>JAGFNQ010004872.1:0-297931 GCA_024364735.1 Boesenbergia rotunda | reverse complement strand
CTACTTGTTAAACTTGGATCTAACACAAGGTCAAGTTAACTTTTCTAATCAAACTCAAAATCATCTCACAAAATCATAGGACTCCCTTGATTGATAACTTAGACCGAGTGAGATGAATAAGGATAACCAAATTAAATTATTGATAATTAAAATTAAATTAAATTAAAATTCAAATTAAAATTAAAATTAAATTAAAATTAAAATTCAAATTAAAATTAAAATTAAATTAAATTAAAAATTAAAATTAAACTTAAAATTAAAATTCAAATTAAAATTAAAATTAAACTTAAAATTAAATTAAATTAAAATTAAAATTCAAATTAAAATTAAAATTAAACTTAAAATTAAAATTAAAATTAAAATTAAAATTCAAATTCAAATTAAAATTTCAAATTCAAATTCAAATTAAAATTAAATTCAAAATTAAAATTAAAATTCAAATTTAAATTAAAAATTAAAATTCAAATTTAAAATTAAAAATTAAATTAAAAATTAAAATTAAAATTAAAATTCAAATTAAAATTAAAATTAAAATTAAAATTAAAATTAAAATTAAAATTCAAATTCAAATTCAAATTCAAAAATAAAAATCAAATTCAAAATCAAAATTAACATAACTCAAATTCAAAATTCAAACTCAAGTTTTTAAATCTTTTTAGATTTTTTCAAAAACTCAACCTAGGTCTAAACCGTTTACTTAACTGTAGGAAAACAAATGGATCATTGACAGTGGATGCTCCAGACACATGACTGGGGATCCCACCAAATTTACAGAACTCAAGTACAAAAGACTAGGGACCGTTGCCTTTGGAAACAACGGTAAACTTAAGGTAATTGGCCTAGGCAATATTGAACTTGAGTCTGATTTCATAATAACAAAAGTATTACTTGTTGAAAATTTCAACTTCAATTTACTAAGCATTAGCCAATTGTGTGACACTGGTTATAAGGTTAGGTTCCTATCCAATGAATGTCTGATCAAACACAATGACAACCCAAACATCACACTTAGAGGACTTAGGCACAATAACATTTATGAAATTAAGTTAACCTGTCCCTTAGAAAATTGCCTCTTAACCCATAAGGATGAGACTTGGCTCTGGCATAGGAGACTTTCACATACTCACTTCAGAAAACTACCTAAACTAAATGGTGTAGTTAGAGGCCTACCAAAGTTATCTAACCTTGAGTCAACCTTATGTAATGCTTGTCAACAAGGGAAAACAAACTAGGTCAACCCACAAACCAACTAATCAAACTCAAACCAAGTCAATTCTGGAATTAATTCACCTAGACCTATTTGACTCACATGGGGTTAAATCAATTAATGGGAACCTATACTGCCTAGTAATTATCGATGACTATTCAAGATTTACCTGGGTAAAATTCTTAAAAAATAAAGATGAAACTTTTGATACACTCACTCAATTTTGTAAATTAACGGAAAATGAAAAGGGGGTTAAAATCAAAAGACTTAGGAGCGATAATGGCGGAGAATTCAAAAATCATAAATTTAATCAATTTTGTCTAGAAAAAGGCTACCATCACGAATTCTCTTGCCCTAAAACACCTCAACAAAATGGAGTTGTAGAAAGAAAAAATAGAACACTACAAGAAGCAGCTAGAACAATGCTTAATGAATACAACTTACCTAAATACCTTTGGGCTGAGGCTGTTAGTACAGCTTGTTATGTACAAAATAGAATAACTCTAATTAAAAACCTAGGAAAGACCTCCTTTGAAATCTATTATAACAAACAACCTAACATTAAATACCTTAAAGTATTTGGATGTAAAGTCTATATCTTAAATACTAGAGAACACTTAGGAAAATTTACTTCTAAGGTTGAGGAAGGTATCTTTGTAGGTTATTCCCTTACCAGTAGAGCCTATAGAGTGTATAACAAAACTACTCTAAAAATTGAAGAAACTACAAATGTAAAATTTGATGAAAAATCTGACCCAAATAACTCTGATCAAACAAACTACCAACCAATTGACTTTGTTAGATCCAATACTAACCCTGATGAAAGGCAAATTGAGGACCAAAATAATGATCTAACTGAACCCACACCTGATACTGAACCTAACCAACCCAGAACTGTTCGAGTTAGTTCAGCCCACCCAACTAATCAAATCTTAGGTGATCCAGAACTAAGGGTTCAGACTAGGTCAGCTTTTAGGAACCTTAGTCAAATTGCCTTGATTTCAAAAATTGAACCCAAGTCTATAGAAGAGTCCTTACTTGACCCTGATTGGATCATAGCCATGCAGGAAGAGTTAGCCCAATTTGAACGTAGTCAAGTCTGGGACTTAGTACCCTTACCTAAAGGCAAGAAATTCATTGAAACTAAATGGGTCTTTAGGAATAAACTTAACGAACAAGGAGAAACAGTCAGGAATAAGGCTAGGCTAGTAGCTAAGGGGTTTAGCCAAGTAGAAGGTCTTGATTATGATGAAACCTATGCCCCTGTAGCTAGACTTGAATCCATTAGAATGCTCTTAAGTTATGCAGCCCATAAGGGATTTAAGCTTTTTCAAATGGATGTTAAGTCAGCCTTCCTAAATGGCCTAATTAAAGAAGAGGTTTATGTAGGTCAACCCCCTGGTTTTGAAAGCTTAGAACACCCTGACTATGTCTTTAGACTTAAGAAAGCCTTATATGGACTTAAGCAAGCCCCTAGGGCCTGGTATGAAAGACTGTCTAACTACTTAGTTTCTAAAGGCTTTAACCAAGGCAAAATTGACCCAACACTATTTGTTAAAACTCTAAAAACTGATATTTTTATAGCTCAAGTATATGTAGATGATATAGTATTTGGCTCAACTAACTCAAACTTTTTACAAGATTTTATAACAGTAATGGAAAATGAATTTGAAATGAGTTTAGTAGGTCAATTAACTTTCTTTTTGGGGTTACAAATAAAACAGACTAGTGAAGGTACTTTTGTCTATCAACAAAAATACACTAAAGAATTACTTAGAAAATTTGGAATGGATAGTGCTAAAGAAATTAAGACACCTATGGCTACCAGTCAAACTATAGATAGTGACACAAATGGCAAACCTGTTGACCTTAAGTATTATAGAAGTGCTATAGGTAGCTTACTTTACTTAACTGCAAGTCGACCTGATATTCTCTTTGCAGTTAGTATGTGTGCTAGGTATCAAACATGTGCTAATGAATCACATCTAACCCTAGTTAAAAGGATATTTAGGTATCTCAAAGGGACAGAAAGTTTAGGAATTTGGTACCCTAAAACAGCCCAGTTTGAACTTATTGGATATTCTGACTCAGATTATGCTGGCTGTAAATTAGACAGAAAAAGTACCAGTGGTGGATGCCAACTTCTAGGACCCTCACTAGTTAGTTGGTTCAGTAGAAAACAACATTGTGTTGCCCTATCCACCACTGAAGCTGAGTACATAGCAATGGGTGAATGTGTAGCCCAACTACTCTGGATGATGCATACCTTAAAAGATTTTAACTTAGATTTTAAGAAAGTCAAAATTTTTATAGATAACCTAAGTTCAATCAATTTAACCAAAAACCCAATCCACCACTCTAGGACCAAACATATAGAAATCAAACACCATTTTGTCAGAGATCATGTAAATAAAGGAGAAATTGAACTTAACCATGTTGAATCTAAGTCTAACCTAGCTGATATATTTACCAAACCACTTCCTGAATCTGAATTTAGCAACTTAAGAAGATTAATAGGAATGTGTGTTATAGACTAGGAATGACCTGATAAACTTAAGTTGAATTTTGGTTTTACAAACATGAATTTTTCTTTTAAACCGGTTTTTCAAAAGTTTATTGCTTTTCAAAATTAAACTTAAACACGGACTTTTCAAACTTGATTTTCAAGCACTTTATTGTATTTGAAAATTTGATTTTCAAAACTGGCAGCCTTAGCCTAAGCTTGACCCCTAGAATTGCATGAACCTATAGATTTAGATAGCCGCATCTCACAAAACACATTAAGCTTAACTTGTTTGTGCTTGCAAAAACATAGAACGGTTGTGAGATGCATAGGACTCTGCCTGGACTTCCGAATGCTTAAGTCAGTGCATCACAGTAAGTCTGGGCGTAAAATACCGACGTTACAGTGATCAAGTCAAGTAGTCTTGCCTTAAAAGCTGAGCTAGACCTTATTACTTGACTTGACTAACTCAGTGAACACTACTATCATCTAGATAGTTAGTCAGTAACTAGAGTTAGACATATGAAAAGGGACCACAATCATTACTTGGTCCAGGGGGAGCTGAAGTCAAAATACTTTTTCAAAATGTCATTTTTAACAAAACACATTTGAAAATTTTGATAAATATTGATCCCTAAAATTTTTTTTTTGTTATATTTTCTGAAAAAAAAAATTTTTTTTTAAAGCTAAGTTAATAAATTTAAGACTAGTTTTTTTTCTAACACTTAGCATATATTTCTACTCCTTTAAAAGTTATTATGCTTATAAATAGTTCCTTGCAATTCCTATTTAGCATTGAAAAATCCGTATTTTTGGGTCTTGCAAATCTCCTTTTTCAAATTAACTTTAAAATAAAAACACTTATGTTTTTTGAAAATCCACTATTAGCTTGTTCTTATACTAGACAGTATCAAAATATTTTGATTGATTTACTTCCAAAAATGATTCTTTTGAAATATTTTTATTTATAGTTTGGATATCCCTAGGACATAATAGAATGTTTACCTTGAAATTGACAAGGAATTCTAAGGGCTTGTCAAGTTAAGGGGGAGCTCAAACTAACTTGGAAAATTAATTTTAAGAATAGTTTGATTAAGTCTATGATATTATTTTTAAAGTATAACTATTTTCAAACGAATCTAAGGCATATTCTTGAAAAATTAGTTTTAAAAATTGAATAATGGTCTTGAAACTTTTAAAGCTTATTCTTAGAATATCTTCCTTCTTCTAAGTTAAAGCTCAGTAGCAAAGTTTCTTTTGGCTTTGAAAAATATGTATTATTTGGGAAATTTTTATATATTTTCTTTTAAAAAAGATTGTCAAGCTTAACATTGAAAATATTTCTAATTCATTTGACAAATAATGTTGTTGAAAACTATTTGTTAATTTTGAAAGCTAAGTTAATGAAAGCCAAGTTAATTGATTTAGGGGGAGTTTTTTTACTTAGGCTATTTATCTTATTTAATCTATTTTGCCTAAGTCTAGTTTTCCCTAACACTTAGCTTTGGATCCTACTCTCCGTAACTTAATATACGTATGTTTTTTTTGATGAATGACAAAGGGGGAGAATAGGGTTAAAGCTTAGAAAATTCTATATTTAGTAGGGTTAAAGCTTAGAAAATTCTATTTGCTACTTAATTTTGCACCATGTACTTTCATGCTTATCTTTTATTTACTTGCATGTGTCTGCTAGGTTTTCTCTAACTTTAACCTGAGTTGTCAATACATCAAAAAGGGGGAGATTGTTGGTGCAGTTTGCACTAACGGTCAAACTCGGGTTTTGATGTATGACAAAGTGGTTAAAGTTAGGGTTGTGTGTGTTTAACCTCTTTACCAAGTGTGCAGGGTTGAAAGACTTAGGACCAGACACCAGGCTGAAGTCCAGGATGGTTGAGTCCTGGCGGGAAGTCCAGTTGGGTCCGCGGGACCTGACAACTGGCTGAAGACCAAGTTGGTTGAGACTTGGCAGGAAGACCAAGGTGGTTGAGCCTTGGCAGGAAGTCCTGGTAGGGTCAAGAAGTCAAGTAGAGCTGCAAAATGGGTAAGTAAGGTAAGTCACTGGAGGAGCGACCCAGTGAGGACGAGTCCAATCTTGGACTTTAGGCGCGGTCCAACTTAGACCCATTTAGGTGATCTAAGTTGAGTCCTGGTTAGATCCTGGTCTGGGAGACAGGATCTAATTAACTTAGAATTATATCTTATTATTTGCTGTTTTGGACTAACCCTGGATGCAGAACCGAAGGACTGTGTTTCTGCAGCTCAGAGAGCCTCAAAGGAGTGAGGCCGTAGCTGAGCAGGGCGCCCCGGATGTGTCGGGCGCCCCAGAGTCAACCCAAAGTCAGCGGAAAGGTAAACGCCCCGACAGCAGCGCTATTCGGGGCGCCCCGCTTGAATCGGGCGCCCCCTGTGCCACCTCACTGACCAGCTGCCGAAGCTCACCCTCGCGAAGCCAGAAGATGGGATTTTGACCGGTCAATCGGGCGCCCCGCGCGCGTCGGGCGCCCCAGTCAAAAGCAATCCCGAAGTAGACGAGATTAGCTTTGACCGGAGCATCGCCGGATCGACAGCCACGTGGGGGGCGCCCCGAGCATGTCGGGCGCCCCCTGCCCTATATAAAGAGGGCCTCGACCCTCTTCAAAGTACAACACTTCTTCCAAAAGCTTTCAAGTTCTTCTACGCTCGCGCCTTGCTCCGGAAACGCTACACTTCGAGCCGACGACGTCCTGCTGCCCCGAAAGAGTCGACCTACTCCGGACGTCGGTAAAAAGTTAATTTTTTCAATATATATATTGTTGCACTTAATTACTTGAAAGTGTGGGGTTGTCACACTTTCAATTCATTTGTACTCGCCTGCTCTATCGGGGTTGACCGATAGAGAGTTTTAGTGGATTGCCCAACGGAAAGGTCCGAGGGACCTGGGCCTTCGAGTAGGAGTCGACGAAGGCTCCGAACGAAGTAAAAATCGTTCGTGTTTTTGTGTTCATCTTTCGTTTCTTTCATTTCCGCTGTGCACGCTTTTTAAAGCACTCTGATTTAATTTTTTAAAAGTCACGTGATTCACCCCCCCTCTCACGTGCATCGATCCTACAACTATATCATGAGTGTCCATGTTCTTATATTGCTTTTGAAGCTTAGAGTTCATGGCGGCAAGCATGAGGCATGACACGTCCAGTGTATCGTCCTAATGCTTCTTGTAAGCATCTTTTCTGCATGAGTAACGATAGTGGTGGGTGCTTCAAGAAGGGGTTGCTCTAGGACGTATAGTTTTCGTTCTTGCTTGAGAACGATTCTTAAATTTCTGTATCAGTCTAGGAAATTAGCTCCATTGAGCTTATCCTTATCAAGGATGGATTGCAAAAAGAGGGTATTAGATGTGTTTGATGATATAGTGATTTACAATAGTAAAATGCAGAAATAAGTATTATATCTAAATTATTTAATTAAGCCTTTAATTAAATGATGGCCCCACTAAATTGTAAAGCTTTGGTAGGGGTGAGTCGTGGATGCGAGCAACCGTAGTTTACCCACACTACTAGCTCCAAATTAAATAGCGATAACATTCACGTAGGACAAGATCCACATTATACCTCATCTTGAGTTAGCTTTTGCTAATCACCCAAGATTTAGCATAATATAGGTAGGCAATGATTACCAATTATATCTTATACAACTCTTGTATAGTTGGGTAACAAGACTATTTATTCTTTTGCCTAACTTATTGTTGGGATCTCTCAGCACCAAAACACAAAACGCAGTGGAAACAAGATCCCTCGAGCGATCCATGCGAAAGAAAACTCGTACGAAGTTCATCTATCTAATAGATCTGTCTACAGTGTATACCTTTGTCACGTGCCCTTTCGCTTATCCCACTCGTCCAAGATGCGTCGGATCTCTTGCACGTTCAAGTGTCCATGCCTCTATTCGTATCCACACGGGCACGATCTCTCAACTTCGGGAAAAAATACCTTAGTTGTGCTAGCAACTTGAGGTAGTTCACAAGACAACCAAGAACCCAAAAGGGTTTCGGCCAAGAGGGAGAAGAGGAAGAAGAGAGGAAGGGAAAGCTCTCACTTGTCATTCAAAATGACTAGACTCTCTTTTTATATTCATCCCATGAATATGAAGAGTCTTTTGTCTCTTTGACTTCCCTTCATTAAAGTTAATAAAGAGCATATCTTTTCATATGACTCTTCACCTTCTCTTCATTCAATGAAGAGAGACTTATCTCTTTCCTTCATTAAACACTTAATGAATTTCCCCTGCAATTCCGACCAGGCCTCTCGGGCTTCCGACCAAGTCTCCCGACCAAGTTTGCCGAGCAAGTCACCGAGCTCTCGACCTAGACTGCCGAGCTCCCGACCCAGTCTGCCGAGCGCCGAGCTCCCAACCCAGACTGTCGAGCGCCGACCCAGTCTGCCGAGTGTCGAGCTCCCGACCAAGTCTGTCGAGCGTCGACCCAGTTTGCCGAGTGCCGAGCTCCCGACCAAGTCCCTGAGATCCTGACCCGAGCTCCCGACCCGAGTCTCCCGAGCTCCTGTCCCGAGCTCCCGAACTAGTTTCCCGAGTTCCCAACTCGAGCTCCCGATCATTGTTACCCAAGTAACAAGGAAAGTTGAGATCCGACTAAACCTCCTTGACAATGATAATGTATGACCTTGTCCTTCTATCCTTGATATCTAAATTGTCCAATGATGCATAGATCGTGTCATCCTCGATCAATCTATGTGTTTCTTGGTCCCTGAGTAGACTCACTCAAACAAATGAGCTCAATATCTCATATTGAGTCATTTGAGCATGACCATGCATTTTAGTAGTCCTACTCGATCAAGGGGCTCACAGATATCACTCCCATCATATGGGAGGGATAAATCCCATCTACATCACTCACATCCCTCTGCATAATTCATTACATACCCAGTAATCGCCTTTATAGTCCACCCTGTTACGGGTGACATTTGACGATACCAAAATACATAACTCCTTATGTAGGGAACCGTGGTGACTTCAGGTCTAAGGACTATTCATACTAATAGTCATATGAGAAAGTTTATGACACTCATATGATTCAAGTCTAAGGACTATTCATACTAATAGTCACATGAGAAAGTTTATGACACTCATATGACAATCTATGAAACTTTCTCGTGGTGGGTCAATTCAGTACACATTCTCTAATGTATACCCATGTGTCAACTCGATATCGCATATCCATGACTTGTGAGCTCAAGTCATCAATTGACCTACATGCTAGTCTCCGTGCATTAATATTGTCCCTGAATATTAATGCTTGACTAGGAATAATTTAGTGTAGTGTTCTCTACATCATCTCACTATCGATTCAACCAATCGATATGATGTAGATAAGAACCTACTACCCAAGGACATTGTTATACTTAGTTATTTGGCACAAATAATAAAGTAAGTATAATAACCAAACATGCCTTTATTAATGATAGAATATGATACAAGAAGTCCCTAGTCAATCATCACATAATTGGCTCTAGGGCTCCTACTAACACTTATAGGATATTCCTCTAAGTTCTCAATCCAATTGAGATAACTTAGTTAAGTTTACCCAATGTTCAATAGTCAGATATCACAATTGTTCAGTCTCATTCTACCAAAATAAAATGAGTCACTTTACTTTGGCAAACCTAACTACAAATGATCGAGGTAGTAATGAGTACCAAACTTTGGTAGGCATATTAAAATAACCTAATTATATGTCTTTAAGTTCTCAATCCAATTGAGGTAGTATAGTTAAGTCTAACCCAAAGTTTAATAGTCAGACATCATAATTGTTCAATCACACTCTACCAAGATAAATTGAATCACTTTACTTTGGCAAACCCAACTACAATTGATCGAGGTAGTAGTGAGTATCAAACTTTGATAATCATATTGTATCGACTTAATTATGATAAATCATGTTTATATCATATTTTACGATTAGGATAAATCATGTTTATATCATATTTTACGATTAGGATCTATTTTTGGAGCTCATTATAATTTCCTCTAAATTTTGGCATTATTTCATGATTTTTGAAGGGAATTAATGATGAACCTTGGACCAGGGCTTGGATCAAAGTAATTGGACCCAAGGCTAGTGTTGAGGAGCTTGGTTCAATTTAAGCATGGTCTAATTTGAAGGCTTGGTTCAATTCAAATGGAGATGGTTTATTTCATCCAACCCAACTTGGATCCAAGAAGAGGAAAGCTCTAATTCATCCAAAAGCCCATCAACATCATCCAATCCTTGAGCCCAATTACAACTCTTATTGGATTCGGATCCAAATTTTCTTACTCCTACCCTCAACCCAAAATCCAAAAACCAATAAGAAACCTACCCTCACCCTCTTCTCCATTTGTGGGCTGGGCCGAACAAAAGGCTAAACACAAGGGCAGAAAAGGGCTGCTGGGCTGAACACAAAGGCAGAAATGGGCTGGGTCGACTCATCTTCTCCAACATCCCGACTCCACCTGTTCTCGATGCGGAAGCCATCATCCACTGGATCCACTCGAGCCATCTCCCTCTCAACCCTCTTCCACCTTCAGCATCTCCTCCACCAAGGCCGGCGGCTCTCTTTCATCTTCACCGCCGCCGGTCGGTCTTCCATCATCACCTTCATATCTTTCTCCACCGCAGCCACCAACCTCACGCTAGGGCAGAAGAGAGATCATATCCGGAAACCCTAGAGGCGCATTGACCCGACGCCCACTCGCCCACCTACCATCTGTTTCTCCATCGCGGCCACCTCCTTCTTCCCCTTCTCTCCTTCTGCTTACCATCACAGCCGGCCATCAGCAGCTCTTCCCATCCGATTCAGCGGCTCTCACAGCTCTTCCGGCAACCCCTTCATCATCCAGCGATTCCTCCAGCCTCCAGACCCAAGGATGGCCTGAACACATCTTGGATAAATGTAAGTAAATTAAATAAAAATATCAATAGTTCTAGTTAGAGTTGAGCTAGGAGATGGTATTTTTGGTGTCCAAACTTCTAATGATTATAAATTATGTTGCAATAGGAGATTTTTAGGTCTATCAGTGAGTTTTCATAAAAACCCACTGATGGACCTACGATATTTGGATTTCTCAAAATCCAATATCAATAATTAGAGTTGAGCTAGGAGATGGTATTTTTGGTGTCCAAACGTCTAATGATTATAAATTATGTTGCAATAGAAGATTTTTAGGTCTATCAGTGGGTTTTCACCAAAACCCACTGATGGACCTAGGATATTTAGATTTCTCAAAATCCAATATCAATAGTTAGAGTTGAGCTAGGAGATGGTATTTTTGGTGTCCAAACTTCTAATGATTATAAATTATGTTGCAATAGGAGATTTTTAGGTCTATCAGTGGGATTTCACCAAAACCCACTGATGGACCTAGAATATTTGGATTTCTCAAAATCCAATATCAATAGTTAGAATTGAGCTAGGAGATGGTATTTTTGGTGTCCAAACTTCTAATGATTATAATTATGTTGCAATAGGAGATTTTTAGGTCTATCAGTGGGTTTTCAACAAAACCCACTGATGGACCTAGGATATTTGGATTTCTCAAAATCCAATATCAATAGTTAGAGTTGAGCTAAGGGATAGTATTTTTGGTGTCCAAACTTCTAATGATTATAAATTATTTTGCAATAGGAGTTTTCTAGGATGAATTAGTGGGATTCGATGAAAACTCACTGATGGACCTAGAATATCTGGATTTCTCCATACTTAATATCTTTATTTAGAATTTACTTAGGATATTTTATTTCTAATGTGGAAACTTAGTACCAATAATTTTCAGTTATGTTCTCTAGTCGTATCAGTTGGCACACAAAGATGTATAAATATGACTGCATCTTGGGCACAGTTAAAAGAAACATCTCTTTCAACATGATTTCAAAAATATAAAGAGATAATTTTTTATATTTGATTAATCTAAATTAATATAATAAATAATATTTAATAAATATATTAGTACATAAAAAACCTATCAAAACACGTAATTTGATATTCAAACGCAGGGCCTGAAATCACGGTAGGAGAGCCTGAAGTCATCTGACTTCAGGCCCTCTTTGGACCTGAAATCACGGTAGGAGAGCCTGATATTCAAACGCAGGGCCTGAAAACCCACTGATAGACCTAAAAATCTCCTATTGCAACATAATTTATAATCATTAGAAATTTGGACACCAAAAATATCATCTCCTAGCTCAACTCTAACTATTGATATTGGATTTTGAGAAATCCAAATATCCTAGGTCCATCAGTGGATTTTGGTGAAAACCCACTGATAGACCTAAAAATCTCCTATTGCAACATAATTTATAATTATTAGAAGTTTGGACACCAAAAATACCATCTCCTAGCTCAAGTCTAACTATTGATATTGGATTTTGAGAAATCCAAATATCCTAGGTCCATCAGTGAGTTTTGGTGAAAATCCACTGATAGACCTAAAAATCTTCTATTGCAACATAATTTATAATCATTAAAAGTTTGGACACCAAAAATACCATCTCCTAGCTCAACTCTAACTATTGATATTGGATTTTGAGAAATCCAAATATCGTAGGTCCATCAGTGGATTTTGATGAAAACTCACTGATAGACCTAAAAATCTCCTATTGCAACATAATTTATAATCATTAGAAGTTTGGACACCAAAAATACCATCTCCTAGCTCAACTCTAACTTGAACTATTGATATTTTTATTTAATTTACTTACATTTATCCAAGATGTGTTCAGACCCTCCTTAGGCCTGGAGGGCCTGAACATATCTATGTTCAGGCCCTCATAGCGTGACTTCAGACCCTGTGTTTTAATCTGAAATTACGTGTTTTGATAGGTTTTTTTATATATTAATATATTTTTAAAATAGAAAAAAATTTGAGTCCACGTCGGGCCTGAATCAAAAGATTTCAGGCCCAACGTGGGCCTGAAAAAAAATTTCAGGCCCACGCTGCCTGAAATCAAACGAATTCAAGTTTTTTTATATATTAATATATTTATTAAATATTATTAAATATATTAATTTATATTAATCAAATATAAAATATCATCTATTTATATTTTTAAATCATGTTGGATTATTTTTTCGGTTTTTATCTGACGTTTTTTAGCGTCGATTCCATAATATATTATTTTAAAATAAAAAGTCTGAAAAAGCATGTGCAGACGTCTCAGAATTTGTTACTGAGAGAGAAAGAGAATGACAGTGTTATCGAGAGGGGTATTAGAGGAAATTCACTAAAATTAGTGCGCCCTTTAATGAAAATGAAACCATGGTACGTCTTTTTGTAAATACCAATTCTTAGGTACGCCCTTTGGTAAAAAGCCGAATTAATTTTGTATCATGTCTCTGTTCTCTTAATTCTGTATAATTTTACTTGGTCGATCGTAAGGAAGGCTTCGTGAGATTTCCATGGAAGAACAATCATTGGAGGAGGGGAAGAGGGGAAGGTTTTCCATGGTGTGTCTATGATTATCACATGTTAGTGATGCATCCATGGTGATGGACTCAAAGATGGAGAATAAATTGCGGCCCGATAAGTTAAGAATGAGGATCGATTTAAGGTTGTGGAAAGAAAAGAGCACTCCACTCTAGATAAATCCATTACACATTGAGGGAGGGCCAATTACAAATGCTAAGGTGGTAAAAAGTGATTCGCTTGCTTTCAACGTCCCCACCAACTCGTCTCAGGGCCAACATGGAGGACCAATTACAAAGGTTATGTTGGTGTCGGAAACACCAGATCGAACTTGATTTTGATAATGACAAAGGGTTCAAAGTTAAGTCTATGTGTGATCTAACAAATTTACTAAGTGTGCAGGAAAAGTCTTAGTTTACCTAGGCACGAAATCTTGACCTGCAGGGTTGAGCACGAAGACATGACCGAGAGTTGACCACGAAGACCTGATTCAAGGAATTGGGCACGAAGTCCTGGCCGAGGGCTGGGCACCGAAGACCTGACCAAGGGTTGGGCACGAAAACCTTATCTGGAAGATCGAGCAGAAGACTTAGCCTAGCAAGGACTATAGACAGAAGTAGAGATGGGTCGAGGATCGAACGTCCTGAGATCCGGAAGTCTCGGAGGCCGAGCAAAAGTTCAACCAGAGGAGCCGGTTGGCAAAAGGTAACTTCTCCAAAGTGGAGTAGGTGAGGATGTGCTCCCCGAAAGAGGGAACAGTAACCGTCGGTTCGACCTAGGATTTCATTTGAAATTCAAAGTCAGAACCAAGACGACTCTAGCTGTTATTCATGCATACGTTTATAATATTCTATTGTATTCTTAGACTAACCTTGGTTGCAGGCTGAAAGGAGTTGGTTGCTATGAACCCAAGCACCTGGCACCCCAGAAGGGGTTTTTCTAGTGGATGGAGAAGCTGAGTTGGCAGTCGGCCACATCAGCTCCGAGGCGCCTAATTGCTCTCAGGTGCCTTAGCACTCACAGGCGCCCAAGAAGGAAGATAAATTTTGGCCAAGTCATCGGATAAGGATGCAGCTGAAATCTGTGATGTGGAGGGCACCCTATACCCTACCAGGAGCCCAAGAGACAACTATAAAAGGGGCTTCACCCCTTTGCTTCCAAAATTAATTCAATCTCTTGCATTTCTCAACATTGAAGTTTTCGTGCTCGAATTCTCTGCGCCCACAAAGTTCAAGATCGACGACACGCCGACTCCGCAACAAAGTTCTTTTTATTAAATTGTCGTCGGTATAATTTTTTTATTTATGTGCGTACTTAATTATTGTACATCATTCACAATTTATAGTATTGCCCAACGAAAACGATCAAGGATCGTGGGCCTTGGAGTAGGAGTCGTTAAAGACTCCGAACCAAGTAAAATAAATTGTGTTAGCCGTGTTTGAATTATGTATTTTCCGCTGCGTTTAAATCTGGTTTTTCGAAAATTTACGTTATCGATATTCACCCTCCTCCCTCTATTGATCACAACGATCCCACAAGTGGTATCAGAGCGGATGACTCAATCTTGGTGAAACCACCAATTGAGCAAGTTTTTCGGATCTTATCGTTATTTTCTATCAGAAAAGGTATTATTGCCTTTTTCTGATATTTTCACAATTATTTTTTGTTCGTAAATTCTTATCGTTTCTCGAAGTTGGTGCAACACCACTCGAGATTTAATATTCTTTTCTTCTATACCGCACTACTAATCCAAGACCAAGTCTTAGAACCAATTTTTTTATTTTTGTCCATTCTCAAGATTTTCCATTGCCATGCAAGAAGGTTACAGCACGGCACAACCACCTCTTTTTTCAAGAGACGATTTCACCTACTGGAAAAGCAAAATGGAAGTCCACTTGAAAACTCAGGTGGAGATGTGGATTATTATCCAAGTTGGACTGGAAATCTCGAAGAATTCACAAGGTGAAATTCTGGGATACTCAGAGTGGGATGCCCCACTCAAGAAGAAAATTAAAGTAGACGCCAAGGCTATATAGACCTTCTAGTGTGACTTAACGAAAGAAGAACTCAACCGCGTCGACCCATTCAGCAGTGCAAAAGAGTTGTGGAATAAACTGATCGAGCTGCACGAAGGAACTTCAGATACGAGAATCAGTAAGCACGATCTTCTACTGAACAAACTACCTAATTATATTATCTAAAGGTTTTTGGGTGTAAGGTACATATTCTAAATACTAAAGATTACTTAGGAAAATTCCAATCAAAATCAACCCCAGGGATTTTTGTAGGGTTCTCAACCACAAGTAGGGCATATAGAGTCTATAATAAACATACCCTTAAAATTAAAGAAATCACCAATGTAATATTTGATGAAGAAATTGTAACAACACTGACTAATTTATCTAAACCAATCAACTTAACCAAATTACCAAATGTTCAACTAAGCCTAAATACTTCAGATCAAAATCTAGAAGAATGTGAATCAATAATTGAACCAACTCAAATAATTGAACCAATAATTGAACCAACTCAAATAATTGAACCAACTTAAACAATTAAACCTGAACCTGAACAATTTGAACTATCTTCTAGGACTAGGTCAAATCATCCAACTGATCAAATCTTAGGTGACCCAACCTTAGGTGTTAGAACATGGTCATCCTATAGAAACCTAACTCAAGTTGCCCTGATTTCTAAGATTATACCCAAGACTATAGAAGAAGCTTTACCTGACCCAGACTGGATTATAGCTATGCAGGAGGAGTTAGCTCAGTTAGAAAGAAACCAAGTCTGGAACTTCATACCAAACCAGAAGATAAGACTATGATAGATACTAAGTGAGTTTTTAGGAATAAGCTGGATGACATAGGAGAAATAGTGAGAAATAAAGTCCGCTTAGTGGTTAAAGAATTTAGTCAAGTTGAAGGATTGGACTATGATGAAACATATGCACCTGTAGCTAGACTAGAATCAATTAGGATGCTTTTAGCTTATGCAGCTCATAAGGGATTCAAATTATATCAAATGGATGTTAAGTCTGCCTTTTTAAATGGATTTATAAAGGAGGAAGTGTATGCAAGTCAACCTCCAGGTTTTGAGGATTTAGAACATCCTAATTATATTTTTAGACTTAAAAAGATCCTATATGGACTTAAACAAGCACCTAGAGCCTGGTATGAAAGACTATCCAATTACTTAATTTCTAAGGGATTTAACCAAGGCCAAATTGATCCAACCCTATTTGTTAAATCCTTAGAAAATGACATCTTCATTGGCCAAATCTATGTAGACGATATAATTTTTGGCTCAACCAACACAAATTTCTTAAAAGAATTCATAAAAGTAATGGAAAATAAATTTGAAATGAGCATTGTAGGTGAGCTAACCTTTTTCTTAGGACTTCAAATTAAACAAACTAGAGATAAAAATTATGTCTACCAATTTAAATATGCAAAAGAACTAATTAAAAAATTTAGAATGGAAAGCTCTAAAGTCATAAATACCCCGATGGCAACAAATATTAAAATAGATAGTGACCCAGAAGGAAAATCAGTGGACTTGAAGCATTTTAGAAGTGTTATAGGTAGTCTACATTACCTTGTTAGATTGTGATCGGCAAGCTAGAGGGGGGGGGGGGGGGGGTGAATAGCTTTTTCCCGATTCTTCTTCCTACGAAGTTAGCATGCGCAAGCGGAAACAAATGAACAAACTAAAAAACAAACGCTAACACCAACCTTTACGTGGTTCGGAGATGACGCTCCTACTCCACAGTTGCCCGTAAGGTGGACGATCCCTCGATCCTTTGGTAGATCACTCCCTGGATGCTCTCCGACTACCTTGTGTAGCTCCTTGTGGGTGGAGAAACGTCACCACAACCTTGAACACACCTCTAAACTCTTAGACTACTATTTGGTCTTTAACAAAAGTCAAATTCGTCAAGAGTCTCAACCAAAACAAAGCCCTTTTAAATAGAGCTCACTTATGTTTTGGCCGCCACTAGTCGACTGCACCAAGGGCAGTCGACTGCCCCCACTCAAACTCGACCGTTGCAAGCCCAACGTTCGAATTTTGGCTGCTACCAGTCAACTGCCCCCATAGCAGTCGACTAATTTTTCTGCCCCTTTTATCAATCAACTGTCTGGGGCCCAGTCGACTGCTATGTAGGTTTTTTCCTTTCCCAAGTATAATTCTCTCAGCACTCGACCCCTAGGATTTCCCGAATACATTCCCTCAGCACTCGACCCCTCACAACTCAGCTGACTCTTCACCAGCAGCCTCGATCTATTGCCTTCATGCCCCCTTCGTCTTCGGCCCTCGTCCCTCAGATGCGCACACAAGCCTCCAGCTTACCTCCATGTCATCCTTCACGTACGCCTCGAAGTCCGCATCCCTCGGCTCATCGTCCCTGCTATCCATGGTCCCTCGGGTGCACACAAGCCCACGACTTGCCTCCATGCCACCCTTCACCGTACCCGAAGCCGTCCAGCTGAGTCCATGTGTATCCTGCAATACTTGCACACTCCAATACACATATCAAAACACAAGGGTAAACCTAACTTAAACCCTTTGCCCAAACATCAAAACACATGATCACTCCGGACCATAGATTGGCCCAACAATCTCCCCCTTTTTGATGTTTGGCAATCCGTTTAAGTTAGGGAAAACAAATAGCAAAAACAATGCTAACAACCATTTGGACTTACGTTGTCAAGGCTCCACCTTGGATTTACACCGCCAATGCATATGCAATGCAAACATGATCCTATCCCAAGGCATCCCCACACCTAACCTCCCCACGAGTTTAGGACTTTTTACCAAATCGGGATCTTTCCAAGGCTCCTCCTACATTGGACTTACAAAGGCTTTTTAAGAACCTCTCTAAGGTTCCCCTTACGCCATGAATGGAGCAACAATGCTCCCCCTTTACCTAGGCTCCCCCCTAGACCTAGGATTTCTTGCAAAGGCGTGTTTGGTTTCCCACTTAAATCTAACACTTCTCCCCCTTTGCCATACATCAAAAGAACTCCAACAATTCCCCCCTTGTTGGACTCTTTAATCCCTAAATGATTATAAACACAGTGTACTAACCCCCCCTAAGGTTCCACACTTGTTTCACATCATTTGGACACCTTCGAATAGCTAAAACTCATTTTCCAGCCTTTACCAGTCGACTGGCATGCTGAAAACCTATTTTTCAGCCTTCTGAACCCAAATTCAGAAATGCACCAGAAATTTTACAGATCTCCAAAAATTCTTAAATTTTGTGGAGAGGTTTGTGGTACTCATGTCTACTTGGGAAAAATACACTCAAAAATGTATCTATCACCATTCCTAAGATTGACACAAAATTCAAAACTACCTAAATAGTTCAATTAAACCTTGACCTAAAATCCTAGTTTTGGTTTCCTTTTGATGTCTTTGCTCATACCAATCCACAATGCATCCCTAGCATTGATTTATATGGTATTTATATATCAAAAACCAATTCTCATGCTTTATGACACCAATGTCATATTTCCATGCATGAAACACATACCCATCGTGCCAAAACCCAAGAATTGAGACTCAAGTCCGTCTCCAACTCTTTTGGCACATCCCATGGTCCATTTAGACCTCCGAGAGAACCCTCTCGAGATCCATTCACCATATATCCCAAAGACTCTTAGAGCTCCCCCTTGAGCTCTTAGTCTTAGCCACCTCCCTAGGTGACTCAACAATCACTAAGCCACACTAGTGTACCTTCGGCGACTCTTGGCCTACAAACTTAACCTTCTTAACCTTAGACACCTTGTCCTTGGTTAAGTCTTTTCTTTTGCCTTTAAATGATACCCCCTTGTCATTTTTGGACTTCCCCTCCTTGCCATAATTATATGTTACCCTAGCATACTTCTTTCTATTGGCATTGGAGACCTTAGATTGGTATTCTAGACCCGATCTATCATGGTTGGGTTCTTGACTACCCAACACCATCCTTAAACCCTTTGATCAAATAGCAAATCTATCTAGGATTTTCTCAAATTTATCAAGCTTTGCCCTTAAAGCTTGATTTTCCCTTTCTAGGCTTCTAACCCTAGAATCCACATGTCCACTTTGGACATTCCTAGACCTACCCTCCTTCCTAGGCATATGTCTCTCTTTCTTGGGATTAATGCCATGATCCTTAGGTAAAGGTCTTGGGTTTATCATGATGCATGATTTTTCTAGGTTTTTGATCTACAATACTAACCATACTTCTATCATGATATTTAAATCCTAAGTTATGCATGGATAAATAATTGATACTATTTTTAACATGCATGGAGGAACTTAAATTTGAATTGCATTTAAATTTAAAGTTAGAGATTACCTCCCTTACCCTTGTAGCTCTCCCTTGTTGTGAGCTTCTCTTCTTCTCATTCTTTTCCCATCTTCTCAAGTGTTACATTTTCTTGAGCTCTCCCTTTCTTGGACACTTGGTGTGATAATGCCTTAGCTCTTCACAAGTGTATCACCTAATGTGTTTTTTCTCCTTCTTTTCCCTACAACCCCTGTTAAATCCAAAATGAATTGAGTTAGGTTTAGGGTTTACCTCCTTTTTACCTAGTGGATACTTGTCTTTGTAGTGCCCCTTTTTGTTGCATCTAAAGCATATGATGTGGTCCTTTGACTTTGCTTTGGCGGAGGTAGGAGCTTCTTCTTGCTCCGGTATTGATGAGGGTCTCTTCTACCCCTCAATCCTTGAATTTGAGACATCTTCTTCTTCTCTTGATGAAGTGGATGACCTTTCACTATCTTGTGCCACTTCACTTGATGATGTTGACAATTCTTTTTCTTTTTCCTCTTCTTGGACCATTTATCTTGTCTCCTTGGGCTCTTTCACTAATTGAGCTTGTATGGGATTTTCATGAATCACTCCAATCTTGCTCCATAGCTCATATGCGTTTTCGTATTTACCTACACCACTCAATACATTGTTAGGCAAAATATTAACTAATATACTAATTACCTTCTCATTTGTCCTAGATTGTTCTTGTTGCTCCTTAGTCCAATATCTAGGTCGAAGTCTTTTCCCATGCTTGTCTCTTAGAATTTCGAAGGGCTCTTCTATTACCATCATACACTCCCAATCCATTCCAAGCTAAGTCTTCATTCTTGTCCTCCAATAATCAAAATCCTCATGATCATATGGAGGTGGAGTGTTGATATCATCCCCCAACTTGTCTTCCATCATTCTTCTCCTCTAGCTTGTGCTCCTTTGGCGGTTATTCCAACAAGAACGGACCTTCGCTCTGATACCACTTGTTAGATTGTGATCGACAAGCTAGAGGGGGGGTGAATAGCTTTTTCCTGATTCTTCTTCCTACGATGTTAGCGTGCGCAAGCGGAAACAAATGAACAAACTAAAAATAAACGCTAACAACAACCTTTACATGGTTCGGAGATGACACTCCTACTCCATGATTGTCCGTAAGGTGGACGATCCCTCGATCTTTCGGTGGATCACTCCCCGGATGCCCTCCGGCTAGCTCATGTAGCTCCTTGTGGGTGGAGAAACATCACCACAACCTTGAACACACCTCTGAGCTCTTAGACTACTATTTGGCCTTTAACCAAAGCCAAATTCATCAAGAGTCTCAGTCAAAATGAAGTCCTTTTAAATAGAGTTCACTTATGTTTTGGCCGCCACCAGTCGACTGCCCCAAGGGCAGTCGACTGCCCCCACTCAAACTCGACCGTTGCAAGCCCAACGTTCAAATTTTGGCTGCTACCAGTCGACTGCCCTCATAGCAGTCGACTGATTTTTCTGCCCCTTTTATCAGTCGACTGTCTGGGGCCCAGTCGACTGCTACCTAGGTTTTTCTTTTTCCCTAGTACAATTCTCTTAGCACTTGATCCCTAGGATTTCCCAAGTACATTCCCTCAGCACTCGACCCCTCACAACTTAGCTAACTCTTCACCAGCAGCCTCAATTTGTTGCCTTCACGCCCTCTTCATCTTCGACCCTCGTCTCTCAGATGCGCACACAAGCCTCTATCTTGCCTCCATGTCATCCTTTACGTATGCCTCAAAGTTCGCATTCCTCGGCTCATCGTCCCTACTATCTATGGTCCCTCGGGTGCACACAAGCCCATGGCTTGCCTCCATGCCACCCTTCACCGTACCCGAAGCCGTCCAGCTGAGTCCATGTGTATCCTGCAATACCTGCACACTCCAATTCACATATCAAAACACAAGGGTAAACCTAACTTAAATCCTTTGCCCAAACATTAAAACACATGATCACTCCAGACCATAGATTGACCCAACATACCTAAGCATGACACGATTGGTAATGGCTCACTTGGGTGATCCCTCACTTCCCGGGTTCGATTCCTCCCTGGTAGAGCGCGCAGTATGCTGACGGAAGAAATCGTCATAGGCTGCTGCGTGGTCGGGCCATCGGGTACCGATATCATCAGTGGTGAAGTTGTCACGTGTCTCCGTCCCGCGATTTACCTCGTTGACCGATGGGGACTCTCGTTGAAGGCTGTGGGGTAGGGTCGGTCATCCAAGCAGATTAGTCGGGCGCAAGCCTGGATACCCCTTGTAAATCAAAAAAAAATAGTAAACCTGACATCTTATTTGCTGTAGGTATCTGTGCTAGGTACCAAACCTATGCTAAGAAATCTCACCTAAGTGTTGTCAAGAGAATCTTTAGGTACTTTAAAGACACCCTAAATGTAGGGATTTGGTATCCTAGAACTTTAAATTTTTGGCCTACTAGGCTACTCTGACTCAGATTATGCAGGGTGTAAGCTAGATAGAAAAAGTACTAATGGAAGTTGCCAAATGTTAGGACACAGCTTAGTTAGTTGGTGTAGTAGAAAACAATACTGTGTTGCATTATTCACAACTGAAGTTGAATATATAGCTCTAGGAGAATGTGTAGCTCAATTATTATGGATAATGCATACCCTTAAGGATTTTCACTTGACCTACACCAACACCAAAGTCTATATTGATAATATTAGTTCAATTAATCTTACAAAAAATTCTATTCACCATTCCAGAACTAAACATATTGAAGTTAAATATCACATTGTTAGGGATCATGTAGCCAGGGCCGAAATTATACTTACCCATATAGATTCAAAATCTAACCTAACTGACATCTTCACTAAACCACTACCTGAGTCTGAGTTTAGTTCACTAAGAAGGCAGCTAGGAATGTGCTCAGTAGAATATGATTAGTTTTCATTTATATATATTTTTGAATTTCTATCATTTCTTTTGAAAATCATTTTTAAAACTATTAACTTTTTTCAAAAATTATAGTTTTAAAAAACATATTATTTTAAACTTTTTATTTTTTTTTAATTTCCCGGCTTAGTTTTTCAAAAATTACCCCCTTTAAAACTAGGGATTTACTTCGTTATGGACTTAGCTTATGATTTAACCGTAGTTTGCATGTTCCTATAGATTTAGAAGTCAACATCTCACAAGCACATTAGAATACTTTGATTGATAACATTGACTGGGTTTAGATGTTTATGTCGATGCCTTGACTCAAGATGCTTTAAGTCAGTGCATCAAAAGCAGTTGGGGCGATAAATACAATTGGACAATAATCATGTTAAGTAATCAAGCTTAGAAAGTCTAACTTGATAAGACTACTTAACTTGACTAACCCTAGTGAATGCTACTGTGTTATAATAGTTAATAAGTAACAAACTAGGTTAGACAGAGACCCAAGGAATTAAGATTTGATTTCTTTCTGATTTACTTTTTAGACTTAAATCATGTTTGGACTCAATAGGAATATCAACTTGATTCAAATTATGTTCTTTAGCTTTAATTCTTACTTATGTATTTCATAATTTATTACTTGTTGCTTATCAATTGCTATCTTAAAAATTAACACTTGACATGTCTCGTAACTTTTTCAAATCTTTTTTATGATTTTGCAAAACTAATAGACTTTGATACTTATTTTTTCTCCCTTAATCAAAATCTTCTTTTAAAACATATTTTCAAAAAAATGTCTACTGTAATTTTTTTTTATATTTGACAAAGGGGGAGAGTAGAAAAGTAAAGTTAAAAATCAAGTTTTTTTCCCTTTTCCCAGAAATAATATTTTTTTAAAAGAAAACTTTATCTTCTTTATAAAAATATTTTTACATTACACTTAGAATTTCTTTTACTCAGAAGTTTTTCAAACACTTTTTCAAAATTATACTTAGTTTTCTTTAAGGTGAAAATTGTATGGTTTCAAAAGCTTCAAGGGGGAATTTTAAATCAAGAGGGAGCTTTATGCAATATTTCAAAATTATTTTAAAAAATTACAGATGTTCTAAAAGGGAGAGATTACTAATTAAGGGGAGAGTTAAATGTTTTTTTTCAAAATTTGACATATCATAAAGAAAAATTGCTTTATTCTATGCTTTATCTCTTATTTACATATTTTTTAACTTAACTTTTGAACAGAGTTATCATAAATCAAAAAGGGAAAGATTGTTGGTGTTGGAAGCACCAGATCGAATTTGATTTTGATAATGGCAAAGGGTTCAAAGTTAAGTCTATGTGGTGCTCTAACGAATTTACTAAGGTGCAGGAAAAGTCCTAGTTTACCTAGACACGAAGTATTGACCTATAGATTTGAGCATGAAGATCTGACCGAGAGTTGGGCACGAAGACCTAGTTTGAGGAATTGGGCACAAAGTCCTAGCCAAGGGTTGGGTATCGAAGATCTGACCGAGGGTTGGGCACGAAGACCTGATCCGGAAGATTAGGCAGAAGACTTAGCCATGTGAGGACTACGGACAGAAGTAGAGATGGGTTGAGGATCAGACGTCTAGAGATCCGTGAGTCTCGGAGGACGAGCAAAAGTCCAACCGAAGGAGTCAGTTGGTAAAAGGTAACTTCTCTAGAGTGGAGTAGGTGAGGACTCATTCCCCGAAAGAGGGAACAGTAGACATCGGTTCGACCTGGGATTTCATTTGAAATCCAAAGTCAGAATCAAGACAGCTTTGGCTGTTATTCATGCATATGTTTATAATATTCTATTGTATTCTTGGACTAACCCTGGTTGCAGACTGAAAGGAGTTGGCTGCTGCGAACCCAAGAGCCTGAAAGGGATTAGGCGCCCGAGAACCCAGGCACCTGAATGGTATCAGGCGCCCCAGAAGGGGTTTTTCCAGTGAATGGAGAAGTTGAGTTGGCAGTCGACCATGTTAGCTCCTAGGCACCTCAGCACTCACAGGTACCCAAGAAGGAAGTTAAATTTTGGCTAAGTCTTTGGATAAAGACGCGACTAAAATGGGTGACGTGGAGGGCGCCTTACCCCTATCAGGCGCCCAAGAGACAACTATAAAAGGGGCTTCACCCCTTTGCTTCCAAAATTAATTCAAGCTCTTGCATTTCTCAACATTGAAGCTTCCGTGCTCGAAATCTCTGCGCCCACGAAGTTCAAGATCGATGACACGTCGACTCCGCAACAAAGTTCTTTTTATTAAAGTGTCGTCGGTATAATTTCTTTATTTATGTACTTAATTATTGTACATCATTCACGATTTATAGTATTGCCTAACGAAAACGGTCAAGGATCATGAGCCTTAGAGTAGGAGTCGTTACAATCTCCAAACCAAGTAAAACAAACTGCATTAGCCGTGTTTGGATTGTGTATTTTCTACTGCATTTAAATCTAATTTTTAGAAAAAATTACGTTATCGATATTCACTCTCCCCCCCCCTCTATCGATCACAATGATCTCACAGGCTAAGGCTACAAAAGAGATCAAAGATTTTTTAGGCTAATTGAAGATATTAGGCCAAAGCTACAATTCATACGGATTTGAAAAGGAACAAATCATTCTGTTTAGTCGACCAAATTCAAGTTTTCTCTTATGTTTCATTTCTATGTCGTAAGGATAATTTTAATTTCTAGGCTTAATTTATATATTTATTTGAGTAGTAAAGTTAACTCCAATCTAGATATAATGTTTACCTAAGACTTTTTCTAAATCGATTTTCTTTTGACCTTTTAAGATTTTTAGGTCATCCTATTGTAGGGATCTTTATATGACAACAATAAAAAAATGCAGCAGAAAATAAGATCCCTTGAGCGATCTATGAGAAAAAGTATACAAAGTTTGATCTATCTAATAAATATACCTTTGGAACGTGCCCTTTGTTTATTCTGTTAGTTCTTGATTTGCCAGATCTCTTACACGTTCAAGTGTCCGTGCCTCTAGTAATTGTTGGTGCAAAATGCATCAGTGATGAACAGTCATCGTCTAGTGTTTCGATATTTGACAATATACTAAAGTTAGTGACAATATATGTTAGACAATATAAGGTTAGTCAAAGTGATCATAGATTAAACCAAACAGGACCTGATGTTTGGTAGGATAAACCCAGGTTTGATCAAGTTTGACAAAGGGTTAGCCAAATAAGATCTGATGTTTGACAAAGTGAATCAAACCCAGGATTGGTCAGTTTGACCAAGGGATTAAACCAAACCGGACTTGAGGTTTGGGATTATATATACTTGAAGATTGGAGGAAGTCTAGTTAGAATTATGATAACTAGCAAAGAAGTGATTATGGTGAAAGAAACCCTGGTGAGTGAAGCTGGGTCCTAGAAAGGGAAGCTAGGTGGAAGAAATCCTAGTGAGTGAAGCTAGGTGAACTAAATCCTGGTGAGTGAAGCTGGGTCCTAGTAAGTGAAGATAGATGAACTAAGTCCTAGTGAGTGAAGCTGGGCACAAAGTCTTGGTCCGGGGGACTGAGCACTAAGTCTTGGTCGGGGATCGGGCAACGGAGTCTTTGCCGAGCGAGGATTACGGACAGAAGTAGAGACGGGTCAAGGTCGGACGTCTCAAGATTCGGGTTCTCGGAGGCTGAGCGAAAGTCCAACCGGAGGTTCCGGTTTGCAATGATAACTTCTCCAGGGTGGAGTAGGTGAGGGCGTGTTCCCCGAGAAAGGGAACATTAGGCGACGACCTAGGGTTTCGGGTGAAATCCAAAGTCAGAACCAATAAGTTAAGGCTAAAATTATTTGTGTTTTTGTCTTGTGTTTGTTGTCTTGCAGGTACCTGGAGTTGGAGGGGAAGAGGCCTTCCTGGGCACCTGACATGAATCAAGCTGCCAAGAGTCCTTTCCCAGGCGCATGGGAAGGCCAGATTTTATCCATGCCGAGTTCGTTGCTATGGATGGAAGTTTGACCACACGTGGCAAGCGCCCAAGAGCCCTCAGGCACCCATGAACTAACTATATAAAGGGGTTCGACCCCTCATCTCAGGAAAACACTTTCTACATTCGCAAAAGCAGTCTGTGTGAAGCAAACACGCTCAAGTCGAAGCTCTGCAACTAAGGAGGCTCCAGGAGGAAGTGCACTGCACTTCGGACTTCTAGATTGGCCAAATCTTCAATTTTCTGTGTAAAATCCGACACTTTTGACTAGGTTCCAGAAATTTTCGGAGAGTTATCGGGAAGGTTCCAGGGTTTCCGAAGCCTTGGACTTAAATTTTGGACTAAACTGTAATTAAAACAAATGGTTACAAGGGGTTAATGGGTACAAAACTTGAAACGGAGGGCATTCTTGCAATTAGGCTGAAATTTGTGTGGACTAGAGTGCAAAATGCCAAGCCCTAATATACTCCCGATTCCTCTCTTCGCTCACCCACAGCTGACGCAGCGCCTCCTTCCTTCAGCCCCGTGCCCTAGCCGCGCCTCTCCCGATCGAGCGCCGACGACCCTGTCTCGTTTGGTTTCCATCCCTCCCCCATCTTGAGAATCCAGCCGACGTTGAAGCCTCAAGCCCTCGATCCTTAAGCCTTCTCGCAACCGGTTGCTAGGGTTCCTCTTCGGGCGATTTGGGGCACGACGGTGCCCTTAGGCCGACGAGTTCATCGAGGTTCCGAAGCCCCACTTGAGGTGAGTTAAGGTTTGGTAGGCTCGAGATTCTATAAATCGAGATTGTTGGGTTGATGTCATCCCTGATCCGAAACCTTTCTTCTAGCTTGGGAACGATTCAGGGAGTTGGTCAGCGGTGTTCAGGACGGTGGCTTGGAGCTGGGAAAGGGATTGCTTCGGATCTTCAGAGAGTTGAGGTAAGGCTTTTGATCGATCTGGATCATGATGTGAATGATCTATTTGAATCAAGGTTGTGTAGGGATTGTAGAGTTCGCCGTGAGCTTCATTGTTTGGTGGAGTGTTATTTCAGCTTGCTGTTTGCGTCGGCAGTTGGAACCGGGATAAGAGGTAAGGAATGTAAGATTTTGGATTTATCGTGTGCTGTGAAATCCATGCTCACTTTTAATTGGAGCTTAATTCCTCTAGCTTCATTCCATTGCTCAGACTTCATGTTGGATCAGTTTAGTTGTAGCTATATACTCCAATTAGAGAAATAGATAAGTTCTGTGAATTCGAATTTGAGGATTGGATGTGGTTCTGTGTGTTGGGTTAGGCTTAGATTAAACCTAAGTTGAACCTAATTAAGATAAGTGAGTTAATTAGGGATTAATCAATAATAAAGAATTTAAACCTAATTTTGATGGGGTTGAATTGAAAGTGAACCCAACCTTAATTACATAGAGTAATTAGGAACCTTCTATTTAATTAAAGGAAATTAAATAGAAAGAAATGGATTAGGTTAACCCTAAAATGGATTAGGGATTAATTAGCTAGTTGTTATTTGTATAATAGCTAATTAATTACATCCTTGATACAGGACACTGATTGCTCTCAGACTTCCGGACGGGAGGTTCTCATTTGGTACGAGATTCTTCCATTGGAGGCGGGTACCCTTTGACTTATCTTTTAGATATTGTCATCTTGTTATGCATAGTCTGTTATAGATAGCAATAAGATCATACGCTATCCCTGTTTATTATGTCTGTTCTGGATACTTGTTATTTATCCCTGGTTATTATGCCTGTCTTAGATACTTGTTAGTTATCCCTGGTTAGTATGCCTATTCTGGATACTTGTTGACTCCCTGTTTATTTTGCCTGTCCTAGATACCTGTGGTTTATCCCTGAGTTATTATGCTGTTAGTTCCATACAGTATCAGGTAGTGTCATATCTATATGTATGCTTAGAGATCGTGAGGTATCTCCTGCCTTTGACCTTGAGGGATCTGTAGTTTTCGGCCAGTATACCTTGTAGGTTGACTGTATTTCCTGTTATAGGATTTCAGACTGAGACCTAGTATACTGAGGACTTGGGAGGGAGGTATGTGTATCTATCATACACCATCCTTGCATTGTTGCATGCCGGCGATCAGCGACTCCCTTGTGGTTGAGCCTATCGTCTTCCGGTACATGATATGCGCACACGGCCACTCATGGGTTAGTGGATACCGTAGGATGTGTGCATTTGCTCTGTACTGCTCCGCTCGACCGCTCAGGGGTAGTGGCTTCGGAGCGTGGTAGCAGGCGGAGATCCCTTCTCTTCCCATAGACCAGAGGAGATGAGAGCGACGCTCCCTCATATATACATGGGGTAGGGGGGCGGTCCCCCGACAGCATCCTGTCCACTCGGTCACTCAGGAGCAGTGATGGCAGAGTGCGTACAGTGTCACAGCTCTACCCACTCGGCCGACACAGTATCGCCTGTCTCGGTGGCTTGACTGGAGTTAGGGGGTGACCATGACATTGCACCATGTGCATATTTTGCATCGTGCATTGTTTGCTGCACTTATTTGCTGCACTTGTTTGACATTGCATATTCTGGAGACTTGTTACCTGTGCTTATATGTCTATTGGTATTCCACTGGTATTTCCTACCCTCTGTACAGGTTAGATGGATTCAGGTATGTACCTACCCAGTATTTTCAGTTCCAGTCTTTCCCTACTGTTGATAGGAGACTATATTAGCTGAACCCTTATTGTTGGTATAACTTTCTATGCATATCTGTTGGGTATTCGCTGAGCTATGGACTCACCCCGTTGCCATACATTTTATTTCAGGTTGATGTCTGCCAGGAGATCCCTAGTAGCCAGTCCCCAGCTCGAGAGGAGCTTTGGCTTTGTTTTAGTTTATGTTGTTTTTCGGTTATGGACCCTGTAGTATATACTTTGCTTCCGTTGCCATGTTTTGAACATGTATTCATGTTTTTATTCGATGGTGTTGTACTTTTGAGTCCTATGTTGGACTTCGCTTGGGTTTGGTTTTGTTCCTGCCCCCTGGCAGCTCAGGTGAGTTCGGATTTTGGTTTTACGACGTTATAGTCATATATGCAGTTATGTCTGTGTGGATTTGAGGCCTGAGGCCCTTTAAACTGCGTGGTTGTGATATATTGATCTGGGTGTTTGTGTAAATTGTCCGCCGGACAGGGGAGGTGCTGTCCGATTTTCTATTGGAACAGCGGCTCCTGGGTCTCGGGGCGTGACATTCTGTTAGTTTGTTTTCAAAATTAAAAAGTTCTACTTGTTTTATCATTATTTCTTTGCTTATAATTCAAACTGTAAGACGGGTTTCTCTGCCTCCGGAAAGTCCGGAAAGGAGACCACTAGTGGACTCACGTTGAGTGCTTAGGCCTTGGATGTACTGGCCCTGGGGGGTTGGGAACCAAGTAAATCCCGCGTGTTCTGTTGTCTTTCTTTCATTTTATTTTCCGCTGCGTACTAACCCTGATAGAAAGACCGATCAAACGAAGTTTTCCAACAAAATTCTGGCAAAATGTTCGAGTCGATATTCACCCCTTATCGACCGACACCGATCCTACAAGTGGTATTAGAGCCTGGTAGCTCTTCACCAGACTAACAGCCGAAGGAGCAACAACGCTAGGAATTAAGGGGGAGCAAGGGTGAATACAGGTATATTTTAAATTATGTCAATTTTTAAGTTCCATATTATTTGTTTTAAGTCCAGGGAGAGAGGACACTATAACAATTAGTGTCTTACTCGTAAGAGCGATCTTCACCACCGGCGGCAAAGGTGGCACCAGCGCCTGGAGTTTGGAGGGAGAAGAGCCACATCCGATGCTTCAAATGTCAAAAGTAGGGATACTACAAGAATCAGTGTTCGGCCACAGTAAAGAAGGTACGAAAAGCTAATCTTTACAAAAATGTTTTTCAATTTCGTGCAAAATTAGATCTTCTTGCTAAATTAAATTATCTACATGATAAGTTAAATATATTGCATGACAAATTAGTTAATAATAGATCCAACATTGATAATAATAAAATATCAAACATTAATTCTTTAGTCCTTAATATTAATGCTAGAATTTTTGAAATTAATAATAATACTTTAATTTCTAATAATTCTGATAATGTTAAGGATGATAATAATAATATTTCTAATAATGCTAATAATCCTAAGGATAATCATGAAATATTAATTAATAATATTTCAGATAATTCTGAGGATAATAATGAAGTTGTGATTAGTCATCTTTCTAATATCTCTGATAATTCAAATCAAATTATTACTGATAATTCTAACATTTCCGAAGATAATATTGATGATAATACTCAATAGATTTCTGAATATAATGCTACAGCTTTAATTAATAATCCTGAAAATTATTCTACCTATTATGAAAACAATGATACAATTTCTGAATATAACTCTGAAGATGAGGATGAGAATGAAGATGAAAATGAATTTATTAGAATTAAAGCTAGATTTAATAAGATTTATAAAAATTCAAATAAAGCAGAAATATTAAATAAACTTGAAAAATTAAATGAAAAAGAAATAGTAGATGATTCAGATATTTCTAAATTAATGAAAATTATGTAACTAGACCCAAAATTGTAAACAATTTAAACTTTAATTCTTAATAATTTAAACCTTAATTAATTCATAATAATTTCAACCTTAATTAATTTTTAATAATTTCAAACTTAATTAATTCTTAATAATTTAACGTTAATAGTTCTTAATAATTTAACTTTCATTAATTCATAATAATTTAAACTTTAATTATTTCTTAATAATTTAAACTTTATTTAATTTTTAATAATTTAAACTTTAATTAATTCGTAATAATTTAAACTTTAATTAATTCTTAACAAATTAAATCATAACAACTCAAATCTTAATTAATTCTTAATAACTTAAATCTTAATTAATTCTTAATAACTTAAAACATAATTAATTCTTAATAACATAAATTTTAACTAACTCTTTAGCACATAAATCCTGAATTAAATCTAAACAACTTAAAATCTTGATTAATTCTTAAATCTTAATTAATTAACAATTCAATCCTTAATTTAATTAAATCTAAACAACTTAAAATCTATTTTCAAAATAATGTTTAAACATAGTAATGTTTTAATGAATTTCATGCTTGATTGAGTGCTTACATATGAATACATATTTCAAAAATTATATATCTTTTCGAAAATTATTTGACCTACACTTAGACACAAATCGTTTAGGTCAACACTAAAGTCCCTTAAGACACTTAGGTAGAGGTCTTTGTAGTTAACAAGGGTAGCTAGAAGGTGTCAGGTTTAGGGAGAGTCTTTATTTTTGCAGATTTTTATTTTTAGAAAACTATTTCGTAAAATTTATTCTTTTCAAAAATTTATATCTTTTCAAAATGGTTTGTGCTTTAAAAATTATTATCATTTCTTTCAAAATGCGTTTCGAAAAATATTTTCTCAAAAACTTATTTTAAATTTTTTTTCAAAAAATATTTCCTTAAAAGTTATCATATTCTTTCAAAAATACTCTTCAAAAATTACTTTAATTGCTCTTATAATTTGGATAAACTCTAAAGACACATAGAAAACTTTCTTTATGATCTACAAGAGTTTTTAAGATTGTGTCAGATTTAGGAGGAGTCCAAGTCAAAAGAAATTAATATATTATTCTTGATTATTTCTTAAAACTCTTTTTCGTTTGAAGCAAACCCTAAGACTCAGAGGAAGATCACTTGTAGTCAACAAGCTTCCTAGGACTGTGTCAAGTTTATTGGGAGGTCAAATTAAAAGAACTATTAAAAGTTTCAAAAATATTATATGTTTATACACTATCTTTTCAAAATCATTTGAAAACATAATATTCTCTTTTCAAAACTCAACTTGAAAATCTTTTTATCTTTTAAATACTTTTGGAATATCTTTGAAAATAATTTTTATCTTGAGTTTGGAAAATTTTCTAAGACACTTAGGAAAATTTTCCTTGTAGTTAATAAGGACTCCCAGGATTGTGTCAGAATGGAAAAGAAACCAAATTAAGAAAAGGGGAAGAGTTTTGAAAATCATTTTTCAATATATATATATATATATATATATATATATATATATATATATCTCAAGTATTTTCAAAAGGAGGAGAAAGATTATCTTAAAAGGGGAAGAAAGGGTTAAGTTAATTTGTTTTAAAATCTTATTGTTGGTGCAAAATTTTCTCTTTTATTATTTCCTTTTGATGTGTGACAAAGAGGGAGAGAGGCTTAAGTTAGATGTTTTTCATTTTCTCCCAAGTATTAAACCTAAAACCCTTAGACCTAACATAACTTAAGATTATTGTCAAATATCAAAAAGAAGAAGATTGTTAGTGCAAAATGCATCAGTGATGAACAGTCATCCTCTAGTGTTTCGATGTTTGACAATATGCTAAAATTAGTGACAATATATGTTAGGCAATATAAGGTTAGTCAAAGTGATCATAGATTAAACCAAACAGGACCTGATGTTTGGTAGGATAAACCCAAGTTTGATCAAGTTTGACAAAGGGTTAGCCAAATAAGATCTGATGTTTGACAATGTAAATAGAACCCAGGATTGGTCAGTTTGACCAAGGGATTAAACCAAACCAGACTTAAGGTTTGGGATTATATTTACCTGAAGATTGGAGGAAGTCTAGTCAGGATTATGATGACTAGCAAAGGAGTGATTATGGTGAAAGAAACCCTGGTGAGTGAAGCTGGGTCCTAGCAAGGGAAGCTTGGTGGAAGAAATCCTAGTGAGTGAAGCTAGGTGAACTAAATCCTGGTGAGTGAAGCTGGGTCCTAGTAAGTGAAGCTAGGTGGACTAAGTCCTAGTTAGTGAAGCTGGGCACGAAGTCTTGGCCCGGGGGACTGAGCACTAAGTCCTGGTCGGGGATCGTGCAACGGAGTCTTTGTCGAGCGAAGATTGCAGATAGAAGTAGAGACGGGTCGAGGTCAGACGTCTCGAGATCCGAGTTCTCGAAGGCCGAGCAAAGGTCTAGCTGGAGGTCCCGGTTGGCAAAAGCTTTAGTCGAGCGGAAATCGCGGACAGAAGTAGAGACGGGTTGAGGTCGGACATCTCAAGATTCAGGTTCTCGGAGGTTGAGTGAAAGTCCAACCGGAGGTTCCGGTTGGCAATGATAACTTCTCCAAGGTGGAGTAGGTGAGGACGCGTTCCCCGAGAAAGGGAACATTAGGCATTGGTTCGACCTATGGTTTCGGGTGAAATCTAAAGTCAGAACTAATAAGTTAATGCTAAAATTATTTGTGTTTTTATCTTGTGTTTGTTGTCTTGCAGGTACCTGGAGTTGGAGGCAAGATAGGAGAGTAAACGTAGAAAAAAAGGACCTAGGAAGAGGCCTTCCTAGGCGCCTGACTTGAATCAGGCACCCCATGAGTCCTTTCCCAGGCGCTTGGGAGCTTCCCAGGCGCCTGGGAAGGCCAGATTTTATCCATTCTGAGTTCATTGCTACGGATGGAAGTTTGACCACACGTGGCAGGCGCCCAAGAGCCCTCAGGCGCCTGAGAACTCACTATATAAAGGGGTTCGACCACTCATCTCAGAAAAACACTTTCTACATCCGCAAAAGCAGTATGTGTAAAGCAAGCGTGCTCAAGTCGAAGCTCTGCGACCAAGGAGGCTCCAGGAGGAAGTGCGCTGCACTTCGGACTTCCGGATTGGACGAATCTTCAATTATCTGTTGGTTTGTTTTTAAATTAAAAAGTTGTACTTGTTTTATCATTATTTCTTTGCTTATAATTCAAACTGTAAGACGGGTTTCTCCGCCTCCAGAAAGTCCGGAAAGGAGACCACTAGTGGACTCACGTTGAGTGCTTAGGCCTTGGATGTACTGACCCTGGGGGGTTGGGAGCCAAGTAAATCCCGCGTGTTCTATTGTCTTTCTTTTATTTTATTTTCCGTTGCGTACTAACCTTGATAGAAAGACCGATCAAACGAAGTTTTCCAACGAAATTCCGACAAAATGTTCGAGTCGATATTCACCCCCCCCCTCTATTGACCGGCACCGATCCTATAGTAATATCCACACGAACACGAACTACGCCTCATAGAAGAACCACCTTGGTTGTGCTAGCAATTTGGGATGGTTCACAATGCACAAGAACCTCCTCTAGGGAGTTTTGGCCAAGGAGGAAGAAAGAGGAAGAAGAGGGATACACTACTAGTCTTTGATAAAGAGGGGTATTTATACTCATCTAATGAAGACAAAGGGTCTTTACCCCTTGATCTCCTTTCATCTTAATGCTAATAAAATCCAATGAATATCAAGCCTCTTGGTATCTCTTGAGATTCTTAATATTCTGTTCATCTAATGAATAGAATGCCCCTTAGTCTTTCTCTTAAATAATATTGCATTAAATCTTTTAATGAATATTATACATAATTAAGTGGTTGAGTCTAATCTAAATGAGTCTAACTCAAATTAGACTCAATCACATAATTCAATTGAATTCATTTGAGTTTAACTCAATTAATTCAATTTCGGATCATATTTTAGTCAAATTAAAATCATTTTATCATCGAGACATTGTGTCTTTTGTGTGTGACCTAATAGGTTCTTGAAACGTTGGCAATGTATCTAAATCACTTTAGATACATAAACAATAAGCGGCATCTAGTAATGTATCATTGCTACCCAAGTGACGAGAATGTCGAGATCCGACATAACCTATTCGTGACTAATATAATGTAAGACTTTGTCCTTCTATCCTTGATATCTAAATTGATCAATGAGGCATATGTTGGGGCAATCGACCCAAGGATGATCGGGAAGATCATGGTTTTGATGTGTGTGTCAATATGTTTAAGGTTAGGGTGTTATTTGATATGTGTGATTGAGTTTGCAGGACTTGGAGAATCACACATGGAGGACTTATCCGAGGGATGAGAGCCGAGGGAGGAGAACTTGAAGGGCAAGCCGAGAAGTGGACTTCAAAGGGCACACGTGAAGGGTGGCATGGAGGCAAGCCAAGGAAAGGCTTGTGTGCGCATCCGAGAGACGATAGCCGGTGAAAGAGGACTTCAAGGGGCAAACCAAGGGAGTGTACCTGAAGGCACACGTGAAGGAGGGTCTTCGGATGAAAGTGAGTGATTGTATAAGCTGGGCAGTCGACTGGGAGAAAGGCAGTCGACTGCCAGCAAGAACAGAAACTCACAGAATGTTTCTGACCCTGGACCAGTCGACTGCCCCAGGAGCAGTCAATTGGTAACCCTGAAAACTAGCCGTTGGCTAGCAATTAAGGCTAGACCAGTCGTCTGCCCCAGGGGCAGTTGACTGGTGTCGGGCTGGACAACTCGTGGAGTTGTCCTTTACTCTTATTTAAAAGGTGACTTTTGGGCACGAGGAAGGTATAGTTCTTAAGTATACCAAAGTGTTGTTCGTGTCAAAAGTGATCAGTTCTTCCTCTCGCTTTCAATTCTATCTTGTAAAGAGGAAGAAGACAACCTTATAAAGGTTTTCTCTACCTTGAAGGAGGCTTTTCATAGTGGAGAGTGTGTTGGTGCATGGATCCTTGGATTAGTCACCTTTCGGGGTGGTTACCAAGTAAATTCTCTGAGTTAGCATTGGATTTTCTATTTTTCATTATATTGCTTGTATTGTGCTAACCATCTTGTAGAGAAAGTTGAGAAAAAGTGTTATTCAACCCCCCCTCTAGCAAGCACCACGATCTAACAGCATAGACTGTGCCATCTACTTATTAATTTTTGTGTTTCTTGATCCCAAGTAGACTCACTTAAGCAAATGAGCTCAATATCTCATATTGACTCATTTGAGCATGACCATGCATTTTAATAGTCATATTCAATCAAGGAGTTCACAGATATCACTCCCATCATATGGGAGGGATAGATCTCATCTACTTCACTCACATCCCTCAACATAATTTGTTACATACCCAGTGATCGCTTTTATAGTCCACCCTATTACGGGTGACGTTTGACGATACCAAAGTACATAACTTCTTATGTAGGGAACCGTAGTGACTTTAGGTTTAAGGACTATTCATACTAATAATTACATGAGAAAGTTTATGACACTCATATAACGATCCATGAAACTTTCTCATGGCGGGTCAATTTAATACACATTCTCTAATGTATATCCATATGTCAACTTAATATCACATTTCCATGACTTGTGAGATCAAGTCATCAATTGACATAGTCTTAACGTATTAATATTGTCCTTGAATATTAATACTTGATTAGGAATAGTTAAGGATAGTGTTCTCTACATCATTTCACTATCAATTCAACTAATTGATATAATATAGATCAAAACTTACTACCTAAGGGCATTATTATATTTATTCATTGGGCACAATCATGAAATAAATATAATAATCAAACTTTGTCTTTATTAAATAGAATTGAATACAAAATATTCCCTAGATAATCATCTTATAATTGACTCTAAGGCTAACACTAACACTTATAACTATAAATAAAGGGGGTGGCGGTATACATGAAACTTTTGGTTTATTTCAATCTGAAAAATGATGAAACTCTTAGGGGGCGTTTGGTTTGTTTCATTTTCCATTTTCATTTTCCAGAAAATCGCATTTTCTCGTTTTCTGGAAAATGACTTTATTTCATTCTCTAGTTTTCCAGAAAACGTTATGTTTTTTTCTGGAAAACAAAGCTGGAAAATACAAACCAAACATGTTTTCCAGAAAATCGTATTTTCTACAGAAAATGAAAATGAAAAACAGACTGGAAAATACAAACCAAACGCACCCTTAGTCTCTCACTTGTTAATTCTTCATTGAACTAGAATTTATCAAGATAATACCTAGTAATGTTAAAAGACTTATCAACCTAAATCTTAAGGTTGTGACGTTTTCCACTTCCTATATCAAAGTTTGTACTTTCTTAAGTATTGGATCAAGATTTGTTTTATCCATCTTATCGATTTATACTTTTCTGGTTTCTTTTTTTAATTTATTGTAAGTTCATGAGACATATTCTCCTTGGATTCACATCGCATGGTCACGCCTCAATCACTTCTTCTATGACATTGCTAAATTTCTATCGTTAAATGATGTTGACGACCCAAATATTAGTGACTGAAAATTTCAATCGCTAACTCCAATTAGCGACTGCTAAACCCGGTTATTCTTAGTAGTGCTAGCCGATTGATAATGTTATGTTGTACACTTTAAGCTCAAAACTTGTTAGTATTCACTGAAAGAAAGAACGCAACGAAATTCAAATAGAGGATTCACTGAATGAAAGCGCACAAGGAAATGTTATACACAACATATCACATAACAAAACTCCTACTGGAGAAGTTCATGATTCGATGCGAATGCCGAAGAATGTTCTCAGCCATCTTCTTGATGTCGCCATCCCCTTTATGAAAGGTCGACACCAGCATTGTCGACAACACCTTGTTACCGTAGATCTCCCTGCAGAGCCTCTCGTTCCCCTTCTCCAAGAACCTCTCTACCAGCCAGAGAGTCTTCTGAAGCACCTCCTCCTCCCTGTACACCTTCAACACCCGAAGCACACTCTCCACTGCACCGAGTTCGCTCAGTGCCCTCACACTCCCCATCACCTCCACGCTGTCATCCAAGAGCGTGCTGATGGCCGACAGTACTGCCTTTACGACCTCGGGGTTCTCATTGTCGAGGCAACCCAGCAGCCTCTCTGCAGCCCGGGATTCCAGCAAGCAGAAGGTGGTGGTTGAGGAGCAGACTCCCCGGTGTGCCGGGCAAGTTAACACCATCCTACCACCTTCTCGGTTAGTGACCGATCTGGATTTGGAGAAAATGTTTATTGGTCTGGAGGGCTTCCTCACTTCCGAAGGTGGCTTCGATAGTTTTAGTGACTGAGAGGAGAGGTTCTCGAGGCCCACAGCTGCTAACCTTTGGACTTCACTGCTTCCGCATGGCCTCACAAGTAAATCTGCAAACACTGATGTTAAATCCCTTGACATGGCCATCTGAAGTATCTCCTGGTAAAGCAAATTGCTGGTGAACCTCACAAGAATGCCCGCTAAGCCTTCCAAGTAGTATGCTGTGAGCCTCATGCTGTTGGCCCGTATTTCGCCTCTCTGGATTTCTTGTATCCTGCTGAGAACCACCGGTACCGTACCTTGGTGAAAGAGAGCTAAATTGAGTGGTGCGCTCCTGTGCGGGAGCTTTGCGATTAGGTTGGCCGATACAGCTTGCTTTTCGGAAATCTGCTTGCTGTCATAGTTCTTGATTAGGCCCTCTGGTTGGCCTTGTGTCTTGGAGAGACCACTTGCTATGGTGTCTCCGATGTGAGAGGAAAGGGCGATGAGCAACTTTGCTGCAACAGTTATAAGCTCTTCCAATTGAGAATTGAGGAATTCGATGATGGTTTGGGTTACCTCGAGCTCTTTTACCACCGACACGACAGTGTCCAGAGGCTTTGAGAGCTTTGTGAGTGAAAGCAAGATTCTTACTATGTTCGCATCTACTTTTTCTGCCATGGAACACTTCAGAAGGTGGACGAGGTTGTAAACTGAGTACTGTGAGCTGATGGTGTGGCCATTCTTGTTCACTTTTATGTTGGAGAAATCAATTCCATCTGATTCAAGTATGTTGGCAAGAATTGCAGCAGCCTCTTCCTGGGAATCCAGGGACTCGCTGTGGATTCTGCGTGAAAATATTTCATCGATCATGAGCGGGGTGATGCCTGAGTCAATGAGTATCCTGCTGCTGTGAGGATGAGACGAGATTTGAACTAGAGTTTTGAATGCTTCTCTTCTGATGACAGAGTTGCCACTACTGATCATTTGGATTAGGGTATTGGAGGCTCTCTCCGCCACATAAGACTTCATATCATCCTCGAGAGGTATCTCACTGAGATAGCTCACCATATCCATCTGCAACTCTTCTGAACCTGTACCATGCCGATGCAATTTAGTGACCGGGAAGTTGTCATAGTTCTAGTTTTGATGAAAATTTGGAGATCTGAGACTTAAAATGCTACTTACCATCAATGAGGTGGACCAAGAGTGGTTCCATAAATCCATTCTCTGCCATACACCGAATATTCAGTGGCAACTCCTCCAAGTTCTTCAAAATTTCTTCTGCTTTTTCCGCAGCAAAAGGATCAGCCTCCTTATTGTACTTCATCGTAATCAGAATCAAGATTCCTCCGGCTGTTTGACCGATTTTGTCCAAGAAAATCTCAGATTTTGAAAGCTCCAGTAAGAATGAAACAGCTGCATGCCTCTCTGAAGAATTGTAGCTGGACATCATCTTGACTATCCTTGTGAGGATTCTTATCCTTGCAATAATAACCTGCAAATATAATCCATCCATCGTCGAAGAAATTAATCTGATTTAACATTCAACTAAAACCACGAGAGAAGATTGTATACCTTTCCGTCTTCATCCTCCACCAGTGAGCGCAAAAGATGCATTGCCTCGCACCGCACAACCATACTATCATGCCTTAGAAGCTGCGCTACTTGCTGTGTGATTCCAACGTTGTGCATATGCCCCTTGTGCTTATTATGTTGGCTTAGAAGTTGCATCTCCTTGAGTGCCTCCAAAACCATGGCTTCTGAAGCGGCTAATGACAGAGAACTGCTCGCGATCTGTATTCTCATCACCTCGTTCCTTTCCTTCCACTCTTCGATTGTGCTTTTCAAAGCTAGGTTACTGCCGAAACATGTACTTTTGATCTCAATCCTTGTTGTTGGGCAGATAACATTTTCTGAGGACCTCTTGAACCACTCAACAATGGATTCTCTTTCATATGTTATGCCAGTTTCTATGGTGACAGGATCATTCATAATTTTCTCTGTCAATGGACAGAAAAAGCCTTGGTAAGCTGGTTGGAGAGTTTCTGCCGATGGAGGAAGAATATCAGATAATGCTTTGGCATCATTTCTCTGCGTGCCTTCGTGTATGCCTTTGATGAAATCTTCATAACTATTCTCTCTCTGAGATGCTGAAACTGGGCTTTCCCCTTCATTAATTTGTCCTGGTTGACTGAATTGGTTCTTGAAATCAGAAAATGGAATCTTGCCGAGATCCACTCCGATGCTTCTGATCACTGCCTCTAGTTGTTTGACAAGGGTTGGGAGCTCACCATCCAGGTTCGCTTGGTCACTGCTGCTACATCGTGTAATGAGCTCCTTCATGGCATCGACTTTAGATGACAAAGACACAAGGAACTCAGTTCTGCTTGTTGAAGTATTTTCTTGGACCTGTCGTTCCATTCCTGACTCCATCGTATTTGGTTGCTGTGTATGATCAGCAACAGCTAAAATCATATATCAGATGATGCTGAAAGAAAAAAGTTACAATTAAATGCAAAACCCTGTCTCAAAACATCATGACAACTTTCAGAAACACACTCGTGCAAATTTGATCCCAGTATAATATAGATAAAACCTGGAATTTAGTTCAACTAATGGAAATATATTCAACTTGTGATATATCAAAAGGAAAAATGACTAATCAAGTTCATCATGGCAGAAAGCTAATTTTTTCTGTTTATGAACATGGAATTTACACATTTGGCTTGATGGAGCTGGTTTTGAAGCTTTGACAATCAAAATATAGATCATTGAAACAAGAGAAAATGACAGTGAATGAATGAGAGGTTGGAGAATTTACTTACAGACATTTAATTGAATCTCTGGAGGAGTTTCATGACTTGCAGCATCTCACCCTCTGAAGAACTAATGTCTCCTCATCTTCTGAAGAAGCAAACTGATCAAATCTGTTTTCTGGATTCATCAAGATCAGATTTTCAGAAGTCATTGTTGAATGAGTCTCCAACTCAAGTATTACCTAGTCTTCAAGGTGACTTCATTTAGTTACTGCTAAAAGTTATTTTTAAACTGCTATTTTTTTCAGTGAAAGGTCAGTGACCTCCAAGTTGTTCTAGTTTAATAATTCTCTTGTTTATTAAATTTACTCAGTCTAAACAAATACATAGACCGTCAGCCCTTTAGCTTCTCAAGACCAACTTTGAATTTTAAAATTTATCAATAACTTGCCAAGTCAATATCAAACTTTTATGCACATGAAGTAAACTTGCAAGAATAAGTAAAATGTTGAACTCATTCCTCATCAACCAAAACCTTGCTCCTCTCTCTCTCTATTTAAAAAAAAAATCTAAATTTTGGAAGTCTTTTGCATGGTTTCATCACATCAAATCTTTTTTCAGTGGCTAGTTAATTGATTATAAATTGCTATTGCTTATCTTAAACTTTTAACTTTATAAATTGATTAATGATATATCGTCACAGACTGCATAAGTAACCAAGTTGGAGTTGAGATATGGTAGAGTTATTATATTCTTATCAATTGTTAAGTTCAAATGGTTCAGGCACAAGGATATGCAACATCTAAGCAGATGAACAATATATGAAATTAGGATACTGGTGATGCATTGGGAAGATACATCAGCAATTTTTAATTAAGACCTTCCAATCTTGTTCAATGTCATGCAGTGCACTGTTAATGCAGATGATGCACCAAAATAATAAATTGAATTAGTTGCATTGACTATTTAGGATCAAATTTCTGAATATGATTCATCCACGACTTCTCATAATCAGGTAAATCACTTATTTAAATTTTCTTTCCAAATTTTCATAATTAACTGGTGATAGACATAGCACCTTTAAGTTTTAACCAGGAAAACATAACAACAATTATCTGTGCCTGAAACAAAATTCTCATGATCTTGCAAGAGGTAGACAATGATTACACAAAGTTCAAAAATTTCTAATCATTTTAACAATCAGTATCTATACTATTATATATTCATCAATATCTACTACATTGCATTATATGCCTAATAAAAATAAACATGCTTAGTGTTCCTTTAAATCTTCAACACCAAAGCTGCAACATTGTTCATCCATATTTGGTCTCCTAAAAGCAACAGGGATAATATGGTTGGACCTGCACAATTAACCCTCTTCTAATGCCACCAAAAGCAACAAGCAAAGAATAAATTGGCAATCAAATTGACCTTCAAATTATCACAGAACAAGTTGTCACACAAAGGTTATACAACGATGCTAATTTCAAGATAGGACAGACTACTTCCACAACCTCAGTAGAATGGCACCATCATGAAATGATTTTATTCTAAATCTTACATTCTTCATTACCTGCACTGCTACCAGAGAAGGCATGGCCAACGACATCAATAACTGATGCAGAACAAACCTTCTTCACGTTCTCCTCAAAATTCCTACTCAAAATTGGCATGAAGTACCAAACCTCTGCCTCAGGCGAGCAGCAGCACTGCACTTCCGACCTCGGAATGCACCTGGCAGCAACTCCTGGAACTTCTCTAGGAAGGCAGTCCACTCTGCCTCTCCCATGTCTGAGAGCTTCACGAAACTCACACTTGCAGGAAGCTGCTCATTTGCACTCCTGTACCCACCACCCTTAAACCTGCCGCTGTCATCACCTTTACTGGTTTTACTTTTTGGCAGGCTTGATTTTGGAAAACTTGCAAGATACCGCTGACTTTTTCTAGCAATGCTTACCCCCTTCAGTGACACAGACAGCTTTGAAACATCTAGGATATGGCCAGCCTCAAATGGTGGCAAGCAATTAGCTTTTTCCAGATTTTCATCTTCATTTTCATCCTCAAGTTTCTCTTCGTCTTCTACACTTTCTTCTAATTTCGATAGTAGATTTCTAGAAATACCTCCTCTGTATACACAGTGGCTGAATGGGGATGTTTCTTGCATCAGTGCATCATTATCTTCATAGTCAAGGTCAAACTGAATGACTTCATCATCTGGAGAATCACATTTTGGAGAAAAAGCCTCTCTTTCTGCCACTAGCCTTCTTGCCTCAATGCAGATAACCTCCAGCTCACTTGGCTCCTCTTCCACTCCACTAAATTCCCTGCTCATCATCTCACCGATCTCAGCAAGGCAAAGTCCAAATGCAGTTGCTTCCTGGAGAAAAATTGTCGAGAGTACCAACACTCTAAGGCATGATTCTCGGATCATGGGTAGCTCCATTCGGAGCATCTCAGAATCTCTAAATGGGTCAAGGTTCCTAATATACTTGAGCTCTTCCTCAGAAAAAGGGATTGATGATTGTGGCCAGTGGATCCATTCAAAATAAGGATCCTCCAAGCTCTCAGGCAAGCAAAAACCATGATCAATTGGGATTAATTCCATCACAGCCCCAAATGTACCAGCATTACCATCAATTTTCCTCACCAGAAGGTTCCCGGCATGTCTATCAGTATTGAAGATCCTAACATCAAGTATCCCAATCCTGTGCACCACTGTGACAGGGAAGCTTGAGGTGCCATGATCACTAGCATCGAAGTCATGTGGAATATACTTCTGCAATGAAGCTATTTTGCTTGCAGCATTTATCTTCCTACAAGAAGCCTTAATGCTGCCTTCGGAGCTAATGCCTTCATTCAGATGAAATATTGGATGTGTGATCTTGACAAGGGCTGTTGGAGGGACATTGGCAAAGTTATTGTAATCCAGGAGGTAGGCGGCAACCTCTCTGAACCCGGTTTCACCAACTCGAACAGACCTTTTCAGCCCAGGTTGTCCAAGGGCCTTACCTATAAAACCTTTAGGATTGTTTGGTGCAAATGGTTCCTCATCCGTCGGCTTCACAATAGCAATGTTTGCACCACTTATGTTCCGGAAGAAGTATGCACCACCAAGTCCTCTGTGAACTGCAATAGGGTCTATGGCTTTCTTAATACCCTTCACTGCATCATTAACAAGTAGTTGTATCTCGGTACAGTTGTTCGAGCATAAAATTTCAATAAAATCACTATGATCCCCACTTTGCTGAAGATCATTCCCAATCGGCGAGAGGCATGGAGTGGAGGAACTCCTCTGCAGGAAGCTCCTTGTCAATAATAATGGGGAGTCATTCCGCACGACACTGAGATCATTTTTCAAAACAACATCACCCAGTGAAAGAGAACTCTCCTCAGTTGGCATATTGAGAGCGAGCTGCAATCTCCGTTTAACGGTATGCACATTGTCGCCACGATCCAGTTCAAGGCCTAAGACCAAGCCAGTGTCTGTCTGAACAAATATTCGCCTTCGCCCAGATGCCTTCCCTTCACTCCTGGAATTCCCAAGGCAGTCACTGCTTAAAACTGAAACCGCCATTTGAGTCTGAACAGGGCTATCAAAATTGGGAGCCATGGAATCAGGAGGCTGTTGAAAGCAAGAGCAAGGTACTTTTTCTCCCTCAAGCGTATGCCTATCACAGAGGCAAGTGCAGCAGCAAAGACAACAGATGATGCACCAACGACCATGAATTGAGCAATCGGAAAGCACAAAGGAGAAAATGGAGACGATCTGACTACCCTTAATTCAGGGAAGCCATCTTCTAAGACAAAGATCTTAAGGATGAAACCTGCCAAAAAAGAGGGATTTTGTTTTACTATTATGGTATCTATTCCATCGAAGGTAAACAAATCTACATATGTTTTTTCGCACACGCTAATCGAAATCAGTGTAAACGAAAATAAATTATTTCCAAATACAACCGTGATCCAGAATCCATAAACAAATGAAAGATAAACGATTGAGATTTGCAAAATAGAAAGAAAAAATAAAGATGAAAGTAATGACGCAAAATCATTGCAACTAAACAGTGTTTACGATTTTTGCGGTGGGAAATGGCTCGTTCCCAACAAACAAAAATATCGTCATTCCCAGATCAGTTCACAATAGATTCATAAAAGACCAAAAATCAAGGAAAGATATTTAGAGAGATGTTTTTCTAAGATACCAGCAATGGATCGAGCTAACTGTACGGGACGAAGCGAGATCTGGCGAAGATCTCGCCTGCAAGCCACGAACAGCGAGATCAGCGGATCAGCGTGGCCAACGACGGAGATCTGGCAGGAAAACCTCGACGAACGACGACGTCAAGAAACGGCGATCGTCGCCTTCGTCCCCTTCGATTCCTCCACGGTCCTCCGAATCCTTCGCCCCGCACAGACCGACCAGTCCAGTGACTCCAGTAAAATATAATTATTTCAAAAAAATAATATGATTAAATATTTAAGTGGACCCTGTTTTCAGGTTGGGTTTCTATCTGAGCCGTGGGTTGGCGTGGCGGGACCGTTGATTGCTCGCCACGTTGCGGGTACGCGAACGTGCATGTCGCGTTCTCTCGGTACGTTACTGGGCACTGGTCGGTTGTACGTGTGTTGTTGCTTTGATGATCATTTATTTGATAAACGTCATATGTTAAGACTTATGATTTATGAGAGGTTTCTAAAATTAATTTTTTTAAAAAAAATTAATAAAAAAAGTTTGAATAAAAATGAAGTTTGAGATTTATAATTAAAATACAAAAGTAAAAATTTAAATTTGGGGATCGTAATTAATTATAAAATAATGTTAATTTGTGATTTATAATATAAGAAAGTATATTATTGGTAATTTAAGGTTAAAAAAAATTATACGAAAGTTTTTTTTATTATACAGAGAATAATAAATTTTTATATTTTATATATGACATCGATATGACAATTAAGAATTAAAAAATCTTATTTATAAATTTAATCATTAGAGATGCTCGTAAATTTCACAGATTTAATAATAAGTATTAAAATATATAAATAACGAAAAAAATTCAATGATTTTATAATATATAAATAACGAACAAAATCAATAATTCAACCTTTTTCTTGAAATAAATACTAAAAAACTTTTCGCGTAGAATTTTTTTTTTTTTTTAAATTCATCCTCCCGAATAAATAAGGCTAAGGTTAAACTAATCAAATATTTATGAATAAATTTGAAATACTTCTAAGTAAATTTTTGTTAAATATATGCTATGTCAATGAAAATAATTAAATTTAATATCTCATTTATTTAACAAACTTGAGCATAAAGAAACAAATGTGTAATCAAAAATAAATTTCTCATCCATAATAAAAGACAAGTAATAAAAATCATCTAGAATAGAAAGTATTCAAGATCGACACAAATATAATAAATTAAAAATTTAATTCTTATTATTTTATTAATTATTGTTTATTTATTAAAGTAATAAATACGAAGTAATTATAATCCCTTTTTATTATTTGGAAAATATTCAAAGCATCTGTTAAATACTTTTTTTATTTAAGATATTTATTTCCATATTTGATAGGAAGTATGGATAAATAGAGGCCAAGACTGGCCGCTAAACAACTTCTGCCTTCCCTCGAGAACCCATAAAGGCGAATAAAAGCTCTGTTTTTCTTGGGAGTTACGGGATAATTCTAATTTGAAAAGTTTCTCTTAGATGAAATTATTTCTTTATTTGTATTGTCAATTTGGTTTCTAGCTTATGAGTGGTTTGACAACTTGCAACATCACAATATCTATGGACAAAGTTTATCAATAAACCTCTACCCACCGATGTCGTGGTTAGATTCTCTAATAATATGTTAGATATTTATAATTTCAAATTCAACTATAGTATATTATTAATGATTTTTCTTCGTAATAGATAATAGACTCGAGAACGTTGGCTATTGACCTCCATGTGCACTACCCCTCCTAATTTATCTATCTACATATGGCTATGAGATCGACTGTGTGGTGCTCCTTAGTCACATATGACCTTTTACAGAATTAAACAAGTTTAATAGCCTCGGAGCAATAGTATATCCATTAAACACTTTAAGTGATTAATCAGACATCTACGAGTAGAATCCCAACTGCAGTATACTGTAGAAATTTCTCTCTCTAGGACGACAATCCTAAGGGCACTAGTCGCTTGGATGAGACTCCGCAAGCGCTTCTCGATTTACCTTGGTGGTCGGTAAAAAATTTTCATGAGGTTGAGTTTAACACCTCTAGGATTAGTCGGTTCAAAAAACTAGATACTTGGATTACCAACATCAAAAAATTAAACAATTTTAAAAGCCTCGGGGCAATGGCACAGCGACAATGTGCTTTCTCAGTTTTCCAGACATCTAAGAATCGAGTCATAATTTTAGCGAATTAACGGATGAATTTCTCTTTATGGACTGTTGATCTAAGTGTTGGTGCAATCAATACTAATAATCAAACTCAAGATTTGACGCATGACAAAAGGATAAAATTAGATTATGTGTTTTCTAATATTTGGATCAAGTATGCAACTGAAGAACTTAACGGGTCTAGAGGACCATACACCAAGCTAAAATACAGGTAGGTTAGGAGGACCAAATAACCGGTAAGAAGTTTAGTTGGGTCAATAGGATAAAAGCTTAAAGTCCAGTTGAGTCATAGCATTAGTGAATTAATGGATGAATTTCTCTTAATGGATGGTTGGCCTAAGTGTTGGTGTAGTCAGTACTAATAATCAAATTCAAATTTTGATGTATGACAAAAAGTTAAAGTTAGATTATGTGTTTTCTAATATTTGGACCAAATATGAAGATTGAAGAACTTGACGGGTCTAGAGAACTAGATACCAAGCTGAAATCCAATTAGGTCAAGAAGATCATATAACTGACAGGAAGCCCAGATAAGTCAGAGAGGACCAAATATATGGTAGGAAGCCTAGTTGGATCAACAGGACTAGACAACTAGCGAAGTCCAGACGGAACATCTAGCAAGAAGACCTAGTGGTCAGGAGATCAAAAGTTAAGTGTTTTTGCAAATGGTATGTTAAATAAGAAACTAGAGGAGAGAGATTCATTGAGAAAAAGTCTCAGTGGGACTATAAGCACTGATCCGACTTAGATCTAACTTGGATGTCTAAATTGAGATCAAGACTAGATCTTGATCTTAGTTAGATAGGATCTAATTCATAACATACATTTGTCCTAACTTAATTTTGCGGATAATTTTGGTTATTTAGACTAATATGTCTTGCAGAATTTTAAAATGAAAAATAAGCTCGGATGAACAGTACTCTAGGTGCCTCAAGTAAAGGAGGGTGCCCTGAGTGAAGCATTGAGGACGTCTTAGATGACTGAGGCCGCCTTAGCGTGGATAAGAAGCGAGGATAAAAGTTCAACAATAGAAGTGCCTTGGGTTGCCGAAGGTGCCTCAAGTTGAAGCATTGGAGGCGCCTTCAACCAATTGGAGGTGCCCCAAGAGGATAACAGCGAAGTTCGCGAATCGGATCAGCATGCTTAGAGGAGCCCACAATGCACTATATAAGGAGCATTCAGTTAAGCACTCAGATAACAATTCTTCTATAAGATCCAACTCAATTCTGCTATGTCGTTTCCTTGCAACTGTTGTGTTGCGGCCTTACTATGCCGAATCTATGTGCGAGCAAGCTTCTATTGGATATTTGGTGCTTAAAATAATTAACACCAAATACGATTTTGTAAAGAAAAATCGAGGTGTCATCAATCAATGAAAGTCAGAATTGACTTTAAAAATGAAATCTCCGTTTCGCGTAGATGAATTTAAACTATTAATTTGCTCAAAATCGATTACTTGTGAATGAGAAATTAATTGTTTAAAGTTAGTCCAAAATTTGCATAAAAGAAAATAGATGGGAATTAGCCCCACATTTGAAATTTCTGAAGGGATTTACTTCCTTATATGTGTTCCTGTGTTAATGATGCGAGCCCGCCACCCGCCACACGCGCATGTGCGCAATGAGCGCTTTGTTGGCGCACTTTGCACTTCACACGTATGCATCGTTCGAGGAGCTTAAATCTATGCTCCAGTTGACATGACACTCGGGTGACGTGACATGTGATGTGGCAGTGCCTGCGTGACACTCAGATAGGAGGAGAGAAATGAATGAACTGCTGACTGGGCAAACAAATGACAACCGTTGGATCGAAGATGGTGCAGGATCGCAAGTGACGCGATCTGGAGCGTTGATCGTGAAGAGTCACGATCTGACCATTGGTGAAGAGAGACTTGATCTGAAGCGTTAGATCAAATTTGGCGGCTGAGATCAAAGGGAGATCTGAAAGATTACAACCATTCAGATTTGATAGATGAGATCAAAGGGTTATCTGAAGGGTTACAACCCTTTAGATCGAACGACCTAGATTAATTCTAAACCAAAGGTCACCCCCACTCATCAAAGGGTACCTTACCTCTTCCCTTGTATAAATAAAGTCCTCTCTAGATAATGGATTCATTCATTCATTCAATAATTAAAGTCATTAACATTCATCCCATCGTGTGCATTAAAGTCCGAAAAGCCTACGAAAAGATTCGCTAGTCTCGAAATTTATAGTGCTCCTATTTTGAAACATCATCGTTATATCTTGGAAAATGAATTGTTGCTATCCGTGAGTACTTGTAGCAGAGCAATATCGTTTTACGGAGATACTATCCAGCACTAGTCTCGATGAATTTATATTAGTTTGCATCCTCCCGGCAGCTTACCCGGACGACGTCGAACACAAACAATCGTAAAACAACATTCTACAATTATTATAAAATAATTAATGATAGGGTTGAATAAGCGCTTGGCGGGCACGTGAGATGAAGAAGCTGCAGGACAGGACAATTCGAATCAGAAAGCCTCTCCTTCTCGGGCCACGGGATCTCTCTTGGGAGATTCGCCCGAAACAGTCAGCCAGAAGATCCCCCCTGGGCTCACCCCGAGAGATTGGGCTCCAAGAGCACCTCGGGAGGCACCTCGTCTGCACTCACCCGAGTCGAAGGGCCCCGAGATCAACTCGGGAGGCGAAGCCCCAGTAACAGCCGAACTCGAGTACTAACCCCCCCCCCTCCGACCTGTCTACGGATAAGGTTCCCGGTCACAGGGTCATCACGACCGTTAATTAGCGTCACAGGTTGAAGCAAGATAATGGTGTAGACCATTTCAATGGCTAGCCGGTAACCGCCGAAAGAGGGGGGACAACGTGGCGCAAGTCATGGAGACGTGGCATAGATCGAGGACATGAGCCTGGTCTACGAACTTCGGTATAAAAGGTAGTCCAACCCCTCCGGTATAGGGGGGTTTTTACATGCTCTCATTCTACATACCGTCTTTCTTTCTCACAGTCATTACTCTTCGGACGACCCACTAACTTGAGCGTCGGAGTAGACTCTGCCGGACCCCTGCCGGCGTGTCCCTTAATGCTTGTGTTAACTTCACAGGATCCCTAAGTCCCTCCCTGGCGCAACAACTTCCACGCGGGCAGAACCTCGGTGACTGGCCATCGTCGACGACTCATTCCGGAACAAATTTGGCGCCGTTTGTGGGAAGTTCGCAAAGCACTTGAAGGAGCACCGATGGTAGAATTGGAGGGGCAGCCCAGCGCTCAGGTGGAGGAGGACTTCAATCTTCAAAGGGTCGGGTCGGAGGACCTCGCCCATCCGTGAGAAGATGAAGGACCCAAGCAGGAATGAAGGGAAGTCGAGAGTGAGGAGGTACAGATCCATCTTCAACTTGGTGGGGGAAGCACGTGCATCGCCCTTGACCTCACACCAGATTTAAGAAGTCGCCTCGTCGAATGCCTACGAAACCATAAAGATGTGTTCGCTTGGGTCATTGAAGAGATTAAAGGGGTTCCACCGGCGTTGGCCATGTATCACCTACATGTTACGCCGGAAGCCCGTCTCGTGAAGCAAAGGCGGAGGCATTTCTCCCCTGAGCAGGATAAGGCCATTCGAGATGAAGTTCAAAAGCTGTTAAAAGCTGGGCATATCAGAGAAGTCCAGTTTCTAGCCTGGCTGGCCAACGTGGTCCTCGTCCCCAAGCCTGGGGGCAAATGGCGAGTCTATATCGACTTTCGGGACTTAAACAAAGCCTGCCCGAAAGACTGCTACCCCCTGCCTCGGATAGATCGATTGGTGGACTCCACAGCCGGCTGTGAGTTCATCTCAATGTTAGATGCTTACCAGGGCTACCACCAAGTCCCACTCGCCCCCGAGGACCAGGAGAAGGTCAGTTTTGTGACGGCTGACGGTACGTACTGCTACATGTCACGCCCTCGGCGTGTAGGCTTGGCTTCGGAGCTGTACACGCCCCGCCAAGAGCTGATTAAACCCTACAGCCTCTCGTCGTGTAGGCTTGGCTTCGGAGCTGTACACGCCCGACCAAGAGCTGATTAAGCCCTACAGCCTCTCGGCGTGTAGGCTTGGCCTCGGAGCTGTACGCGCCTGGCCAAGAGCTGATTAAACCCTACAACCTCTTGGCGTGTAGGCTTGGCTTCGGAGCTGTACATGCCCAGCCAAGAGCTGATTAAACTCTACAGCCTCTTGGCGTGTAGGCTTGGCCTTAGAGCTGTTCATGCCCTGCGAAGAGCTGATTAAACCCTACGGTCTCTCGGCGTGTAGGCTTGGCCTCGGAGCTGTACACGCCCGGCCAAGAGCTGATTAAACCCTACAGCCTCTCGACGTGTAGGCTTGGCCTCGGAGCTGTACACGCCCGGCCAAGAGCTGATTAAACCCTACAACCCCTTGGCGTGTAGGGTTAGCCTCAGAGCTGTACACGCCTGGCCAAGAGCTGATTAAACTCTCTCGGAGTGTAGGCTTGGCCTCGGAGCTGTACACGCCTAGCCAAGAGCTGATTAAACCCTACAGCCTCTCACCGTGTAGGCTTGGCTTCGAAGCTGTACACGCCCGGCCAAGAGCTAATTAAACCTTACAGCCTCTCGGCGTGTATACTTGGCTTTGGAGCTGTAAACGCCTGCCAAGAGCTGATTAAACCCTCCAGCCTCTAGGCGTGTAGGCTTGGTCTCGGAGCTGTACACGCCCGGCCAAGAGCTGATTAAACCCTACAACCTCTCGACGTGTAGGCTTCGCCAAGCCTTGGAGCTATACACGCCCGACCAAGAGCTGATTAAACCCTACAGCCTCTCGACGTGTAGGCTTGGCTTCGGAGCTGTACACGCCCGGCCAAGAGCTGATTAAACCCTACAGTCTCTCAACGTGTAGGCTTGGCTTCGGAGCTGTTCACACCCGACCAAGAGCTGATTAAACCCTACAACCTCTCGGCATGTAGGCTTGGCTTCGAAACTATACACGCCCGGCCAAGAGCTGATTAGACCATACAGCCTCTCGGCGTGTAGGCTTGGCCTTGGAGCTGGACAAGCCCGGCCAAGAACGAACGGAAGCCTCACACCTACTCGAGCCACCCGGACCGAAACCGGGCATTTTAAGGAAAACAAGAAAACGCTCCAAAAATAAGAAGTTCGATGGCAAATCAAGCAAACATTTGTCCTAGGAAAGAGAGCTTAATAAGAAGGGGCTACAGTGGCCAAAGGAGGAGCAGGGGAGGCTATGCACATAATAGTGTTGGGATCTCCCGGCACTAAGACATAAAAACGCAGCGGAAACAAGAACCCTCGAGCGATCCATGCGAAAGAAAACTTGTACGAAGTTATCTATCTAATAGATTTATCTACTGTTTATACCTTTGAAGCGTGCCCTTCGTTTATCCCGCTCGTCCAAGATGCGCTAGATCTCTTGCACGTTCAAGCGTCCGTGCCTCTATTCGTATCCACACAGACACAATCTCTCAACTTCGGGAGAGCTACCTTAGTTGTGCTAGCAACTTGAGGTAGTTCGCAGAACACCAAGAACCTTACAATAAGGTTTCGACCAAAAAGGGAGGAGAGGAAGAAGAGAGGAAGGGAAGGGGAAAGCTAAGGCAAGAAGACCTCATCCAAAGTCACAAGGCCCTCTTTTATAATCATCCCATGAATATGAAGAGGTTTGTGTCTCTTTGGCTTCCTTCATTAATACCAATAAAGAGCACATCTTTTAATGTGGCTCTTCATCTTTTCCCATGCAAAAAAAGAATCTTTTCATCAAATGAAGAGAGACTTTTCTCTTTCCTTCATGCAATTCCGACCGGGCCTCTCGGGCTTCCAACTCGGTCTCCTGACCAAGTCTCTCGAGCAAGTCACCGAGCTCCCGACCAAGTCTGTCGAGCTCCGACCCAGTCTGTCGAGCTCCGACTCGGTCTGCCGAGCTCCGACTCGGTCTGTTAAGCTCCGACCCGCACTCTCGAGTTCCCAACTCGAGCTCCCGAACTGACCTCCCGAGTTCCCAACTCAGGCTCAAATCTCCCGAGTTCCCAACTCGGGCTTAGATCTGTCGATCAACTTTCCCGAAGCATTGTGTCCTTTGTATGTGACCCAATAGGTTCTCGTGACGTTGGCAATGCTCCTAAACACTATAGACACATAAGCAATGAGCGGCATCTAGCAATGCATCATTGCTACCCAAGTAACAAGAAAAGTCGAGATCCGACTAAACCTCTGTGACTATGATAATATATAACCTTGTCCTTCTATCCTTGATATCTAGATTGACCAATGAGGCATAAACCGTGTCATCCTCAGTCAATCTTGTGTTTCTTGATCCCCGAGTAAACTCACTCAAACAAATGAGCTCAATATCTTATATTGACTCATTCGAGCATGACCATGCATTTTGGTAGTCCTACTCGATCAAGGGGCCCACAGATATCACTCCCGTCATATGGGAAGGATAGATCACATCTACATCACTCACATCCCTCCGCATAATTCATTATATACCCAGTGATCGCCTTTATAGTCCACCCTATTACGGGTGACGTTTGACGATACCAAAATACATAACTCCTTATGTAGGAAACCGTAGTGACTTCAGGTCTAAGGACTATTCGTACAAATAGTCACATGAGAAAGTTTATGACACTCATATGACAATCTATGAAATTCTCTCATGGCGGGTCAATTCAGTACACATTCTCCAATGTATACCCATGTGTCAACTTGATATCACATATCCATGACTTGTGAGCTCAAGTCATCAGTTGACCTACATGCTAGTCTCCATGCATTAATATTGTCCATGAATATTAATGCTCGACTAGGAATAGTTTAGTGTAGTGCTCTCTACATCATCTCACTATCGATTCAACCAATCGATATGATGTAGATAAAAACCTACTACACAAGGACATTATTATACTTAGTTATTTGACACAAATACAAAGTAAGTATAATAACCAAACATGCCTTTACTAATGATAGAATATGATACAAAATGTCCCTAGTCAATCATCACATAATTGGCTCTAGGGCTCCCACTAACAAGTAGGGGGTGTCCTATAAAGTCCGCTCTCTGGGGGAGAGATCATCCCAGATACGCTGAATAGTTATCGCGCGCAAGTCGGAGCCGGGTTTCAATAGCTGGTCCTTCTCCAGTTGCTTGATAGCATCGTAGAAGCCCTGTTTGAGGCACTTAAATGCTTGTGCAGCTACTAGCTCGGCATACTCCTCCGATTCCAAGAATTTGGCTTTGTACGCCGCCTCGATCTGGGATACTTGAATTATAGGATCCCTCTGTTGTTGTTGTGCCTTGGCTTTGGTTTCCGCCCTGGCAAGTTTCAGTTCCTCCACCTCTCAGAGTAGGTGCGCCTGAAACTCTTGTGCCTCCTAGAGCTTTTGGGGAGCAGCGGCAGCTTGCACTTTAGCTTGGATTACTTGATCCTGGAGATCGGCTGTGTTAGAGCTTGATAGTTCCAAGACGCGTTCTCGCAAAGCCATCAAGCGATCCTGTTCTGCGCTCCGGTCCTCCAGGATCTTCTTAGTAGACTCCAGGAGGTCGACTTGATCAACTAGCTCCCCCGCGCGAGCCTAGAGTTGCTCCCGCTCTTGCAATAGTTTCTGCAGTTCCTCTTCCAGTGCCCGGTTCTTCTCGTGTCCCAGGCGCTCCCGGAGTTTGTACCCATGCAGGGTATCCTCGGCCGTTATAAAGCGGACAGGTAATGCTCAATTTTCTCTCGAAGGGACCAGCTGACCTCCAGCTGCAGGAGGTCGGCCTCACGAGCCCGGCCGATTTCCGCCTCAGCATCCGCCACCTATCGAAGGAGGTCTTCAGTCACCCCTTCGGCGTGCAGCAGGCGGCTCATGGCCGCATAGTTAGAAGCAACTTACAGGGCAAATACAGATAGCTAGTAAAGGGATGTTGAGATGAAATGAAGAGCGCACTCAGGATATTTACCGCTAGTAAGGATTGGTGCAGCATGCCCAGGTAGTGGGCAGATCCAGCTGCCAGCCATGATAGAATCGGAGTCCCCTCGGTAGGGGGCTCAGACTGGTCGGGGATGTCACTGGGGTGGAGAACGTCTCCTTTTGAACTTGAAGCACTCGGCGACGCTTTGCAGTGACCCCCTTTATGCGGATGGACTGAGAGCTGGTGGGCATTTTCTTCGTCACTTGGGGAGCCTTCCGGTGAGAGTAGGGCAGCCCCGTGGACACCTCCTTGCCGTGAGAAATGGTTGGAAGGTCGGCCATAGGGGATGTGGCATCGGCAACGGGAAGAGACGTAGCAATGATAGGGGAGGGAGATCCTGCCCCGACGAGCGGAGACTGGGGAGCCGCATCCTCGGAGGCAGCCGAGCGCAATCCTTTCTTCAATCGTTTCAGAGGACGATCCCGTTGGGACCGCCGCTCTCGGCGTTTCTTTTCAGGCACTTGGAGGGCGGAAGGCATGTTAGACGGAGAAGATGTCTCTTTTTCTTGTGAAGCCTCCGCAACGATGGCAGGTGGCCCCCTTTAGAGATCTGAGGCGACTCCAAGACGTCACTGCCTTGGTGGACCGCCGGTGCTGCTGGGCCCGCCAACAGCTCTCCCCCCACTTCGCCACCCTCGGAGAGGATTCCTGTGGGGGTCAAAGATACCGACCCTGGGATCAGTGCCTATTCATTAGCCTGGTCCCACTTTAGGAGCTTATTCATCACAAGAGGAAACATAACGTCGCTTGCAGGGTAAAAGGCAGGGGGACATCAGCAAGCATTAACCAGGCATTGTACTAGGTGCAAGACAACTTATGAAGGTTAGAGCTGAGGGGGGTAATCTTCGGACTAATCTCAGCCCGATAAAGGAGCTCCTCGCTCTGAACCAACTGGAGCCCATGGAATTCCATCCTAGCCAGGATACTCCTAGCCCTCTAATATCCCGCGTCCTGTTGAAAATCACCCAGGTTGGGGGTAGGGGGCAAGTTCTCCGTCCAGTGGATGTCACTGGAAGGACGCTCGGGGAGCCGGATGTAGAAAAATCTCTCCTTCCACCCCTTGTGAGAGTAGGGAAGGCCCCCTAGAAATCTATGACCACCACGAGCGGTGAAGCCAAATGCCCCGTGAGATCCAACGGGGACGAAAAAGAAATGGAAAAATCGGGAGGGGGGTTAGTGGAATGTTGAAAAGTTTGAAGAGAACGAGAGCCCCGCTCATCTGGGCGAAGGTGTTCGGAGCCAGCTGTTGGAGCGGGATGCGAAAGTAATGGGCAACATTCATGAAATAAGAATGGACAGGGAAGCGAAGCCCTAGTTCCAGTTGTCCCAGGAAAAAGGTGTAAAAATCTTCACCGGTGGTTACCGACAGTTGACCTGTGGTAGGAACCCTTACCTCCCAATCTGCCGGAATGTCATATTTTTGACAGACAGCCTGGAGGGATTCCGATTTAACCTTGGAGAAGATGGTCTCATACCACTCGGGATGAAATCCCAGTTCTCTCAATGAGCAATCATCAGCGCCTGAAGACTTCTTTGTCTTCTCCATTGGACCCAAGGGGAGGAAATGAGGGAAGGACAGAACAAAGGAGGAAGTACTCCCGTCGGAGGAACGCGGTAACGAGAAGGACAAGTAAGGGAGGAGGACTCTGGGTGGCAGCTAGGGTAAGGCTGCCGCAGGACGCCGTTGCACCCCCTTTTATAGGGACATGACACCTCCCCCGAAGCAATAGAAGGCCAGTAGTTGGAGGATATTAATAGGCTATCTAGGGGATTGTCGGACTCGGGAAAGTTGTCCTGAAGATGACATATGGGAAGGAGTTAACACTAATTGTTGTGCTCCACGTTTCCGATATCAGGAAGAACTTAGTTTCTGGTTCGACACTTGTTAAGGTCAGCTTTAGACTAGTATTCCAGTCAAACAACTTTATACTTACGAAGAATGGTATCTTCGTAGGTAAGGGATATTTAGAATGGAGTCTGTTTAAAATGTTGTAATGACTGTACACTATGAATTTATGATAATAAAATAAAAGCTTCACTAGTAGAAAAATGCTTATTAACAACGGGCGTTCACCATTGTTGTAGGCTAAAAACACTGTTGTTAAAGGTCATGTTGTTAAAAGGGGTGCTCAACATCAACAGTTAAAAATCGTTGTCGTTTATAGTCAATAACAACAGTGTAACAATGGTTTTTCACCATTGTCTTTTAATGTGATCGACAACAGGTTAACAATAGTATTAAACCGTTGTTTGTGTGTGATTTAAACAATAGTTTGACAACAAATAAAAATCGTTGTCTTTTGATTGAGGCAACCAACAATTTACAACAAATACCATTTAAAAAATAAATTATTTAAATAATTAAACAATATTGAGCAAACACACTTCAAACTATCATACATCAAAATATCATCAAATATCATACATCATACTGCGCAAATATCATACATCAAGATATCCCCAGTATTAGTCCAAACTTAGATAACATCATTAAAATATCATATACATTAAGAACCAGAAACTGAGATAAATATCATCAAAATTAGTCCAAACATCATCAAAATATCCCCAGTAGCTTCATCCAAGTGCAGTCAACCAGATGAAGACAGCCGCGCCCCTTAGCTTTGCACCATAAGCTGATTTCTTCCCTTGGACATGAATTGTCATAACAAATAGAAATATAAAATGAGCATTCACAACTAAAAATAGTAGAACAAAAGATTCTAGAAGATAATTCTGCAGAAATTGATTATGCTACAACTATATTATAGTATGACAGAGATGCAATGTTGTCATATGAAATTGGTCTGAAACAAAACAAGCAACCAGTTGAGTTCTTTTGTAAAACACTTACAGCAAGTGATACAATCGACATGCATTGAGATAAGCTGTCACAATCATTTTTGCTCACAGCACAATGGTGATCACTCAATGCAAGATTCAAAATGTGGGAGGACATTCTGAATCTACTTGACATCAACCTGCAAAATGTGTAGCTACTTGATATTGCAAAACCAGTAGCTTCTTGTCACAGACTAAAAGGAGAAACTAACATCACAAAACAACCAGCAATTCTAAAGGTGCAATTCAGTGTTACTTTAGTGTTAATGTTTCTTCTTTGTTATTTTGCCACAAATATCGCAAATTAAACTGATGGAGAACACACTGGATAAATTTGTTTCTTTGAACTCAACCCTTACATTGTAACAAAAAAATTATCTTTTCTACATCATTTGATTCCAGACTAAGGTTTTTTTCCTATAAATATTCATGTTGCTATTCTCCAAAATGCATGGAGAACTTTGGTTGGCAAAAATTATCTAAACCGGGGACAGAAAATAGGCTCTCAGAAACTTAAATTATTATGCTATTTTTATCCAACTTGAATTTAATTTTTTTAAGAAAATATTTTATTTAATCAACAAAACTAATATTGATGATCAAAGTTAAAGAATTACTGAATTAGTTCATATTTGAAGTTATGAGATTCCTTTCTCCCTGATTTAGCAGGCAATTATGATAAAAAAATGCATTGAACTCAATTACAAAACTAAGAGCTAATAACCACCCAAATTGAGATGTCAAGTATTCCACGTTTTTTGTTTTATTTTATAATTATTTTTTTGAAAGAAAGCCTGTAGTGTTTTTTCAATAAACTCGAGGAATAATTGCATAAATGTAAGAGATTATCATACAAACGTTCTTAATTAAATTTCTCAAATTAGTTGGTATTCTGAAAGACTGTAGTCATTCACCAAGTTCAGCCACTCGATCCTGCCCGATAGGTGGCTACATGCAACAACATAGAAATCAACCTTTAAATGGCTAAATGATGAGTTTGTAAACTATGGATGCTAAATGTTTTTGACTGCTATTTAAAATTTGAAGAAATGCAATGTTTGGATGTACAAGGATATAGTAGCAACAGCACACGAGATTTATTATAACAAAATCTAGACATCAAAAAAACTTACCTGGAGTTTTATGCCAAAATGATTTGTTCTTAGCTCATCAGCATTTTTCGTCTTCCCCATATGAAGGGAGACATTAGGTGATGCCAAAAAACTGACGTAGATCGTCTTCACAGAGGCCTGGGTCAAATCGAGCCTCATTAGACCACCAACACGAACAGTCTGCCCAACCTAAGGTGAGCATAAATAATAACATTGATGTTAATATTTAGAGATCTAATGAAAAATAAAATCCTAAAACTGAACCTGAACCTGAATCTCCATTGGAGAAAATGTTTCTCTTGAAACAAAGATGTGTGCATAAAAATCAATGAATAAATCTAATTTTAAATCTATAAGATAAATAACAAAAGTCATGTGGTCAACATAAGTCTCTAGTAAAGGTAACCAGAAAGATGAAGACAATGTCTTGATTTTATATCGAAGTTAAAATTCACACATAAGCAAGCTAACACTGGAAATAAAGAAAAATATATATCAAAAGTTGTGAAACTAGTCAAACAGCCAAATATGAAACTTGTGTGCTCATTACTTTTAGATGTTTGTTGATCCTATCTGTGTTAATCTCTATAGTTCAAGCTGATTCACAACTTGGTTATTTTGCTCTCATGCCAGTGTCTCCTAATCAAAGAAAAATGTAGAGATTTGAAGGGTTTACTCCCACATAATGAGAATAAGGATAAATTTAAAATTCTAAATTAGTCAAATATCACTCCTGATTATTTATCAAACTATCACTAAGTAACAACAACTTCTTTGCTTCAGGCAACACTAAAGGAAAGTAATACAATATTTGCTGAGAGTTGCTAAGAAGCTATCATGAAACCTACATAGCTAACATATTTAGAATCTATTGCTAATAAAGGATGTAAAAGAAGCAACATACCTTCATCCTAAAGGTTCGAGGTTGTAGCTACTTACAGATCTCAACCATCTTTTGCTCTTCCCAAGTCAATTTCATTGACATTTGGTATGGGTGCAAAAGACCTGGTGTATCATACATCTTTGCTTTTGAAGGCAAGATGCTTGGAATTCTCAAAATGCCTAATGTAGGCCCTGGAACCGCAACCTCTATAAGCCTTGTAATTTTCACACTTCTCGCTTAGCAAATGTATTTATCAGAGTGGATTTCTCAACATTCTGAGCCCCAATCACCCACACATTCCCATGGAGTCTTGTAGATGCTTGATGTAGGATCAAGTTTCTCACTCCAAGATCTTTTCGAGCGCTCACCAGAAGGGTAGGGACCTTCTTGAGAAAATAACTGGGAAGATTGGGGTGGTCGTCGTCCTGCATGAAGACACAACATCTGGGGCAGACCAGGCGTTGTTCATCTTCATCCCTCCCCTCTCTAAACATGGGGCCCTTTGGGATAGAAGTCTTGGTGGAAGTGGAGGCAGAGCAAGGGAGACGGTGGGTTCTCCAAGTGGAGAATCGAAGAGAGGGAAAAGAAGAGAATGAAGGAGAAGTAGAAGGAAATAAGAGATGACCATTAGGACAACTTGAAAAAGATACCTAGGGCTGAATCCAGTGATCCCGCCATTGACCGTGAGGGCTTTGCGACGATGAAACCTTTGAGCGACATGAAGATGGAGCGGCGAGGAAACCTTGTGCGGTGATTTCTTGCACGAACTTCTTGTGTGGTGATTTCGTGCGCGAAGGGTGACGTCGGGCGAGAGGGAGAGAAGGAAGGGAGAGGGGTCGGCGAGGGTGGGGTTCGAGCGGAGAAGCTAGGGCACGACAAAAAGGGGAGGTACCATGTGTTATATAAAATATTACTCATTACAATGTAAACGACGGGAGTTTTCATTTTCGCACTCGCTGTTGTGTATTACCATGTAAGCAACACAAATAGACAACGGTTAATTAAAACCAGTTGTCGTATCCAAGCAAATAGACATCAGTTTTTAAAAAATCGTTGTCTTTGACATACATAAGCCAATGGTTTTTTAAAAACAGTTATCTTTTTTCGTAAAAAATTTATCAACATCAACGATTTTTGAAAACACTGTTGTTAAATGAAAAAAGACAATGGGTTTTCAAAACACCGTTGTCTATTGGGTGTTGTTGAATCCAAAAATTCTTATAGTGCTTCCAGCTACATTGTTGAGTGTTTTAATTTATGGCATAACCGACTTGGACATGTTAAAAATAATACTCTGAAACATCTTGTCAAATAAATTTATTACCAAACGTTAATATTGACGAAACGCACAAATGTGAAGTGTATGTGGAAGCTAAGATGACGAGACTACCTTTTCATTCGGTCGAAAGGTCAATGACTCCTTTAAAATTGATACATAGTGATCTATGTGACTTAAAATTCATGCAAACTAGAGGAGGTAAAAAGTATTTTATTATTTTTATCGATGACTGCACGAGGTTCTGTTATGTCTTTCTTCTAAGAAGTAAAGATGAAGCCTTAGAGGCTTTCAGAACCTATAAAACAGAAGTTGAGAATCAACTTGATAAACAAATTAAAAGTAATTCGTAGTGATAAAGGTGAAGAATATAGTGCATCGTTTGATGAGTTTTGTTCCGAATCTGGCATTATTCATCAAACAACGGCGTCATACTCATCTCAATCAAATGTGTTGCCAAACGTAAAAATCGGACACTAAAGGAAATGATGAATGCCTTATTGATAAATTCAGGCTTACTCTAGAACTTGTGGGGGAAAGTTATATTATCGGCAAATCACATTCTCAATAAAATCACTTACAAGAAAAATGATAAAACGCCATACGAACAATGGAAAAGCCGAGAGTCATCGTACAAATACTTAAAAAATATGGGGGGTGCTTAGTAAAGGTTAAAGTACTCATGCCAAAGCAAGTAAAGATCGGACCTAAAACGTTCGATGCGATATTTGTCAGATATGCCTATAACAGTAGTGCATATCGTTGCATAGTTCACAAGTTAGACATTCCTGATATTCATGTGGGAACAACCATAGAATCTCGGAATGTAATATTCTTTGAAAACGTATTCCCAAATAAGAAGGGAAACGTTCAAAGTGATTGCAACGAAAGTTCTAACGAAAAAGACGTCTGAGAACTTAGTTGTCGTAAAAGAACTATTGATGATCAAAGCTCAGAGTCACATCGGAGCAAACGGGCTAGAGTGAGAAATCGTTCGAGCCGAACTTTATGACTTTTATGTCGGAAATGGACCCAAGAACATTAATCTATGTGAATTTTGTTGATAGACTTCGCCACTATTTACTTCGGTAATTATTAATTCGAAGTAATATAAGATATTCTACTTTGGTAATAAATTTGATGTAGTAAATACTATTTTAGACTTCATAAGTTAAAAAATGCGGGTGTCACTTCAAATTTTATCTGACTTTTTTACTTCGTAATATCTATTTGATAAAGTAATAAGATAAAAAAATAAAATTGATACATGGAAGTGCTGAAGTAATCAATTTGAATTGGCTAAATTATTTTTTCCTCCCGTAAAAGTTGAATCGGTTTATAATTTTTCAATGTTAAAACCCTGGCCTTGTTTTTCTTTCGAGGTTGCTTCACCCATCGAGAAAGTCTCCCTCGCGTGTATTTCCACTGCAACACTTCACCCATTGAGAAGTCGGCGTCCTTTTTCCCCGACGACCTCTTTTTCCCGATCCCGCAAGTTCATTTCGCACACCTCCACTTTTCATCGAATCCCTTCCTAATAATCCTTCTCCGTTCCATCCAATCGCTCGTCAGAGATTGCGATCGATCAATCGTTCCATGGCCGGATTCACGAGGAAGGAGTACGAGTTCCTCTTCGAGCACGGCCTCGGACCCACAATCCAGGATGCTTCATGAACGGCGCCTGGAGCGGCAGCAGCCTCATCGTCGCCTCCCTCAACCCCACCAACAACCAGGCTAGTTCCTTCTTCCCTTCAATCTTGAAAGCGGGCTACTTTTTCCCTGATTTGTCTTCTTTGTTCATGTGATTTGGGGTTCTTGATTCAGGTCATTGTATAGGCGATCGAGGCGTCCATGAGGACTATAAGAAGGGCCTACGGCTTGCGCTGATGCGACTAAGATCTAGATGCAGGTTAGGGGCCACTTAGTGACAGATGTGATCGATTAAGGTTCTCTTTGCTAATCGTGTTTGCATGAGAGTTGAGATTGACTTAAACGCTCTTGTTTTCGAGTTTTTATTTTCAATTCATATTAAAATGGTTGATAGTTAGAAAGATGGATTCAGAGAGAAATGTTTTGCCGTAATGATCATTTTGCACATTTTCTAGTTGCAAATGCTCTCAAAAGGTATTTGTTTACTAGCTAATCTTGTATGTATGAGAGATGTGACTGTGAGAGCTATTGTAACTTTTTAATCATATCATAATGTTGGTAGTTAGAAAGATAGCATTTAGAGAATTATTATGGGGAGATGATTGTGAGTGCACATTTTTTATCTACAAATTCTCTCAAAGGCAAAGATTTTTTTTTTCATGATGCATAGGATTTGTTAATTAATTGTTCAAATACTCAAATTCACTATTGTGCAATTATGAGAATGGTGCCCATCTTGGCATTGTTTGCTCTTTACTTATTTTGGGAGATGGGAAACATTGACTTCAAAACATTGCCAAATGATCACTTCTAATTTTTTACATGCTTTTGCTTGGTTATGCTAAAACATTTAATATATGTTGTGTGAATATAGTTACCTCTATAAATACTTGAAAAAAAAAATAAGGTTGAGTGTATCTCATTTGTGGATCCTGATGACATACCTACATGCAGTGTGCCCGAAGATGGTAGTAAATTATCACAACGTATTGCTGCTCAATTGAAAGCATCAAATAGAGATAGCATCTGCTTTATCCTATACAACATTGGGTAAGGTTTTAATTATTTATCGATTCCTACTACATATCAGTCAATGTTGTATTGTCATTTTTGTAGGTACCATTGGATCTTGACTATCATTAATGAATATAATATATTTATTGGGCTCTATGAATAATAGGAACCGAGACCATACTTGGAAAACTATTGTAATTAAGTAAGTAGTAGATTATACTAATCGTGAATACATTTAGATACAAATATGAAAGTATAACTTTATATTTTTTTACATTATAGTGGGGTGAAGATGTATAATGCCTCAAGGGGTATTTCAAAAGGACCATATTTTACACAATTGACGGTATGTATTTAAGTTAGATATTTTTGTATCAATGCATAGTTCTTATTTTTTTTGGATTGTGACTAATAACATTAACTTTTAAATTTCATTAGGGTAATCTAAAACAAAGTAGTAGTACTGAATGTGGATATTGTGTAATGCGCTACATGAAAAAAATAATCTTAGATGAAGATCGACAATTGGAGATAAAGGTAAATTTTTTCTTCCTGAACTTGATAGTATTTTTTTGTATCTATCACTATGCTATTATTCATCAAACTATTATCCTTGATGCCCATGATGAGACAATTATTTCTATGACTTGTTTCTATATATTGGTGTTATATTTCAGAATACTTATTTCAAATTTTTGTTAATGTTTTAGTTTGCAGGATCAATTAAGAATCAGTATTATAATCAATCGCAGTATGATGTAGTAAGAAGTGAATGGAGCGAATTCGTCTACATATATGTCAGTGTCTAATGGTTATATAGGTTATAATATAAATTTCTGAATTGTAATTAGAGATTTATGGATACTTTTGAGTACAGTTGGACATGTTTATGTTATTTTTGCTTATACATTTTTGGATTATGATAGTTATTTATAGTATATTTGTTTTATTTTAGTGCTAAAAAAGATTCTATTCAATTATAATTTTGTTGTAATAAAATATGACCAATTACTTCTATACTACAAATAAATGACAGAATAATATAATAGAAACGACTTCGACAAATTTAAATAATAGAGAAGTTAAAGAAAATATTTACTTTGCCCAATTGAAATTTATGGAGTTGTTCATATAAATTACTTCATTAATTTAAAATTACGTTGTAGTAAAATATAATTATTTACTTCTACACTATAAATAAATGATGTAGTAATATAATACAAATGACTTTGACAAATTTAAAAAGTGACAAAGTTAAATATAAAATTTACTATGTCACAATTAAAAAAGTATGAAGCCATGTAAATAATTTACTTCATTAATTAATGTAACATGTGAAGTCATATGTGATCAATTACTTCAGTACTTGTACAAAATCGATGAAGTAAAAGAGTTTTTTTTTACTTCATAAATGGTTTAATTTTAAACCGGTTTAGATCGAATAAAGACTTCATCATTTTGTGGCGAAGTAATAAATCCACCCTTTTTACTTCACATTCTTATCTTGCGCAAGAGACTGTCAATAATGAAATCGTGTCCATCATGAATATCATATTTGAGAATTAGTGGACCTTCCTACTGGTACTAAACCATTAGGTTGTAAGTGGATACTAAATCACAAGTATAAAGCTGATGGATCAATTGACAAGTATAAAGCTAGACTTGTAGCCAAAGGGTTCAAGCAAAAGGAAGGCCTTGACTACTTCGATACCTACTCACTTGTGACAAGGATTACATTCATACAAGTGTTGATAGCCATCACAGTATTGTATGACCTTGAAATACATCAAATGGATGTTAAGACTGTTAGGACCACGTTGTCAAGCTAGAGGGGGGGGGGGAGGTGAATAGCTTTTCTTCGATTCTTCTTTCTACAAAGTTAGTGCGCAAGCAGAATAAATAAAAACTAAAACTGAGTAGAACACACCGATTTATGTGGTTCGGAGATAAAACTCCTACTCCACGGCTGTCCGTAAGGTGGACGATCCCGATCCTTCAGTGGATGATTCCCCGGAGCACCTCCGGCTAGCTCTTGTCGCTCCTTGTGGGTGGAGAAACCTCACCACAACTCTTGGACAATACCTGAGCAATATAGGCTACTAACAAGCTTTAACCAAGCAAGTTTCCCTAAGAAGAAACAACCCTAAATGAGCTTCCTTAAATAGAGCTTGAGGCTGAATATGACAGTTACCAGTCGACTGGTCCATTACCAGTCGACTGCTTCATTCTGAATTCGAATATCACCGCCTGACTTTTCGAATTCTGGCCGTTACCAGTCAACTAGTCCTGGACCAGTCGATTGATCTTACTGTGAACCTTATCAGTCGACTGGTTCCTCACCAGTCGACTGGTCCACTGCCTAAGTCTTGGGTTACCCTTCCCGAGTACATTTCTCTCAGCACTCGAACCCTCACGACTTAGCCCACCCCGAGTACAATTCCCTCAGCACTCGGAACCTCACGACCTGGTTGACTCCTCATCCAGCAGCCTCGATCTATTGCCTTCGTGCCCTCTTCATCTTCGGCTCCCGTCTCTCAAATGCGCACACAAGCCCTCGGCTTGTCTTCATGTCATTCTTCACGCATGCCTCGAAGTCTGCATCCCTCAGCTCATCGTTCTTGCTCTAGCAGCCTCGACCTGTTGCCTTCAAGCCCTCTTTGACTTTGACCCTCGTCCCTCAGATGCACACATAAGCCCTCGGCTTGCCTCCATATCATCCTTCACGTACGCCTCGAAGTCCGCTTCCCTCAGCTCATCGTCTCTGCTTTGTCCATGGTCCCTCAGATGCACACACAAGCCCCCCGCTTGCCTCCATGCCATCTTTCACTGTACCTGAAGACATCTAACCAAGCCTATGTGTATCCTGCAAACCTGCACACTCACATACACATATTAAATCACAATGAAACCCAACTTAATCATATTGGCACACACCTCAAAACCCATGATCCTCCAGATCATACTTGGCCGATTGCCCCAACAAAGACTGCATTCATAAATGGTGAGTTGGAAGAAGAAATCTACATGGAGCTACCCGAGGGGTTCGTAGCTCCAGAAAAAGAGGAAAAGGTGTGTCGACTTGTTAAGTCGTTATACGGACTTAAACAAGCGCCTAAACAATGGCATGGAAAATTTGACAAAATAATGTTGTCAAACGAATTCAAAATAAATGAATGTGACAAATGCATTTATGTCAAAATCGCACCTGAAGGTCATGTAATTGTGTGTCTATACGTAGATGACATACTTATAATGGGCAGTAATCATGAGATAATCATGAGTACAAAAGAGCATGTTGACCAACAGTTTTGATATGAAAAATATGGTTCGAGTAGATGTTATATTGGGATTTAAAATTCTTAGAACATCTGATAGGATTGTTCTGACACAATCCCACTATGTAGAATCGATATTGAAAAAGTTTAATGCGTACGATCTCTCTACAGTGAAAACACCTATGGATCTAAGTCAACATTTAGCGAAAAACTATGGTGAGCCCATATTGTAATTGGAATATTCTCGGATAATAGGCAGCTTGATGTATCTCACAAACTAAACACGTCCGGATATTGCCTGTGCAGTCAACAAGTTGAATCATTTTACGAGTAATCCAAACGACACCCATTAGAAAGCACTGATGCGAGTTCTTAGATATTTGAAATATATTATGAACTACAGATTACAATATGGAAGATATTCCACTGTCTTAGAGGGATACTGTGATGCTAATTGGATATCAGATACAAAAGACTCCAAATCTACTAGTGGATATGTATTCATGATCGGTGGGGGAGCGGTATCTTGGAAGTCCACTAAGCAAACGTGCATTGTTCGGTCAACTATGGAATCCAAGTTTATAGCACTAGACAAAGCAGCAGAGGAAGCTAAATGGCTACGAAACTTCTTAGATGATATTCCGAGTTGGACGAAACCTGTGCCCGCCATACTTATACATTGTGATAGTCAATCAACGATTGGAAGGACACAGAGTAGTATGTATAATGGTAAATTACGACATATACGTCATATACACAATACCATTAGGTATTGATCTCGAATGGAGTGATTACAATCGAATATGTTAAGTCTAAAGATAATTTGTCAGATCCTCTTACGAAGGGGCTAAATCGAGATCAAGTATACTACTCATCAAGAGGAATGAGATTAAAAATCTACAACTAAAATTACTGTAGCGGTAACCCAACCTTGTTGACCGGAGATCCCAAAATCTTGGTTCAATGGGACAACAAAGTTACAGAAGTTGTGTTATAGCACATGAGATATATTATCTCTATCCCAGTCCTACATTGAATATGTGTTATCCTACTACTGTAGTGAGGTTAAGCTTATGCTTTTAATGACTTCTATACCTTTATAAGGTGAAGTATGGTGGGATACTCTTGATAGAAGTGTCACCTATATGAGAGTGAAGACAGACCGCTTCAATGAAACACTCATGAATCCAAGATAGTGTCCATGGCCGAAACGGAACCAACCATGAGAACCAAAAGTAGGTGAGATAAGTCCCTGTGTGGGTGCTATTGTCTTAGTATATACAAACAGCTAAGCAGTTCAAGATATCACGTTCACTGCACAACCTAGTATGCTCGATAGCATTCCACTACGAAAGGTTCAAAGCCACAAGCTACCTCTCCCGATGCATTGACTTATCGATTGGACTCTTGTAAAGTGTCAGCATACATACATGCATTAATTTCTATTCATATAGGGGATTGTTGGATATTTGGTACTTAAAATAATTAAGACCAAATACGATTTTGCAAAGGACAATCGAGGTGCCATCAATCGATGAAAGTCAGAATTGACTTCAAAAATGAAAACTACGTTTCGCGTAGATAAACTTAGACTACTAATTTGCTCAGAACCGATTATTGGTGAATGAGAAATTAATTATTTAAAGTTAGCCCAAAATTTGCATAAAAGAAAGTAGATGGGGATTAGTCCCACATCTGAAATTTTTGAAGGGATTTACTTCCTTATATGTGTTCCTGTGTTGATAGAATTAAAAAGAAACACAGGTGGTCTCTTCTCACAGGCGAGCAGGTGCTCGCACCTGCGAGCCCGCCACCCGCCACGCGCGTGTGCGCACATGCGCAATGGACACTTTGTTAGCGCACTTCGCACTTCGCACGTATGCATCATCGTGAGGAGCTTAAATTTATGCTCCAGTTGACGTGACACTCGGGTGATGTGTCGGTGATATGGTAGTGCCTACGTGGCGCTCGAGTGACATGGTATGCGATGTGGCAGTGCCTGCATGGCACTCAGATAGGAGGAGAGAAATGGCTGGACTGCTGACTGAGCAAACAAATGGCTGTTGGGGCAATTTATGGTCCGGAGTGACCATGTATTTTGATGTTTGGGCAAAGAGTTTAAGTTAGGTTCACCCTTGTGTTTGATGTGTGTATTTGAGTGTGCAGGTTTGCAGGATACACATGGACTTAGCTGGAGGGCTTCAGGTCCGATGAAGGATGGTGTGAGGAGATAAGTCGTGAGTTTGTATATATCCGAGGGACCGTGAACAAAGCAAGGACGATGAGCCGAGGGAAACGAACTTCGAGGCATACGCGAAGGATGACATGGGGAGACGAGCCGTGGGCTTGCATGCATCCGAGGGATGAGAGCAAAAGTCGAAGAAGGCTTGAAGGCAACAGGTCGAGGCTGCTGGATGAAGAGTCAGCTAAGTCGTGAGGGTTCGAGTGCTGAGAGAAATGTACTCGGGAAGGGAAACCTTAGGTTTAAGGGTGGACCAGTCAACTGATGCTTGGATCAGTCGACTGATCCAAGGACCAGTCGACTGATGGCAGCTGGAATTCAAACGTTGCGCTGTAACGTTCGAATCCAAGTGGAACCAGTCGATTGGTGCTTGACCAGTCGACTGGTAATGGTCATTTCAGCCAAGAGCTCTATTTAAGAGAGCTCAATTTTGACTGTGAGTTCTTGACGAAATAAGCTTGGTTAGAGCTTATTAGTAGTCTACTAGTGCTCAGGTGTTGTCAGAAGTTTGTGGCGAGGTTTCTCCACCCACAAGGAGAGACAAGAGCTAGCCGGAGGTCTTCCGGGGACTCATCCACCTACGGATCGAGATCGTTCACCTTACGGACAGCCGTGGAGTAGGAGCCTTATCTCCGAACCACATAAATAGTTTGTGTTAGCGTTTGTTTATTTGTGTTATTAGTATTTCCACTTGCTTGCTAACTATTGTAGGAAGAAGATCGAAAAGTAGCTATTCACCCCCTCTAGCTAAACGACAAGGTCCTAACAAGTGGTATCAGAGCAAGGTTTGCTCATCTATGGACTAACCGCCGAGAGAGCAAAGGTGCTAGAGGAAGATGGATTCGGAAGGTCCGCTTGGATGGGATATTCGGATCCCACCTCCATATGATTGAGATGACTTCGATTATTGGAGGAAGCGGTTGGAGACATGGTTCCAAATGGATTGGGACCATTGGACCGCATTGGAGGTTCCATTTGAAGCTCCAATGGACAAGATGGGAATACGCCTTCGACCTCGGTATTGGACCAAGGATCAAACGGAGGAAACGGAGGCAGATATGAAGGTAACTAGAATTGTATTAAATTTATTGCCTCCATATATTGTGTCAAATGTAGGAGAATACAAGAATGCGTATGAGCTGTGGAGAAAGGTGATAGCTTTACATAAAAATTCGACACAAAGACAAGGAGAAGAGGAGCCCAAGGAAAAGGGGTCATTAGTCCAAGAGAAGGAGAAGGACCAATCAAAGGTTGAATCAAGTTCAACATCTAAAGAGGAGGAGAAAGTGGAATCGTCCACGTCCACAAGTGAGAAATAAGAGAAGTCTCCACGTCAAGGATTGAGGGGGAGAAAAGACCATCCTCAAGACCGGAGTAAGAAGAAGTCTCCACCTCCACCAAAGCAAAGGCAAAGGAATACATAATTTGCTTTGGATGCAATCAAAAGAGACACTACAAGGACAAGTGCCCATTGGGTAAGAAAAAGGAGGTAAACCCTAAACTCAAGTCAATTTCTTCGAAAACTAACATGGGTTGTAGGGAAAAGAAGGAGAAGAAGCATATAATTTTCTTTACGTTTGGTGAGCGTGGACACTACCACACCAAGTGCTCAAAGAAAGGAGAAATCAAGAAATTGACGCACTTGAAGAAATTGGAAAAGAAGAGGAGCTCAAGTCAAGGGGGAGCTTCAAAGGTAAAAGGGAAGGTGACCCCTTATTTAAAATTTAATCCAATTTTAAATTCTTATATGCTCATTAAGAATAAACATGGATTTATATATCATGATAAAAATAGGGTTAATGTTGCATATCAAAATCTTAGGGAGTTCATGCATCATGATAAAACAAGAACCTTTAGACTTAAGGACCAAGACATTAATCCCAAGAAGGGGAGACATATGCCTAGGAAGGTAAATAGGTCTAGGAATGTCTAAGGTGGACATATTGATTCTAGGTTTGAAAACCTGGAGAGGGAAAATCAAGCTTTAAGGGCAAAACTTGATAAATTAGAGAAAACCCTAGATAGATTCACTATTGGATCTAGGGGTTTAGGTATGGTGTTGAGAAGTCAAAAACCCAACAATGATAGATCGGGTTTAGGATACCGATCTAAGTTCTCCGATGCCAATGAAAAGAAATATGCTAAGGTAGCATATAATTATGGCAAGGAGGAGAAGTCCAAGAATAGCAAGGGAATGTCATTTAAGGGTAAAAAGACCTTAACCAAGGGCAAGATATCCAAAGTTAAGGAAGTTAAGGTTGTAGGCCAAGAGTCACCGGAGGTACACCGGTGTGACCTAGTGTTTGTTGAGTCACCTAGGGAGGTGGCTAAGGCTAAGAGCTCAAGGGGGAGCTCTAAGTGCCAAGTTGGGACCCATGTGTTAGTGCAGGCAACACCTAAGTCGAACCTGAGTTTTGATAATGACAAAGGGTTCAAAAGTTAAGATGATATTATGTTCTAATGTGCTTACTAAGTGTGCAGGAAGAAGCCCTAGGTACACTAGGCAAGAAGTCCTAGCAAAGGGCTGGGAAGAAGTCCTGGTCAAGGACTGGGCAAGAAGACCTGACCAGAAGTCGGGCAAAGAAGTCCTGGTCGAGGACTCGGCACGAAGTCCTGGCAAGGGGCTGGGCACCGAAGACCTGACCGGAAGTTGGGCACGAAGACCTAGTCAGGTGGATCGGGCAAAAGTCCAACCGGAGGAGCCGGTTGGCAAAAGGTAAACTCTCCTGAGAGGAGTAGGTGAGGACGCGTTTCCCGTCGAGGGAACAGTAGGCGTCGGTTCGACCTAGGGTTCCATTTGGGAGATCCGAAGTCAGAACCAAGACAGCTATGACTGCAATTACTACTTATTGTGTTTTTGGGACTAACCTTAGTTGCAGGGTTGAAGGACTGATCGTCTGCAAGTGAAGGTTCTTCACTGGGACTAGGCGCCCGAATGGAGTCAGGCGCCCGAGTGGGCTCAGGCGCCCGTAAGGATACAGGCGCCCAAGGGTGAAGGCAAAAACCAAAAACCAGCTGCGAAGCCACTGAACCAAGGCGGATCAGGCGCCCGTGAGCTCACGGGAGCCCCCATCAGCTCAGGCGCCCAAGAGGGGAGGATAAGCGCTGACTGAGCCCGCGGATAAGGATTTCCGGATCGAAGGGCACTTGTCAGGCGCCCCCAAGCCATCAGGCGCCCGATGGAGTACTATAAAAGGGGCTCGACCCCAAGGCTTCAAAAACATAACTTTCATACGCTCCAAAGCTTTTCGTTCAAACGCTCTGCTCCGGCAAACTCCGACTTCGAGATTCCAGCACCGACGACGTCCCTCTGCTCCGAAATACGATCCGCATCGGACGCCGATAACGAAAAGTGTAGTTCTTTTCATTTACAGCAAAATTCTGTACTCAATTTGTAAAACTGCTTTGCGCTATTATAGTATTGCCCAAAGTAAACGGTCAAGGACCGTGGGCCTTGGAGTAGGAGCCGACCGCGACTCCGAACCAACTAAAAAAATACTTGTGTTCCTGTGTGATTGCTTTATTTCCGCTGCATTTTCTCTTTTCTTAATCCGAAAAAGATTTTAACGATATTCACCCCTCCTCTATCGTTTTTCTCTATCCAACAAGTGGTATCAGAGCAGGTGGCTCAAATTTGGTGCAACCACCAATTTGAGAATTTTTTTGGATTTTACGAAATTTTCAATTTCATTTTTTTTTGAATTTTCTCGTTCATCGAGGTTGGTGCAACACCACTCGATCGTTTCTTTTTAATTATCTTATTCCCGCACTACTAATCCAAGACCAAGTCTTGGGACAAGATTTTGTGTTGTTTTTTTGTCATTTCAGAATTCTTAATGGCCATGCAAGAGGGTTTCAGCACAGTCAGACCACCACTCTTCAGTGGAGAGGACTTCTCCTACTGGAAGAGTAGGATGGAGGTCCACCTGAAAACTCAGGTGGACATGTGGATCATAATCCAATCTGGTTTGGAAATCCAGAAGAATGCTGAAGGAGTGACACAACCTTACACAGAATGGGATGCCTCGCTGAAAAAGAAAATCGAGGCAGACGCAAATGCGACTCAGACACTCCAATGCGGACTAACCAAAGAAGAGCTGAACCGGGTGGGACCCTTCAACAGTGCAAAGGAACTCTGGAGTAAGTTAATCAAATTACACGAAGGAACCTCCGACACCCGAATCAGTAAGAGGGACCTACTGCTGAACAAGTTGTACACCATCAAAATGAACGAAGGTGAGTCAGCAGCCCAGCTCCACGCCAGAATCCAGGAGTTGATGAACGGTCTACATACAATCGGTCACAAGGTAGAAAACCGTGACCTTATCAGGTATACCCTAAACGCCTTCCCGAGAAATACTTTGTGGGCATCTATGGTAGATGCTTACAAGGCTTCTAGGGATCTTTCTAAAATTAAACTAGACGAATTATTTTCTGAACTTGAATTACATGAGCAGACTAACTGCACCTTAGCCGAGAAAGACATTGCTTTTATTGCAGGAAAAATAGGAAAGGTGGCCAAGAAGAAGCCTCAACCTGCACCTGAGTCTGACTCAGACTCAGACTCAGAAGACAGCGAAGGGGATCGACCCAAGCTGGTTCGGCTAGCCCGGGACTACTACAAGGAGCTGAAGCATCAGACCAATAGAAGAAAAGCTAGCCGAAAGAAGGAAGATCCAGCTGAACCATCTAAGACCAAATCAAACATAACCTGCTACGAATGCAATAAGAAGGGACACTACAAATCGGAGTGCCCCAATCTGAAAGAAGCCAAGAAGACAAGAAGGAAGAAGACCCTTTAGGCTACGTGGGACGAGTCCTCATCCAAAGAAGAAGCCCCACAATCGAACCTGCTCGCCTTGACTGCCTCAGAAGAAATCAACACCGGATCAGTATCGGAACCGGAAGACGGAAAGCTCACAATTTCGGAAGACGGCAAAATCACTGTAAGTGGTTACTCTAAAGTTGAATTAGCAGAATTAATTACTTATCTATCTAGTAACTTGGTGAAAGCCAAAATTCGAGTCGAGTCCCTCCGACAGGAAGTAAAACTCCTGAAAGAGGGAGCTGACTCTAGATCTTTGACTGAGAAGGTTCAAGAAGGAACCTCTGATCAAGTTGAAAAGCTTGAGAAAGAGAACTCCTCCTTGAAAACTCAAGTCAAAGACCTTAGAGCAGCCTTAGAACGATTCACTTCGGGTTCCAAGGGTCTTGACATGATCCTTGGAAAATAGAAGTCTGTTCTAAATTGATCCGGGTTAGGGTATCGAACCAAGGCTAGACAAAGGTCATATTATGCTGTATTGAATCAATCTAGACCCAAAGTTCAGGCATGGGTACCCAAACTTTGCCTGAACAACCAAGCTGGACCAAACCAGTATTGGATCCCCAAGGACAATATTCATATCTTACCTAATTACTACCGTGGCTTTAGTCCAGGGGGAGTCAAATTAAAAACCATTTTTATAGTTAAATAAATTCTTTTTCTTATTGTAAAATTGCATGTTTGCTTGTTTATTTACTTTATGCAATTTACCATGCTTAGACCTATGACTGGTTAGATTAAGGACTAAACCGATTAACTGAAGTTTGAACAACATAGTATTGGGTGGAGGTGAGATGATAGTACGTTAGGGAAGCCATTTTGGTGGAACTAGCTGAAGCTACCGATCCAAGACCCAAACTAGTTAGACCAAAATCTTTCAAGGAGTAACTTGAAAATGGATTTTCAATAAAAGACTTTGTCAAGGAAAGGGTTGATGATCCAATAAGGCTACGACCAAAGAAGGCCTAGTGCCTCGCCAAGATCTGGAAGCCGATTATTGAAAACCAAATTCACTTTACTATTGTCAGATTTGAATCTAACACAGATTTCAATTAATCCTAGATTAAACCATATTTTTTTTAAAATTAAAACATAATAAAGTGGTTTTAAAATTAATTTAACTTTTCAAAATTACTCATGGTTTTTCAAAATAAATTTGTATTAAAACTTGTCTCACAAAACCCATAAGGTTAACATGATTGATAACTATACACTGGGTGAGAAGGTTAGGATCTAATTAAAATTCATCTATTTTTTTAAACATGAAAATTAGAGCTTAACTGACCTAAGTGTTAGTTAGTCAATAGAGTCAAACCGGGTCAAATCGATCAAATCTGGTCAAATGGTCAAACTGGTCAACAGTCAAACAACTGTCAGGTCAGGCGCCCGTGACTTGTTAGGCGCCCCCAGCCTTCCCTTCGACCGAGACAACAAAAGCTGTCAACCCTTCACACCTAACCCGGGCGCCCGTGACCTATCGGGCGCCCAAGTCTGTCTCTTCATCCAAGGCAGTCAATTCTGCCAAAAGCCTGCCGTCTGACCCGGGCGCCCATGACCTTATGGGCGCCCCAATGAACTCGGGCGCCCGTGACCTATCAGGAGCCCGTTTAAGACTATATAAGGAGCATGACTCTTTCCACTTCCCCCACACCAAAATCAAAACTCTTCTTCACTCCTCTTCTTCTCAAGGCGCCCAAACGCTCCTTTCTCACGCTCTACTTCGAAAATGCCACCCCGGTATCAATTTAATTATGCATTTTCAAGTAATTTTCTTTATTATATTTATTAAATGCATCATTTTCTTTTATATACTTAGAAAACGACGTGTCTCTCAACCCAACCCCGTGGTCGAGCCTAGCCCCGACCCGAGGTTTCCCAACCTAGAATTATTCAATAAATTTGCCCAAACAACTTACAAGCCTATTAAGACTAGTTTTCTCAATAGACAATTCTTCATCCAATCCTGTCCCTTAGCAATGGACGCAATCAACTTTTACCAACTAGACCACCTAGTTTTTTGTACACATCCGGTAAACTCAACCCTATGTGTAGAATTTTATAACAACCTTGTCAAGATTGATGATCTACTCTTTACTACCACAGTACAAGGCACTCCCCTAACAATTTCTCCGACTTTGTTCAATCGATTTCTCGGACTTCGACAGTCGCAGTCTACTATCTCTTGTTATCCTCCGGTAGACCCTCCCTTCGCACCCCCTATTCGCATATTACTTTAGACACTCTCTACTCTTATTTCTTCGGAGATGTGCGAAACCCCTTAGCTCAGCGATTTCAATCGTTAGACCTCCGAGTTCAAGATTATGTCCTTTATCGAGTGATAGTTCGCTGTGTTCTCCCACTTACCACTCGAGATGTCGCGACCATGCGACCATTTCACATCTTCTTACTCTACGCCATGATTCATCAGCTTGACATCGACATAGGACTCCATATATTCCGTACCATCATTTACGCCTCGAGCGTATCCACACACGATCGAGTTCGTACACCTTACTGTCATGTCATCACCACCCTGCTTCACCACCATGGTCGCGACATTACTGCCGGAGAGATTATTTCGATGACCGAGTTCGATGAGATAGAGATTAGGAACTTTTCCTTAGCGGGGATAGATGTATCGGCCACGGGGGTACTATCGTGGAGACGAGAGAGAGCCAGATGACAGGATGACTCCGACGAGGAGGTGGAGGTAGACGTAGCTGATCTCATAACCTAGATCAATGAGCACCTACAGGAGCCTCCACCTCTGACCACTGATCAGCGCATCACACTGCTGCAGACGGAGGTACACAGCCTTAGGGAGGAAATGGAGGCCCATCATACAGAGTATATGGAGGCAAATGAGGCACATTACATGGAGTATATGAACACCCTCAGAGCCGATCGAGAGACTAACGACACACGATATAATGAAATGATGTCGTTATTCCGATTTTGGCAGCCTAGCTCATCTGATCATCCTGGCCCTTCCTCCTAGTTCAGATTGATATTTTAAGCTGTACCCTTAACTATTTTGCTACCCCTACTGAGTATAGTTGACATGTATTTGACTCGTACTTGACTGACACTTGACTTTATTTTGATCTATGCACCTATCTCAGTGATTACTTGCCATTTTAATTAGCATGTTTAATCAATTGTGATATTATGCTTGGTAGAATAGGATTGCTCTAATTATGTTTCTTTTCAAAAACTATTTTATTTCTTATTTAATTTGCAAAATCATTGTCTTTATTTATTTAAAATGATTTTCCGACTTAGTTTTTTTTCAAAACTTACCCCCTTCAAAACTAGGGCTTTTTCGCAAATGGACTTAGCCTATGCCCTAACCCTAGAACTGCATGCACCTATAGATCTAGAAGCCAGCATCTCACAAGCACCCTATGGTACTTTTGATTGATAACTTAGACTGGATTGAGATGCTTAGGTTTTTGCCTTGATTCAAGATGCTTTAAGTCAGTGCATCTGCAGTAATTGGGGCACTTATAAATACCAATTAAACAGTAATCAGGTTAAGTGTCAAGCTTAGAAAATCTAACTTGATCAGATCACTTAACTTGACTAACCCTAGCAAAAGCTGTTGTTTATAACAGTTAGTAAGTAACTAACTAGGTTAGACAGGATCCGAAAGAAGAAATTCAAATTGATTTGGTCCAAGTTTAAACTTAGAATTGGTTCAGTACAACACCTTATTTTGATTACTCATTTTTCTTGCTATATTTTTTTTGATATATGACAAAGGAGGAAAGATTGGAAAGGAGAGAAAAGAAGATTTTAAAATTTAATTTTTTTTCCTCCAAAAACTTTTATCTCATTTTTCAAAAAGTAAAGCTCTCTAAGTACTTAATTCTTTTTAAAGTTAATTTGTTTGTTGTTTTCAAAATTATTCTAAGTACTTACTCTGAAAATTTTCTGGAAAATTTTTCTAAGTTATAAATTCAAAATTGTGCTTGATAATTTTTCTAAGTATTAAAACTGCTTGAAAATTTTTCTAAATGTTAAAACTTCAAAATCAATTTAGAAATTTTTTTTAAAGTGTAAAACACTAAGTGTTTCGAAAATTCATCCTTAACTCAAAAGTGTTTTCAAAAATTAGTTTTAAGTACTTACTCGAAAAAATTTTTTGGTGGAAAATTTTCTAAGTGTTAACTTCAAATATGGTGGAAAATTTTCTAAGTGCCCAACTCAAAATATTTTTGGAAAATTTTTCTAACTTAAAAATTCCGTTTTGAAATTTTCTAAGTATTGAAAACCTGAAAAAAAATTCTCAACAAAGACTTAGAAACTTTCTCAAAAGCCCCACGAATGTTTGAAAAACTCAGGGGGAGATTTCTTCCAGGGAAGGAAATTAAAACTGATACTTTACCTATTTTTCTGTTGTTTAACTTAACTTTTTGAACCGGGTTGCCATAAATCAAAAAGAGGGAGATTGTTGGTGCAGGCAGCACCTAAGTCGAACCTGGGTTTTGATAATGGCAAAGAGTTCAAAAGATAAGATGTTATTGTGTTCTAATGTGCTTACTAAGTGTGCAGGAAGAAGCCCTAGGTACACTAGGCAAGAAGTCCTAGCAAAGGGCTGGGAAAAGAAGTCCTGGTCAAGGACTGGGCAAGAAGACCTGACCGGAAGTCGGGCAAAGAAGTCCTGGTCGAGGACTGGGCACGAAGTCCTGGCAAGGGGCTGGGCACCGAAGACCTGACCGAAAGTTGGGGACGAAGACCTGGTCAGGTGAATCGGGCAAAAGTCCAACCGGAGGAGCCGGTTGGCAAAAGGTAAACTCTGTTGAGAGGAGTAGGTGAGGACGCGTTCCCTGTCGAGGGAACAGTAGGCGTAGTAGGCGTCGGTTTGACCTAGGATTCCATTTGGGAGACCTAAAGTCAGAACCAAGACAGCTACGGCTGTAATTACTACTTATTGTGTTTTTGGGACTAACCTTAGTTGCAGGGTCGAAGACTGATCGTCTGCAAGTGAAGGTTTTTCACTGGGCCTAGGCGCCCGAATGGAGTCAGGCACCCGAGTGGGCTCAGGCGCCCGTAAGGATACAGGTGCCCAAGGGTGAAGGCAAAAACCAAAAACTAGCTGCGAAGCCACTGAACCAAGCAGGATCAGGCGCACGTGAGCTCACGGGCGCCCCCATCAGCTCAGGCGCCCAAGAGGGGAGGATACGCGCTGACTAAGCCCGCGGATAAGGATTTTCGGATCGAAGGGCACGTGTCAGGCGCCCCCAAGCCATCAGGCACCCGATGGAGTACTATAAAAGGGGCTCGACCCCAAGGCTTCAAAAACATAACTTTCATACGCTCCAAAGCTTTTCGTTCAAGCGCTCTGCTCCGGCAAACTCCGACTTCGAGATTCCAGCACCGACGACATCCCTCTGCTCCGAAATACGATCCACATCGGACGTCGATAACGAAAAGTGTAGTTCTTTTCATTTACAGCAATAATTCTGTACTCAATTTGTAAAACTGCTTTGCGCTATTATAGTATTGCCCAAAGTAAATGGTCAAGGACCGTGGGCCTTGGAGTAAGAGCCGACCGCGACTCCGAACCAAGTAAAAAATACTTGTGTTCCTGTGTGATTGCTTTATTTCCGCTGCATTTTCTCTTTTCTTAATCCGAAAAAGATTTTAACGATATTCACCCCCCCTCTATCGTTTTTCTCGATCCAACACCATGGTCTATGGATCCCGGGAGGATTTCTCTCGGAAGTCTAAATGGGTCATGGAGTGTGCCAAAGGAGTTGGAGATGGATTTGAAGTCTCAATCCTTGGGGATTGGCACATTGGGTTTAAGTATCATGCATAAAATATGACATTGGGGGTCATATAGCACAAAAGTTGATTTTTGATGGGTAGATGCAATATAAACCAATGCTAGGGATGCATTGTGGTTTGGTATGAGCAGAGACATCAAGAGGGGATCAAAACTAGGACTTTAGGTCAAGGTTCAATTAAACCATTAAGATAGTTTTGGGTTTTGTGTCAATCTTGGGATTGGTGATAGATACATTTTTAAATATATTTTTTCCAAGTAGATATGGGTACTACAAACCTCTCCACAAATTTTGGAAAATTTTTGGAGATTTATGAAATTTCTGGTACATTTCTGATATTGGGTCAAAAATGCTGAAAATGAGGTTTTTCACGGTACCAGTCGACTGGTTCAGAGGGCAGTCGACTGATATAGGCTAAAATTATTTTTTCAGCAATCGAATAGTGTCGTAATGATGTAAAACAAATGTATAATCTTGTGGGGGGATAATACACTATGTTTATAATCATTAGAGGTTAAAGGATCTAATAAGAAGGAAATTGTTGGAGTGCTTTTGATGTGTGGCAAAGGGGGAGAAGTGTTAGGTTTAAGTGGGAAACCAAACACGCCTTTGCAAGAAATCCTAGGTCAAGGGGGAGCTTAGGTAACGGGGGAGCATTGTTGCTTATTTGGTGGCAAAAGGGGAACCTGGGGAAAGGTTCTTAAAAAATCTTTGTAAGTCCAATGTAGGTGGAGCCTTGGAGAGGTTTTAAAAAGCCCGTTTTGGTAAAAGTCCTAAACTCATTGGGGAGGTTTAGGTGTGGGGATGCCTTGTGATAGGATTTATGCATGTTTGCATTGCATACACATTGGCGGTATAAGTCTAAGGTGAAGCCTTGACAACGTAAGTCCAAATGTTTGTTAGCATTGTATTTGCTATTTGTTTTCCTTAATTTAAACGTATTACCAAATATCAAAAAGGGGGAGATTGTTAGGGCAATCTATGGTCCGGAGTGACCATGTGTTTTGATGTTTGGGCAAAGGGTTTAAGTTAGGTTCACCCTTGTGTTTGATGTGTGTATTTGAGTGTGCAGGTTTGCAGGATACACATGGACTTAGCTGGACGACTTCGAGTCTGGTGAAGAATGGTGTGAGGAGACAAGCCATGGCGTGTATGCATCCGAGGGATCATGGACAAAGCAGGAACGATGAGCCGAGGGAAACGAACTTAGAGGCATACGCAAAGGATGGCATGGGGAGGTGAGCCATGGGCTAGCATGCATCCGAGGGACGAGAGCCAAAGTCGAAGAAGGCTTGAAGGCAACAGGTCGAGGCTGTTGGATGAAGAGTCAGCTAAGTCGTGAGGGTTCGAGTGCTGAGGGAAGTGTACTCGGGAAATCCTATGGTTCGAGTGCTGAGAGAAATGTACTCGGGAAGGGAAACCTTAGGTTTAAGGGTAGACCAGTCGACTGATGCTTGGATCAGTCGATTGATGAAGTCCACAGAAAGATCAGTCGACTGATCCAAGGACCAGTCGACTGATGGCAGCTGGAATTCAAACGTTGGGCTGTAACGTTCGAATCCAAGTGGGACCAATCGACTGATGCTTGACCAGTCGACTAGTAACGGTCATTTCAGCCAAGAGCTCTATTTAAGAGAGCTCGATTTTGGTTGAGAGTTATTGACGAAATAAGTTTGGTTAGAGCTTATTAGTAGTCTCATAGTGCTCAGGTGTTGTCGGGAGTTTGTGACGAGGTTTCTCCACCCACAAGGAGCGACAAGAGCTAGCCGGAGGTCTTCCGAGGACTCATCCACCGACGGATCGAGATCGTTCACCTTACGGACAGCCGTGGAGTAGGAGCCTTATCTCCGAACCAAGTAAACAGTTTGTGTTAGCGTTTGTTTATTTGTGTTATTAGTATTTCCACTTGCTTGCTAACCATGTAGGAAGAAGATCGAAAAGTAGCTATTCACCCTCCTCTAGCTAAACGACAATGTCCTAACAATGACAATCGTTGGATCGAAGATGGGTGCTGGATCGCAAGTGACGCGATCTGGAGCGTTGATCGTGAAGAGTCACGATCTGACTGTTGGTGAAGAGAGACTTGATCTAAAGTGTCAGATTAAATCTGGCAACTGAGATCAATGGGAGATCTGAAAAGTTACAACCATTCAGATCTGATGGATGAGATCAAAGGGCTATCTGAAGGGTTACAACCCTTCAGATCGAACGACCCAGATTAATCCTAAACCAAAGATCACACCCACTCATTAAAGGGTACATCACCTCTTCCTTTGTATAAATAGAGTCTTCTAGATGATGGATTCATTCATTCATTCAATCATTAAAGTCATTAGCATTCATCCCATCGTGCACATCCAGAGTTCGAAAAGCCTACGAGAAGGTTCGCTAGTCTCGAAATTTGTAGTGCTGCTATTTCGAGACATCGTCGTTATATCTTGAAAAACGAATTGCTGCTATCCGTGAGCACCTATAACAGAGCAATATTGTTTTACAGAGATAGTGTCCAACACTAGCATCGACGAATTTATATCAGTTTGCATCCTCCCGGCAGCTTACCCGGACGACGCCGAACACAAACAACTTCTACAACAAAGAACCGAGACTACATTGAGTACAAATAATATTGGTAACAATTTAAGTTGTTTATTATTATTCTTGCATAAGAAAGTATAGGTTGTGACACTTTCTTTATTATGTATTCAATCTCTCTTGCCAGAAACCTCTTTAGGAGATATTTAGTGGATTGTTTAATTTAAACGGTCCAATAGATCGTAGGCCTTGGAGTAGTAGTCACGGGGCTACGAACCAAGTAAAAATAAAAGTGTTTTTAATTTCTGCTGTATTATTCTTATTTTATTTTTCTACTACATACTTGAGTTTTTGAAAATATTTTAAGGGCGAAAAGAAAATTTTTAAAAATGAGATTCACCTTCTCTCCCTCATTCGTTTCAATCCTACTGTCACGCCCCCAGAGGCACATGCTTCCTCGAAAATCGGGCAGCATCTCCCCTGTACGGCGGACAATATGGGACAATTTATACATCAAATCTCACCACCATAGCTCAGCCACAAGCGGCTGGCATCACAATAATATATATAGAAATCACAACCACGCAGTTTTATATCAACATATAAGATAATGGGTGGCTCAGCCACCTTAAACTGAAATGAACTACAATCCAAAGAGAACATAGAAGTCTCTTATAACAATAAACCCAATAACGAATAAAATACGACTCCAAGTACTGAAAACAAATAACTAAACCGAATACCGAAAATAACTCAACTCAACACTGGGACTGAGGGACTGACAACTGGATCATCTCCGGGCTCCAAGCAATACCACTACCTGCTATCTGAAACAACAAAAAAGGGAAGCAGGGGTGGTGAGTCCGGGCGGACTCTGCGGGTATATGAGTAGACAAATAAGCATGGCAAAATAAGGATAAACAGAGTAGAGAACTCAAAAGTGTACAGTCCATAAGAAATATCAGATTTACCTAATCATGCATAATCAATATAATACGACATGGTATAAAATCCGAATAACGACTAAGCAGGTATGGAACAACTCAACAATAATAATATCAAGATAGACATGCATGTCATACATATGCAACAATCATAGCTCATATAAGTGCATCATACACAAACAAATGCATAAAAGAAGTACGTATGCACATGATGCAATGACATGTGTCACCCCTGACGCCAGTCAAGCCGTCAACACATCCCATCTGTGTGACCGAGTGGGTAGGGCTGTGACAACTGTACCACTCCATCAACAACATCATTAACTAACATCAATAATAATACCACATAAGGCGTGGTTGAGTGGACAGGATGCTGGAAAATCAACACTCCGAACCCACGGTACATCGGGGGGGAGCTATCACACAATATCCCTCAAAAATAAACAACGGTGAGGGTGAGCCACCAACAACTCATCCCTCTAAAAACAACTGTGAGGGTGTCACTGTCTGGCATGACAGGACAAACACTCGCACCCTAACCACTACCATGACATCATGTGGTTGGGCGACTCGAGCAACAATATGACTAACGACGACTTAACCAAATGTAAGCCAACAGTCGTTAGTATGCAACGTGCAAGTATGGTGCATGATATACGATGCACGAATAACCGGAGAATCAACGATGCAATAAAAATCCCACAAGTAAAACATGCATCGATACAACCAACCCGAAACCGAAATCCAACGATTATGCACCTACACTACTAGGTAGGGTATTTCTAATGCCAAATAAACCTATCTGTGTTTAATGGACTTCTAAGTACTCGCGTACAAGCGGTACTTCACAGAACAGAAAACCAATCGAGGACTGTACAGATACGAATTTAGGAATACTCAAAGATCAACGAAGAATAAGTCTCAACGGCGATTTATAAATAACGACAAAGAACAAGGTCAAACAACCTATAAGACATAACTAGCCATGCTTTAAGGTAAAAGAACTACTCGAGTACAAAGGAGAAGTACCCGCCTTTAATTTTTGAAGTCCGTAAACGAGAACCTTCCTCGTGACCAATCGTATGACTCTGAACCAAGGTCCTGGGTAAATATAAAAGTTTAACTAATTATAAAAATTAAATAAATTAGTTAAACTATATATAAACAAAATGTATCTATCTTTTAAAATTGATTAAACTACCCCACACATACCAGATATAATTAGGACAAGTCTTAATTATTATACATCGATTAGTCCCCGATTTAACCCATCATGTAATCCTAGCAAATCAACAACACATATTTAACCTTAAAGAATCCCAATTGATTTCTTATCCCGATTATTAACTTAATTAACCCAATTTGATTAACTCCTAATCGATATCTAATCAACTATGCATTTTAATAATCCGGCAAATCAAGAACTCAAACAAATTGTACATCCATAATCTAAATGTTGAAGTTGTAGATGCTGATAAGTTGCTGAACAATAAGCTGCCGAATGTATTAAACAGAATATTAAGACTTCATCTAAACCATTCAACACTCCTTTCATTACTTAATCCCTTAGTCCCTTATTACTTAATCTAACTCAATTAACCTATGTACATGCTTCGATTATCAAATCCAAATCATGGATAAACAAACTAACTCATGAATTTAACTAATCAACAATCAACCATCTCACGATCTCAATCAGAATTAAATCAGTAGCCAATAAAAATCCTTACCTTAATGATGGTCGGCACGGCTGGTTCGCCGGAAAAAACAACGGCGTCGGCTAGGGTTTCCACGCGATGGAAGGCGACTGCCGGCACCGTCTGGGATGACCAGACGCTCGGCTCCCCCAGACGAAGAAAAACGAGAATAGTTGGTCGTCGACTTGCCTGCGGCGAGGAGTAGGAATCGCAGCGAGGGGGAAGAAGTCGGCGCAGAGATGGAAGACTCCGCAGAGAAGAGATGTTGGTGTCGGCCTGCTCGTGGGCGTTGCGTGGAGAGGAACCGGACAACGGCGTCGCTTGCTTGGGAACGGCGGCGGCGTCGAGCGGTTTCGGCTAGGGCATGGCGTCGAGCGAAAACCGAAGGAAAGGGGCAGCGTCAGGAGAAAGAGGAACTGCCACAGGGGGAGGGGTTTTTATATTAGTTTTTTTGGCCTTTTTACAAAAAGGCCCTCCAAGTTTCAGAAATTACAATTAACCCCTTTAAAATTTCAGTTTTCAACACCTACAATAGTATTAGAGCGGGAGCATTCAATTTTTGTGCAAACATAAATTTGAGCAAAAAGTTTTCTTTCTCATTTTGTTCTCTCTTTATATTTATACCTCATTACTTACACTAAGATCAAGTCGTGGAAATCCCTCTTCTTATTCTTTTTTTTTTTGCAAAAACTAAATGACCCAAAGCAAAGGATACACCACCACTCACCCTCCACTCTTTAATGGAGATGACTTCTTATACTAGAAGAGGAGAATGGAGATTTACTTGAAGACCGACATCAACTAGTGGTTGCAAAGCATCCAATGTGCTACTCTGTCTAGAAAAATGGAATCCATAAATGAAGAAGAAAACACAAACTGATTGCAAAGCACCGAACACCCTCCAAATGCGGGTTAACAAAGGAGGAACTCAACTAGGTCAGATCATTCAACAACTTGAAAGAACTTTGGAATAAGTTGATCGAGCTACACGAAGACACAAAGGATACCAAGATAACTAAATGAGATTTATTACTTAATAATTTACTTAACATCAAAATGCAGGATGGAGAAACCATAAGTTAATTGCATGCGAAGATCAAGGACATCCTCAATGGACTTTCACTTGATCAACCACCAGCTAGAAAACAAAGATATAATAAGTTATGTCTTAAATTCGTTTCCTCGAAATACACTGTTGGCATCTATAATATATGTGTTAAATATGACAGATTAATACCACTGTTGGCATCTATAATATATGTGTTAAATATAATAGATTAATACCGATAAAGAAAATTTTTGGAAACTTATTGAAACCAAATTTTAGGGTGTCAGGGGGTTAACTGGGTGAGGTTTGACTTGGTTAGGGTTGTAATGAGGTATGCTTTTAAGGTGTGGAGTGAGATCACAAATCTTTGGAGGGTTAGATTGCTTAAATCCCCAGATTAGGGGTGCACATTTAATAACCTGAAGTAAGAGGGCTAAATAGTAAAAAAGACAACCACTTAAAAACTCCTCCTTCTCTGTTTCTTCACCCAATAACCTCTTCCACCCAAGCAACCAGATCAAGCTGAGTGTCTTCTGTCTTCCTTCTTCTTCTTTGCTTCTTCTTCATCATGCGATTCTTCTTCCAGCAGCTTTCTTCCTGAATGGAGCTGCCTCTCAAGCTCAGCGATGCCACTCCAATCGATCGCTAATTGATCGGGGTATCTCTGTCCTTCCCTCAATGGATGTGAATGCTGACGCTGGATTGTTCTTACACAAGGGAATGGACTCGATGACACTGCTCAAGTTGTGGGGTGCCTCTCCGGCCAATCTTATTTAGGGTAAGCGTCCTTGTTTTACCTTCTCATACTCGATCATTTGGGCTTTCTCTATTTTCCAAATGTAATCAACCCCCCCCCCCCCCCCCCCCCCCCCCCCCCTCTCAGGGAGGCAATATAGGATTTGGGGTGGTCTCACCAAAGAAGAGGACTCTCTCTCGGTACTCACTCAGTTTGTTTCAAAGCTGCTAGATTTGAGTAGGAGATTGCTAACACAATCTTAGGTAATTGATGCGTAGTTATTGATTTGGAATGAACCTGACTTTGGATTAATGATTGACCAGAATGGTTAAGTTGGGTTCCGGATTGAACTGTGTATTTTGGGAAATTGGTTGATTTCAGATTTGGGTTTTATAGGTTTCCTTGAGTTTCTAATGCTCTACAATGAGCTTGGATTGGGAATACTTTCGAAGCTTGATTTTTGTGATCCTCTATTTCCTACCATATGATACCTTGATCAGTAGATCGTTGAAGGGGGGGGGGGGGGTTGATTTGAACTGTAATAATGTTTTATGTGGAGATGGTTATGATTGTAGCCTAGGTTGTGGTTGAGTGTGGTGAGTATGTACTGCTTATGCCATGAGTTGCATTATGGGGTAAACCTTGGATGAGATTTTGTCTTAATCCTTTGATCTTGTTCCATTGCCATGAACCAATACTGATCTTGAGGTTATTTAGATTATGGATTAGCTTTCGGGTTAGTTTTTTTGAGTGTGTGCCTTGTGCGATGAGGTACTTGGTAGGAGTTTGTATTAATTGGCATGATTTGGGTTAACTAAAACTTAATCGTAAATTAGACTATGTTTGAATTAATTGGAGACAAATCCTTAACTAGGACTAATTAATGAACAACACACTTAGGAAGATCCTAATTAAGTTTGGTATTTGGTTGGCTAGTTGTTACTTATGTAAATAGCTAAACTATGTTCTTTGATATAGAACATTGAGTTGGTACGGACGTTTGGTCGTAAGGGTTCTTTCTGATATGGACTATATCTTGAGGTGGATACCTCTTACTTGATATATATAGATATTGATCCTTATTCATGACTAGTTTTTATTATATGCAATAAGTTACATTATCTTGTATCTGTTCATTTTATCTCACCTCTTGACACTTGTTTGCTTGTCCTTGAGATAATTGCATTTATATCAATACAGTCTCGATTTTGTTACTCTTGTTCTGTAAAGTACATATGTGTGAGCGTGTACATAGGAGTGATTGTTATATTATACTTGACTTTGGGTGATCCCTGATTATACCTTACTTGTATACCTAGTTGCATGATGGATAGGTCATGATACATATTTTGGACCTGTGCATTTCATACTGTTGTTTAGTTGGTGATCTGGTGGTGTTATGTGTTGGGGCAATCGACCCAAGGATGATCGGGAAGATCATAGTTTTGATGTGTGTGTCAACATGTTTAAGGTTAGGGTGTTATCTTGTTATTTAATATGTGTGATTGAGTTTGTAGGACTTGGAGAATCACACATGGAGGACCTATCCGAGGGACGAGAGCCGAGGGAGGAGGACTCCAAGGGCGAGCCAAGAAGTGGACTTCAAAGGGCACACGTGAAGGGTGGCATGGAGGCAAGCCAAGGGAAAGCTTGTGAGCGCATCCGAGGGACGATAGCCGGTGGAAGGGGACTTCAAGGGGCAAGCCAAGGGAGTGTACCTGAAGGCACACGTGAAGGAGGGTCAAGGAGGGTCTTCAGAGTGAGAAAGAGAGATTGTATAGGCTGGACAGTCGACTGGTAGAAAGGTAGTCGACTGCCAGCCAATTCTCAAACTCACAGAATGTTTGAGACCCCGGACCAGTCGACTGCCCCAGGGGCAGTCGACTGGTAACTTCGAAATATAACCGTTGAGTTAGCCGTTGGCTAGCAATTAAGGCTAGACCAGTCGACTGCCCCAAGGGCAGTCGACTGGTGTCGGGCTGGACAACTCGTAGAGTTGTTCTTTACTCTTATTTAAAGAGGACTTTTTGGCATGAGAAAGGTACGGTCCTTTACTGTACAAAAGTGCTGTTAGTGCAAGAAGTGCTCAGATCTTCCTCTCGGATTTATTTTCATCTTGTAAAGAGGAAGAAAACAACCTTGTAAAGGTTTTCTCCACCTTGAAGGAGATTTTCATAGTGGAGTGTGTGCTCGTGCGTGGATCCTTGGATTAGTCACCTTTCGGAGTGGATACCAAGTAAAATATGTGAGTTAGCAGTGGATCTTATATTTTTTTTATTATATTGTTTGTATCGTGCTAACAATCTTGTAGAGAAAGTTCAAAAAAGTGCTATTCACCCCCCCTCTAGCAAGCGCCACGATCTAACATTGTGTATATTAGTATCATGCACCATCCTTGTACTGTTGTATTGCCGTCGACCCTTAGCTCCCATGTGATTGAGACGGATCGCCAGCCAAATATTTCTGCCACTCGACCACTTAGGATAATGGTAGTCAGAGTGTGCGCAGTTGTCCTGTCGTGCCACACTCGGCCACTCAGGGATAATGGTAGATCAAAGCTATGTGCAAGAAGTGAACCCCCCTCTCTGTTGTTACGAGAGTTATAGAGCGGTTTGCTCCCCTTCTCTTGGAGTATGGAGTGTGTATTTCCCAACATTCTATTCACTCGTCCACTCAAAGTAGTGGTAGTGGGAGTGTGTACTGCTGTCACAGCCCTACCCACTCGCCCTCACAAATGTGATGTAACGGTAGCTTGACTAGCATCAGAAGTGACACATGTCATTGCATTATGTGTATATGATGCATCATTGCATTTGCTTGTGTTTACTGCATTTGATTGAGCTATGGTTGCTGCATATGTTTGACATGCACATACAGGTTATGTGTTGTACATTGTTTGTTGACCTTGTACTACTTGTGTGTACGAGCATATCTGTAGAGAGTTTTTCAGGGTTTCCAATCTTATTACCCCACATGATAGATTGATTTTGATATGTTTATTCCGTTAGTCATTTCAGTTATGTTCTCTAATATTCCTATGAAACTATATCCTGTTGATTCCATTTTGCTTGTTATAGTTTATTATTGTCATGCTTATCTTTCGGTCTATACCCGCTGAGTCGCCCGGACTCACCACCCCTAGTACTAGTTTTTTTTCTCCAAGTTACAAATAGATGTCTACTAGGGATTCGCTTGGAAAGGTCTGTTGGTGCAATCGACCCAAGTTTGATCGGTAAGATCATGAGTTTTGATATATGTGTCAATATGATTAAGTTAAGTTTTTATATTGGTTTGATGTGTGTTTGAGTCATGCAAGACTTAGTGGAATGTACATATGGGAGATCTCATCTTGGTGCTCGGGTCCTTGAGTCGGTGAAGGATGGTGCATCCGAGGGACCGCCGGATGAGGGGCGACGGAGTGGAGCCGAGGGAGGAAGCAGACTTCAAGTCATACGTGAAGGATGACATCGGGATGAGCCGAGGGCTTGGATGCATCTGAAAGACGAGAGCCAAGGGAAGAAAGCTTCAAAGGGCAACTTCGGAGAGGATGAGTGTGAGTGTATAACAGGACCAGTCGATAAGGGAAGAGAGTTTCAAATGGCAACTCTGGAAAGGATGAGTATGAGTGTGTAACAGGACCATTTGATTGGTATGGACACCAGTCGACTGATCCTTCTGTAAGGTTCGAACAACAAGAGTAGTCGACTGGTCTGAATGGTAGTCGACTGGTCTGTTCGAAAATGTCGTTTAGCTAGCCGTTGGCTAAAAACCAGTCGACTGGGCTTGGTAGCAGTCGACTGGTGTCGGTGCTGAGCTGCGATGGGCGTTGGCCAGGTACAGCGGACGGTAGGCGTCGGCGGGGCGTAGCGGGCGCGGCAGGCGACGGGCGACGACGGCCGGCGACAGACGGCTGCCCGCGACTTCTCATCCTCTCTCTCTCATCTTCTCTTCTTCTTCCATGAGAAGGGCGCGGCAGCGATGGGCGTTGGCCGGGTACAGCGGGCGGGCGGGCGTCGGCCGGGCGTAGCGAGCGATGGGCAGCAGGGCTGCGATGTAGTTTTCTTTGGGTGCGGGCAGCTGGAGGCGAGCGCAGCATGGCGGCGACAACATCGAGAGAGGAAAGGAAAATTAAACAGAAAAGAAATTATTAAATAAAGGGAGAAAACATGATTTGGATTGCCACGTTGGCAATCGCTGAAGAGTAGCGCACGGAGAGTAGCGTATAATATCATCATTGATATAGTTTTGTTAACAGCTCTCTCCTCTATTTAATGGGAAGGTTGAGACTTGAGAAGGGTTAGCTTTTAGTGAGAAACCTTCTTGATCAAGTGCTCAAGACTTCCAAGTTCATTTTCTTCCTTTTAACCCTAATTCTCATCTTATAAAGAGAAAGAGAGATTTGTGAAAGGTTGTTCTCCACCGAGAAGGAGAAAGATCTAGCTGGAGATTATCAGGGACTAATCCATCGAAGGATAAAGGGGTTATCCACCTCAAGGACATGTCGTGCGGTAGAGCAAGCAATCTCCGAACCATGTAAGAGGTTAAGTGTTAGCATTGTTCCTAATTGTAGTTTGCATTTTCGTTAGCACAACTAACCATGTAGGAAGAACGAAGTGATTTGGGTGAGAAGCTATTCACCTCTCCTCAAGCCGGTCCGATCATCTCCAACAAGTGGTATCAGAGCGCAAGGTCGCTCTTCAACGGACTAACCGTCGAGAAGAGCAAATTCTCATCAAAATAGTTGGCTCGCACATCCAACCACCCAAATTCAAATGAGAATTCTCTTGGTGGAAGAAAAAGATGGAGGTATTCTTCAATACCAATTTTGATATAATGTTAATTATGAAAAATGATTTTGAAGTGCTTAGGGATCAAGAAAACAAGTCACTCGAAAAGATAAGGTGGAGCAAGAAGCAAATGGATGATCATCCTTCTTTGATAAATTTAATAAGTGAAGAAAAAGCTTGAAAATATACCAGACAACAGTAACATAGGACATAATTACAACACAAAACAGACACAACATGACTATGTTTGGAAAACTATTATGACCAAGTAGGTAGTAGATTATGCTAATTATGAATACATTAAGGTACAAATATGAAAATATAACTTTATATTTTTTACAATATAGTGGGGTCAAGATGTGTAATGTCTTGAGGAGTATTTCAAAAGAACCAGGTTTAATACAATTGACGGTATGTATTGTGACTATGTATTTAGACAATAATTGATAATTCTTATTATTTGGATTGTGACTAATAACAATACCTTTTCAATTTTCATTAAGGTAATCTAAAACAAAATGGTGATGTTGAATGTGGATATCGTGTAATGCGTTATATGAAAGAGATAGTTTTGGATAAAAGAATCACAGTTGGAGAAGAAGGTGAATTCTTCTTTCTGAATCTGATAATATTTTTTTTCTTGTGTGTTTGTCACTATGTTTTCTATTTGCAATTTCCTTTTAAGTTGTATATGTATATTTTCCTTAGATAAATTTCTACCTTTTTATGTGTTTTTGGTAATATAGTTCAAAAGTCATCCATGATGGTTAGAAAATTAAATATTCTAATTAGGTGTGGCTTATCACTATGATGTTTGTATTATTATGGTGATCATTCATATTCTCTGTCTATGATTCTATTCTTCTATGATGTAGCTTTCATAAGTCATCTACCACTGTCCAACATCGCTATGTAGACAATATCGATACCGTTCTTACCCAAAACAAAGATGAAGCCTTTAAAAGCTTTGTATGATAATATAGTTGTATTTTATCTTTGTTGATGATAATATTGTTGTATTTTATCTATAAGCATATATTTCTATGTATTTTATTTCAATTGCTATCTTTCTTTCATGATCCTAGTGAATATAAGTCATAAAATAGGTTTGAATTTTTTGAATTATATTTTTTATGTTGGTGCAAAAATATTATATTCATGTTATTTATTTCAATTTTCTGTTGATGTTTCAATTTACAATATCAATGAAAACCAATATTACAAGCAATCTTAGTATGATGAAATAAGAAGTGAATGCATTAAATTCGTCTACTTATACGTGCGTTCCTAAGGGTCATGTATGTAGTGATATAAATTTTTGGGTTGTATTTGTTGGGGATCGGTGTGTCGGCTAGAGGGGGTGAATAGCCCGTTGCCCCCAATGCGTCGATTTCTTCCTACACGTGTTATCAAGCGCAAGCGGAAACTTAAACTACAAATTAGAAACAATGCTAACACCAAACTTTGTGTGATTCGGAGATGATACTCCTACTTCACGGCTGTCCGTAAAGTGGACGATTCGATCCGTCAGTGGATGACTCCCCGGAAGACCTCCGGCTAGCTCGTGTAGCTCCTTGTGGGTGAAGAAACCTCACCACAACCCGCAACACTCATCTAAGCACTTAGACTATTAATTGACCTCTAACCAAAGTCAATTTCGTCAACCTTAGCCAGCTAAACCGAGCTCCTTTAAATAAAGCTGGTGGCTGAACTAGCCGTTACCAGTCGACTGATGCCAACGCTAGTCGACTGGTCAACCCGAATTTAAACGTTACAATCTAACGTTCGAATTTCAACCGACACCAGTCGACTGCACAGAAGATCAGTCGACTGATCTTTCTATACCTTACATTAGTCGACTGTTACAAGTCACAGTCGACTGCCCAAATCCTAAACCTAGAGTTTTCCTTCCTGAGTACAGTTCGCTCAGCACTCGGACCCTCACGACTCAGCTGACTCTTCTCCTAGCAGCCTCGACCTGTTGCCTTCAAGCCTTCTTCGACGTTGGCTCTCGTCCCTCGGATGCATACGAATCCGCGGCTCATCCTTATGTCATGCTTCGCGTATGCCTCGAAGTGCGCTTCCCTCGGCTCATCATTCCTGCTTTGTCCACGGTCCCTCGGATGCATACAAGCCCATGGCGTGTCTCCTCATGCCATCTTTCACCGGACCCGAAGCCGTCCAGCTAAGTCTATGTGTATCCTGCAAACCTGCATACTCACATACACATATCAAATACAAGAGCAAACCTAACTTAAAGCCTTTGCCGAAACATCAAAACTCATGGTCACTCCGGATCATAGATTGCTCCAACAATCTCCCTCTTTTTGATGTTTGGCAATCCATTTAAGTTAGGGAAAACAAATAACAAATACAATGCTAATAAACATTTGGACTTACGTTGCCAAGGCTACACCTTGGACTTATACCACCAATTCATATGCAATCATGCAATGCAAACATGCATGTATTCTATCACAAGACATCCCCACACCTAAACTCCCCAAGAGTTAGGATTTTTATCAAAACAGGCTTTTTAAGAACCTCTCCAAGGCTCCCCCTATATTGGACTTATAAAGGCTTTTTAACAACCTCTCCAAGGTTCCCTCTTTGCTAATAAATGAGCAACAATCCTCCCCCCTTTATCTAAGATCCCCTTTAACCTAGAATTTCTTGCAAAGACATGTTTGATTTTCTACTTAAACCTAACACTTCTCCCCCTTTGCCATACATCAAAAGGGCTCCAACAAAATCCTAATTCTTTGATCCTTTAACCTCTATTGATCATAAATAAAGTGTATTAACCCCCATAAGATTATACACTTGTCTTACATTATTTTGACACTTTCGACTTTCCTGAAAACAAGTTCAGCCTGTATCAATCAACTGAGACAGTTACCAGTCGACTGACCTTGTCGAAAATCCAAGTTACAGAATTATCAGTCGACTGCCCCCTGAATCAGTCGACTGATACCTTGATTTCAGCCATTTCAGCATTTCTGACCTAATTTCAGAAATGCGTTGATTATCCCACAATGCTCCAAAAATTCTCAAATTTTGTGGAGATATTTGTGGTACCCGTGTCTACTTGGAAAAAATACATTCAAAAATATATTTATCACCAATCCCAAGATTGACATAAAACCCAAAACTATCTAAATGGTTCAATTGAACCTAAAGTCTTAGTTTTGTCCTCCTCTTGATTTATCTGCCCATACCAAACCACAATGCATCCTTAGCTTTGGTTTATATGATATCTATACATCAAAAATCAATTTTCATGCAATATGACCCCAATGCCATATTTTCATGTATGAACCTCATTCCCAATGTGCCAAATCCCTAAGATTGAAACTCAAATCCGTCTCCAAATCCTTTGACACACTCCATGGTCTAGCTAAACTTCCAGAAGAAATCCTCCCGAGATCCATTGACCATGAGTCTCAACTTGGCTCCTAGAGCTCCCCCTTGAGCTCCTAGCCTTAGCCACCTCCCTGGCCACATTGGTGTACCTCCGGTGACTTTTGACCTATAAACATAACCTTTTTAACCCTGGACACCTTGTTCTTGGTTAAGTTTTTCTTCTACTCTTTAAATGGCTTTCCCATGTCATTCTTGGGTTTCCTCTTGCTATAGTCATATGACACCCTTGCATATGACTTCTCTATAGCATTGGAGATCTTAGATCGGTATCCTATAACCGATCTATCATTGTTGGGTTTTTGACCGCCCAACACCATACCTAAACCCTTAGATTCAACAGTGAATCTATCTAGGATTTTCTCTAATCTATCAAACTTTGCTCTCAAATCTTGATTTTCCCTTTCTAGGTTCTTAAACCTAAAATCAACATGTCCACCTTGGACATTCCTAGACCTACCCATTCTAGGCATGTGTCTCCCCTTCTTGGGATTAATGTTTGGATCCTTAGATCTAATGGTCTTGGATTTATCATGATGTATGATTTTTCTAGGGTTTTGATCTACATTATTAACCCTACTCCTATCATGATATTTAAATTCAAAATTATGCATGGGTAAATAATTACCATTATTTCAAACATGCATGGGGGAATTTGAAATACGCTTAAAGTTAGGGATTGCCTCCCTTACCCTTGTAGCTCCCCCTTGATGTGAGCTTCTCTTCTTCTCCTTCTTCTCCCACTTCCTCAAATGCTTCAATTTCTTAAATTCTCCTTTCCTTGAGCATTTGGTGTGGTAAGCTCACCACACGTGAAGCACCTTATATACTTCTTCTCCTTCTTTTCCCTACAACCCATGTTAGAATTTAAAGAAATTGACTTAGATTTAGGGTTTACCTTCTTTTTCTTACCCTTTGGACACTTATCCTTATAGTGCCCCTTTTCATTACACTCAAAGCAAATAATGTAGTCTTTTAACTTTGCTTTGGTGGAGATGGAAGCTTCTTCTTCCTCCGGTATTAAGGATGATCTCTCCTCCCTTCAATCCTTGAAGTGGAGACTTCTTCTTCATCTTATGCCACTTCACTTGAGGAGGTGAATTGTTCTTCATTTTCTTTGTTCTTCTCCTCGGATGTTGAGCTCCTCGTATCATCCGATTGGTCCTTTTTTCCTCTTGGACCATTAAGCTCATCTCCTTGGGCTCTTCTTCTTCTTCTACTCGTATAGGATTTTCATAAAGCGCCAACATCTTACTCCATAGTTCATGCACATTTTTATATTCACCTACACGACTAATCACATCGTTAGGCAAAATATTGAGTAAAATTTAAATTACCTTATCATTTGCCTTCGATTGTGTTTGTTGCTCCTCATTCCAATATCGTGGTCGGAGCTTTTTCCTGTGTTTGTCTTTCTAGACTTTAAATGGTTCTTCAATGGCGATCATTAGATCCCAATCCATGTTGAACCATGTCTTTGTCGGCATCCTCCAATAGTTGAATCTCTCGCGATCGTAGGGAGGTGGGACATTGATATCATCCCCTAATCTTTCTTCGACCGTCATTTCCTCTAGTTTCTTGCTCTCTCAGCGGTTAGTCCGTAGACGAGCGATCCCAGCTCTGATACCACTTGTTGGGGATCGGTGTGTTAGCTAGAGGGGGGGGGGGGGAGGAGGGTGAATAGCCCGTTGCCCCCAATGCATCGATTTCTTCCTACACGTATTAGCAAGCGCAAGCAGAAACTTAAACTACAAACTAGAAACAATGCTAACACTAAACTTTTACATGGTTTGGAGATGATACTCCTACTCCACGGCTATTCGTAGGTGGACAATCCCGATCCGTTGGTGGATGACTCCCCGGAAGACCTTCGGCTAGCTCGTGTAGCTCCTTATGAGTGAAGAAACCTCATCACAACCCACAACACTCACCTGAGCACTTAGACTACTAATTGGTCTCTAACCAAAGCCAGCCAAACTGAGCTCCCTTAAATAGAGCTCGTGACTGAACTAGTCATTACCAGTCAACTAGTGTCATCACCAGTCAACTGGTCAACCCGAATTCGAACATTACATCCCAACGTTCAAATTCCAGCCGACACCAGTCGACTGTACAGAAAATCAGTCGACTGATCTTTCTGTGCCTTACATCAGTTGACTGCTACAAGCCGCAGTTGACTGCCCAAACCCTAAACCTAGGGTTTCCCATCCCGAGTATAGTTCGCTCAGCACTCGGACTCTCACGACTCAGCTGATTCTTCTCCTAGCAGCCTCTACTTGTTGCCTTCAAGTCTTTTTCGACTTTGGCTCTCGTCCCTTGGATGCATACAAACCCGTGGCACGTCCACATGTCATCCTTTGCGTATGCCTCGAAGTGCGCTTCCCTCGGCTCATCGTTCTTACTTTGTCCACGGTTCCTCGGATGCATACAAGCCCACGGCTTGTCTCCTCATGCCATCCTTCACCGGACCCGAAGCCGTCCAACTAAGCCTATGTGTATCCTGTAAACCTGCATACTCATATACACATATCAAATACAAGGGCAAACCTAACTTAACTCTTTGCCCAAACATCAAAACACATAGTCACTCCGGACCATAGATTGCTCCAACAGTATTTAGATATTTGTTGATACAATTTTGAGTGAAGTTGGTCAAACATATCTCTTGTGAATACACTTTTGGATTGTGATAGATATTTATGGTATATTTGTTCTATTTTGGCGGTGAAATATTTTGTTAAATTATAATTGTGTTGTAGTAAAAGATGGTCAATTACTTCTACATTAAAAATAAATGGTGGAGTAATACAATATAAATGACTTCGACAAATTTAAATAGTGGTGAAGTTAAAGCAAATATTTACTGTACCATAATAAAAAAAATTATGAAGTCGTATAAATAATTTTACTTGATCAATTAATATAACATGTGAAGTCGTATGTGATCAACTCTTCAATACTTTTATGAAATCGATAAAGTAAAAAGAGTTTTTTTACTTCATAAATAGTACAATTTTGAACCGGTCTAGACCGGACTAAGACTTTGGCAACTTGAGGCGAAGTAATAAACTGACCCTTTTACTTCACGTTCCTATACTTCAGTAATTAAATACTTATTACTTCGTTGAATATCTGAAATCTATTACCTAAATCACATAGTGTACCCATTACTACTTTAGTTAAAATAATTTCTAGTACTAATGATGACTTATTTAAAGCTAGAAAGAAAATTAAATGTTTGAAAAATGAGATTTGCATGCTTAATAAAAAATAGAATCCATGGATAATAATATCCATGCTTCCTCTCTATTTAATTCAAATGGTTCATGTTTAGAAGAGAAAAATAGGAAATTAAGGTAAAAGGTAGATTACCTTTCAAAATCCCTAGAAAAATTTAAAATTGGCTTTAAAACCCTAAATATGATTATTGGAAGTCGAAGGGCAAGTTTCAAGAAAACAGATTTAGGATACAAGGATTCTAGCAATGAAAAGACCTATAATTGTTTACTTGCTAAAAGTCAATCAAAAATCAAGATCATAGATAGGAAATGGATCCCTAAGAAATATTTGGTCAACCCAATTAGGAAGCATTTTTATTGGGTGTCAAAGTCAATCCTCAAGGGTTAAAGGACTTAGGGATAAGTCAACTATGTATGATAAAATTCAAACTTTTTAAAGTGGTTGACTTAGTACATTAAGGGGTAGTATGTTAAGGTGGAACACTTAGTCTAAATACATTCATGATCAAATGAGTTAAGTAGAAATTACCTTTATTACATCTCATCATAACTTGATGTATGGTTTATTTATGCATATGAGATGTTATGATGATACAAATAATTCACTTGTGCTTATGATATTTTGATGAATTATTAGATATATCATGTTAGTAATAATAGACCAACTATGAAAAAAGTAATATTTAATTAATCGACTTCTTGCCCATAGATCATAGTTGGACATTTAAATATTTTGAAAATAATTTTATATAGTTGGACATTTAAATGTTTGAAAATAATTTTATATTTTTATTTGCTGATGTATTCATTTGAAAAACATATGGTTTCAAAACTAGGGTTTAAAGTTGATACAAAACCTTGGTGTTTTTAAGTTTTTGAGTTTTGGTCAAAAATTCAAAAATACATTGGCTTTTCATGCAAACTTATTTTTTTCTTATTGAAGAATAGTTCAAGAAATATATTGTAAAATTTCATGAATTTATGAATTTTCTAGAATTTTTTATGCATTTCTGAAATTCAGCTAAGAAGGTTGAAATTTGGAACAGTCTTGTGATAGTCGACTGGTGTAGAGGACCAGTCGACTGATAATTCTATGAATTATTTCGATGAGGTCAGTCGACTGATATCTATCTCAATCGACTGGTACCCTAATTTTTTAATTTCTGCATGTGTTTAGAATTTAAAACCTTGTTTTACTTTTATGCTATAGGTTGAAATTGATTGGTACAATCTTTTTGATGGTGTCAAAGGGGGAGAATGGAAGGGTTTAAATTAGAACTTAACTTTATTTCTCCATGTTTATGCAAAAATTAAAAATTATGAGATAAAGTATATGTTAAGGAAGAGCTTGGATATTTTTAATTCTTCATATTTTTGCTTTGTATTTTCAAAATTGCTACTTTTGTGCCTAATTTAAACATATTGTCACACATCAAAAAGGGTGAGATTTTTGATGCAATTGACCCAGGTTTGATTGGTATGATCATGAATTTTGATGTGTGTGTCAATATGATTAAGTTAGGTTTTCATAGTTTGTTATGTGTTTGAGTCATGCAGGAATTGGTGGAACGCACATATGGGAGATCTCATCCTGGTGCTCGAGTTCTTGAGTCGGTGAAGGATGACGCATCCGAGGGACCGTCGGACGAGGAGCAACGGACTGGAGACGAGGGAGGAAGTAGACTTCAAGGCATACGTGAAGGATGACATCGGGATGAGCCGAGGGAGAGGATGAGTGTGAGTGTGTAATAGGACTAGTCGATTGGTAAAGACACCAGTCAACTGATCCTTCTATAAGATTCAAACAGTAAGAGCAGTCAACTGGTCCGAATGGCAGTCGACTGGTCTATTCGAAAACTAACCATTTGGCTAGCCGTTGGCTAAGCACCAGTCGACTGGACTTGGTAGTAGTTGACTGGTGTCGGGGCTGAGCTGTTTTGTTAACAACTCTCTCCTCTATTTAAAGGGAAGGTTGAGACTTGAGAAGGGTTAGCTCTTTAGTGAGAAACCTTCTTGATCAAGTGCTCAAGGCTTCCAAGTTCATTCTCTTCCTCCTAACCCTAATTCTCATCTTGTAAAGAGAAAGAGAGATTTGTAAAAGGTACCTTTTTCTCTACTGAGAAAGAGAAAAATCTACCTAGATATTGTCGGGGACTAATCCACCGAAGGATAAAGGGGTCGTCCACCTCAAGGACACACCGTAGAGTAGGAGCAAGTAATCTTTGAATCACGTAAGAGGTTAAGTGTTAGCATTGTTTCTAATTGTAGTTTGCATTTTCACTAGCGCAACTAACTGTGTAGGAAGAACGAAGTGAATTGGGTGAGAACCTATTCACCCCCCTCTAGCCAATTCGATCATCTCCAACAAGGTCCAGTCTGCCAGTCCCTATACTCGTCAAGTCGAGCTTGTTTTCTATTTAAGCCCATGTTTTTATTTTCTTTTCCTATTTCTTCAGCATTATGTATTCGTGATGTGGACTTGTTGTGATAAACTTTATGCTTTGTGTGTCCTGGTGGGGCTTGTCGTGTTGTTATTTTTGCATAAAACGTACTAGTATGTAGTTTATCTGGTTATGGCTATTTTTACTTTTCTCTTTCCAACCATGTTGCCTGTTATGTGTGGCTATACGTTGTCCATATAAGGGAGATATTGTCTGATTTTCATTGAACATGCAGATCTCCGGGGCTTGACAAGATGCCTATAAAGCTTTGAGAAATCTTTTAAAATTAAAATTAGATAAATTATTTTGTGAATTAGGGTTGCATGAACAAATTAACTCAAACATATCGAGAAAGGTATAACTTTTCTTGCAGGTTCTACCAAGGAGGTGAAGACAAAACTTAAACCTGAGCCAAAAGCTGAATCTGAATCAGAATTAGATGAAGACGAACAACTAGTGAACATGATAAAGAAAATATTCATTAGAAGGAAGAGAACTAAGAAGAACCTACAAAAGATGATTAAGTCAACATCCAACAACACCAAAGCGAACATCACTTGCTACGAATGTAACAAGAAGGGTCATTTCAAGCATAAGTGTCCCAATCTGAAAGAAGACAAGTCTAAGAAGACAAAAAGAAAGAAGACACTCAAAACTACTTGGGACGAGTCCTCTCTAGAAGAATCTGATGGTTAAGAACCAAAGCAAGATAACTACCTCGCGTTGATGGCAACCAGACCCAACTTAGAAAGTGAATCAAACCAAGAAGATGAGTTCGAGTATGAGTCAAGCCATGCACAGATCCATAACTTGTTTAGAAGATTCCCACGAGGTAAAATTTAATTTAAACACAGAATTTTTAAAATCATTGCATGTTTAAACAACAAATTAACAAAATCTGAAGAACTTGCTCTTTAAGGAAAATCAAGACTTTAAAAAACAACTTAACTCAAATTCCTCAACTGAATAAGTTCTGTTGGCGTTACAAGCATTGATGGAGGTAGCGTTTCTGTGCTTGAGCGTTACCAGCCTCCATTGATGGAGTATTGAATACCTCCATCAATGGAGGTAACGTCTGATTCTTCCACTATAAAAGGCGTCCGAAATTGCAATCCAGAGGGAGACGAGAAGAGGAACAGGAGCTTCAATCGGTGAGGGATTTGGCTTGTGAAAGAGAGTGATTGGTCCTTGGTGATTGATCGCGCGACAGCAACAAGAAGAGAAGAAACCAGAAGCAAGAACCAGAAATCTCAAACCGATGTAAGTCCAGCAAATTTTATTTCGTGTGGATCTCATGCTTAGACACCAACAATGGTATCAGAGTAGTTGTTAGAGCATGAGAATAATTTTTTTTACCTCTGTAATGAAATTCCCTGGATGAAATCGCCTCTGAGCTCTCGGCGTTTTTCATCCCCTGGCCGACGATCGCATCATGCGCGGAAGGCGCTCCGTCGCCATCGGCTGGATGCGTCGATGGAGGCAACCGGCGTTGGTGATGGTGAAAAAAAAAGTCGGCTGAGGGAAGAAAAAAAAAGTCGGCTGAGGGAAGAAGAAGAGGCGGCTGAGGGAAGAAGAAGAAGTGGCTGCGTGTGCGTGTTAAGATTAGGTTTTGGAAAGTTGATTTGATTAAAAAAAAAATTCCGAAACCTATTCTACCGCTGCAAAACGCAGCTGCCACGCTGCTGCCCAAGGGAGGTTCAATCCCATGACCTCCCGCTGAAAGCAAACAGGCCCAACCAAAGTGGTATTCGATAATCTGTTTAGAATTGGTTCAATTTATTTAGATTAGATTCTAGTTTAGTTGAAAAAGATTAAGTTGGTTAAATCGGTTTTGGTTCAAACCATTAGTTGGTTTAACCAAACCATTTTGATCAAATAATTTGAACTAAATAGAATGATTTGATTATTATGTTGAACCTCAAATTTAAATAGGCTTAATTGTAACTACAAACAAAAAGGAAAATTATATGCCTTTATCTATTTATGTTGTGAATTGAATTGAACCAGTTTTGTTACTGGTTTGTCAGTTTTGTACTGACATTGTGTATTTCAATTCTAGATATGCCGAGATTTATTACCACAATGACTCATCGAGATGTGCGACGTAATCATTTGAGGGAACAGATAGAGGATATTGACTTCCTCCCGCATCTAGGCATCCAAGGGCATATAGGAAGGCTTGATCGTCTATTTTGGAAACTCGAACAGGAAGAGTTTCCAGTTCTAGATAACTACCGGATCGGGGCACTGATTAATTCATTGCCGAGGCGTGCTGAAGTAGCTGCAAGAGGTATTTGGGGATGCTACGAAGGATGTATCTCTTATACCGAGTTGCGTAGAGAACTACTTCGCCAGAATTTTTCAGAAGAGGATCTGGAAGATTCTGAGAACGATCTGGAAGAGGATCTGGAAGATTCTGAGGACGATCTGGAAGAGGATCCTGAAGAATTTGAAGAGGATCCAGAGATGGATCTGATTGAAGAATTCCAAGGGGATCCTGAGGAAATCGAGTGGGATCCAATTGAAGATTATGAGGAGGACCCAGAGGAAGATCCCGAAATATTCGAGGACGATCCTGAAATGTTCGAGGACGATCCCGAAATGTTCGAGGACGATCCCGAAATGCCTGGGGAAAACCCTGAAATATTTGAGGAAAATCCTGATATTGAAATGATCGAGGAAGATCCTGAAATATTTGAGGAAGATCCGATAGAATCTGTGGAAGATCCCGAGCCTGATCAGATTGGCCGATTAGAGATGAACGAGAGAGTGATAGCCACTGCCATAATATTTTTTATTATGAGAATGATGTCAACTTATCTAGTTCATTGAATTCTGTTTGTTGTACCAACCTATTAAGCCTATTAAATAAAGTTATGTTATGTGTTAACTGACTTGTCAATGATTAGTTCATTTATATGATTAGTTCATATTTAAGACAAATGATTAGTTCATTTAATGGGATGTATGTAATATAATTGATCAATGTTAATTAGATTGGATGATGCGAATGATGAGTGAGAACGTAGTTATCAATTGATTTCGTAATCCAAGTCAAGTTTACATTGAGTCAATCAAAAATTATGTACAGATGATATACACTGAATTAATGAATAATATGTTTATTTATGATAGATCATGGCAACTAAGAACATCATAGCTGAACTGAACAAGGGAGAGAAATTGTATGAGGACAACTACAAAATATGACATCTCAAGATATAATATGTTCTTGAGGAACAAGAAGTTCTGGAGGCTGTGAATCATTTTATGGTAGAACCTGCTGTTGGTACAACTGCACAGTACAGACTGGATCTTGATGCCTATAGGGCATGGAAGAAAAAAGACTCTACTGCAAAGGGGATATTGATTAGTTCAATGATAGATGACCTGGTATTTGAGTATGAGCCACTACCATCAGCTCATGCTGTCTGGGTTGCCTTGAGAGAGAGATACAGTGGAGTTAGTGTGAGCAAGCTTCGTCAACTGACAATCAAGTTTGACAGTTGTAAGAAGCGCCCGAATGTGACAATGACCCAACATCTGAGAGAAATGGGTAATATGATTCGGGAGCTTAAGACTGCTGGTCATGAGTTGACCGACGAACAACAGGTTCAAGCAGTTATTCGTTCCCTTCCTGATTCTTGGGAAACAATGAAGCAGAACCTTACTCACAGTGAGAGTATCAGGACTTTCATTGATGTCTCACGCCATATTGAACTGGAGGCGGAGAGAATAAAATCCGCCAGGATTTCTGAGCAAGCTTTTGTAGCTGAAGGTTCTGGATCCAAGAATAAGAAAAAATGGTTTAAGAAAGGAAAGGGAAAGGGAAAAGAAGCTGGTGCTACTACTGTGCAGGACACAATCAAGAAGAAAGGAAAGAAGAATGGAAAGAAACCTAAGGGCAAGCTTACTTGCTACAACTGTGGCAAGAAGGGCCAATTTGCTCGGGAGTGTACCGAGCCGAAAAAGGTAAATCCATGTTTGTCTTCTTTTCATGAGCTTTATGTTGCTAGTTCGGTGTTGTTAGCTGATTCTTATCCTTTGTGGATTATAGATTCAGGAGCAACGAACCATGTAGCTCGTGATCGAGCTACGTACGTGGAGTACCGTCGTGTACCAGCTGGCAATAAGTGGATATATGTGGGAAACAATGCAAGAATTGAAGTCAAAGGAATTGGCACTTGCAAACTCAATCTTCGTGGTGGGCGTACATTGTTTCTGCATGATGTCCTGTATGCTCCTGAGATTCGACGGAATCTGGTTTCTGTGAATTGTCTTCTTGAATTGGGTTATTGTATGAATTTTTACAGTCGTCGTGTAGAACTTAAAATTGACTCTGTGTTAATTGGATATGGTTTTATATCAAACGGTTTCATGGTTCTTGATGTAGAACCAGATGTTAATTGTGGAAATAATAGTTATTTTTCAAACATTGCTCTTACTAGTGATGCTGATGTTAATGATGAAGTTTGGCATGCTAGATTGGGACATATAGGACAAGAAAGAATGAATAGATTAGCAAGAGAGGGTCTGCTCGGCACTCGTGCTAAAGTTGACTTGTCTATATGTGAGCACTGTCTTGCTGGAAAAGCAACTAGGAAACCGTTTGGTAAGGCTATTAGGGCTGATTCACCATTGCAATTGATTCATTCGGATATTTGTGGTCCGATGAACATGAAGGCTAGAAATGGTAGTTCATATTTCATTACATTTATTGATGATTTCACGCGTTTTGGTCATGTGTATTTGATTTCTCATAAATCTGAAGCATTAGATTGCTTTAATCGTTATTTGAACGAAGTTGAGAATCAATTGGAACGTAAGGTTAAAACCTTACGCACTGACCGTGGAGGTGATTACTTGTCTGATCAGTTCAAGACAATATGTAATGAGAAAGGGATTATTAGATAGTTAACTATCCCTGGAACTCCACAGCAAAATGGAGTTGCTGAAAGAAGAAATCGAACTCTTCTTGAAATGGTTAGGTCGATAATGGCTCAAGCTAATTTGTCTATTTCCTATTGGGGAGATGCATTATTAGCTGCAACCTACATACTTAACCGGGTGCCTTCTAAATCTGTTCCATCTACTCCATATGAATTTTGGACAGGCAGAAAACCAGATTTGAGTAATCTGAGACCATGGGGGTCAGCTGCTTATATTCATGACAAGACTCACAAATATGGAAAATTAGGACCCAGAGGTAAGAAGTGTATCTTTGTAAGATATTCTGATACCTCTAAGGGTTATGTCTTTATTGGTGAGCAGCAAGATGGAACCATCTCTGAAATTGAGTCAAGAGATGCTACTTTTCTCGAAACTGAGTTCCCAACAAGAGGTGAAGTTGATAAATCAACTCCTCTATTTGCTATAGAGGAGGAGGATAATGTTCCTCCATTAACAAATCAGGAATCTCAGGGAATGCCTGAATCTAGTCAACCTAGTGGGAGTGAATTGCCTATAAGTGAATTAGTTTCTCAACAGTCAAACCTGCGAAGAAGTAATCGTAAGATTATTCCTCGGAGAAGGTTTGACATTGAAAATGAGGCATTAATGATTCTCCCAGTTGACGATGAAGAACCTCGAACGGTTGAGGAAGCATTGAGATGCTCAGTTAGAGAAAAATGGAGAATTGCAATGGATGAAGAAATGGAGTCTATGAGAAAAAATCAAGTTTGGGATTTAGTCGATCTTCCTCCAGGCCGAAGGGCTATTGGGAATAAAAGAATTCTCAAAATCAAGAGGAAGGCAGATGGATCGATTAATAAATACAAAGCTCGTCTAGTTGCAAAAGGATATACCCAAATGGAGGGTATTGATTTTGAAGAGATATTTTCCCCTGTTGTGAAGTTTGTGTCAATACGTGTCATTTTAGCTATAGTAGCATATTATGACTTGGAATTACATCAGATGGATGTAAAAACGGCTTTCCTTAATGGTAATCTTGACGAGGAAATCTATATGGCACAACCAGAAGGTTATATTGCTGATGGCCAAGAGGAAAAAGTATGTAGACTTAAAAAATCTATATATGAGCTAAAGCAAGCATCAAGACAATGGAACATAAGATTCAATGAAGTCATTTTATCTTATGGTTTCGAAATGATCAATGAGGATCATTGTGTTTACCTAAGAAAGGATAAAGGAAAGTTGGTCATTTTATCATTATATGTTGATGATATGCTGATAGCTGGAAATGACTTAAAAGTTGTGATTGAGGTCAAGTCTTGGCTTTCATCACAATTTGACATAATTGACATGGGAGAAGCTGAGTATATCTTAGGAGTACTGATCATTCGTGATCGATCAAAAAAGACTTTTGAGTTTGTCCCAAGAAGCTTATATTACTAAGATATTACAACACTTCAATATGTTTGATTGCAACGTTGAACAAACACCTACAGCGAAAGGTGTTGTTTTGAGCAAAAGTATGTCTCCCAAGACTCCTGAAGAGATAGCCGAGATGAAGAAAAGACCATATGCTAGTGCCATTGGTAGTTTGATGTATACTATGTTGTGTACTCGCCCTGATATAAGCTATGCTGTTGGCTTAGTTAGTCGTTTCCAGTCAAACCCAGGATCGAGACACTGGAAAGCGGTAAAAAGGATATTCAGATATCTCAAAGGAACGGCAAATTATTGTCTCTGCTTCCGAGGGTCAAAGTTGAGCTTGAAGGGCTACGCAGATGCAGATTGGGCAGGGGACCTTGACGACAGAAAATCCACATCTGGATATATTTTTATGCTGAATGGAGGTGCCATTTCATGGAACAACAAGAAACAGGCTTGTGTAGCACTGTCGATAATGGAGGCTGAGTATGTGGCTTGTGCAGCGGCTGTACAAGAAGCTGTCTGGTTGAGAAGGTTCCTAAAGCATCTGAAGATTGTTGAAGACAGTGGGAGCCCTGTTACAGTGTGTTGTGACAATCAAGCTGCTATAGCTTTTTCCAAGGATCCTAAATATCACAGCAAAGGCAAGCATATAGAAATTAAATACAATTTTGTAAGGGATATTGTTGACAAGAAAAAGATATTCTTGAGTACATCCCTACCCGAGCAATGCTTGCAGATCCTTTTACTAAGCCATTGACTAAAGAGTCATTTAATGAACATGTGAAGTCTTTGGGACTACGCAAGATGTAACACATTGTAAATGTATTTGTTACATTTATATAAATGAAATGTCATGATCTATTCAGTGTAAAATGTATTTGTTACATTTGGAAAAAGTCTCGATGAGCATGTTGACAGGCTGAGATTGGTCCATTCACATGGACAATCGTCTCGTATTGTTGAGTATAAATAGAGGTAAGTCCATTACTTATGAGACATCTTATGTAGTTGTGAATAGAGACATACTCATAAGTTGAGGTCGCCTTGATTTTGTATCAAGATGAGATCATTTATGTAATGATCGAAATAAATGCACCCACCATTTACTAAACCTGTTTAAAGCCAGATTGGAATTCATAAGTTGAATTCGGATTAGACGTTAGGTATGTCTAGATCCAAATCTGTACGATGTTAAATATTTGAGAAAAACATGCACTCTTTTTGGTAAAGAGAAAAACATCGTAGCATGTGATTTATACCACATGTGCTATAGCGACAATAAGGGTAGTAGGAGAATGGATCCCTGCTTCTCTACTATGTGAGACCCTTGAGATTATCAGTTAATCTCAATCTTACCCTAAGTGACTATTTAGCTGTCTACTTGAAGTTTTAATCAGTGTTTGCTACTTTAGTGTGTGTCCTATTGACTATGGATGATTCAGTCTATGGAGCATAACTAGGAAAGCAACTGATTAGAATGAATAGATTCTAGCTGAAAAGGAAGATTAAAATTGGTTTACATCTGTAATACTTATTTACTGGTCGACCAGTTACATTTTTTTGTTAAGTACTTAAAAATGTGATTGTGAATAAGAGTTTTGATTTGAGATGACGAACATGCTCTTGACATAGATGTCATATGAGGGATTAGAGATGTTCAGATGGATGTAAATATTTAATCTGGGGTAAAGGCAAGTTATTGATGTCTCTGATTCGTTCTATAGAGCAGCTAAGTTAAGTGTAACAACTTTCTTAGCATTAATTGCTCAGTGTGCTTGCTGTCGCACGAACCATTTTCCCTGAAGTATGAGTTGAATGCTCCTATATGGTCTTTGTGACTTCCTTACATAGTCTTAGTGACTAGATGACCTATATGGATAGAATTGGACGAGTGAGAGATGTTGGCGTTACAAGCATTGATGGAGGTAGCGTTTCTGTGCTTGAGCGTTACCAGCCTCCATTGATGGAGTATTGAATACCTCCATCAATGGAGGTAACGTCTGATTCTTCCACTATAAAAGGCGTCCGAAATTGCAATCCAGAGGGAGACGAGAAGAGGAACAAGAGCTTCAATCGGTGAGGGATTTGGCTTGTGAAAGAGAGTGATTGGTCCTTGGTGATTGATCGCGCGACAGTAACAAGAAGAGAAGAAACCAGAAGCAAGAACCAGAAATCTCAAACCGATGTAAGTCCAACAAATTTTATTTCGTGTGGATCTCATGCTTAGACACCAACAAGTTCAATATGGAAACTCAACTCAAGTTACAAAACTTAAGGAAGAGAATTCTAATTTGAAATGTGAAGTTGAGAAATTTGGAAGATTTTTAGAAAAGCTTAATACAAGATTCAAGTACCTAAATATGATACTTGTGATCCCAATAATAAGTCCGGACTTGAATATAAATCTAACTCAATTAATAAATTTTTCATAACACTTGTCTATCAAACAAGAAATAAATCAAAATATGAATTTCAAAAACTTATCTAACTGCAAGTAGGACAAAATCAATATTATCTACTTAAACATGAAATTTATTATTTAAATGCAAAACAATTATTCTATGATTTAGTGGACACCCAATTAGTTAGAACTAGAGCTATAAATACAGATATAGTTCTAATATGTTAAGACCAAAGTATAGTATAAAGTATCTTATACAAGACTGGTTGGAATACTTTATCTTAAGTATATAGTTACTTATAATAATGCCCAAGCGATTCATCAGAGCCTGAAAGCTCATTCAAAAAAATTTGTTTGGTGGATCCAAAATTATGATTAAATCTAACACAATTAAAATGACCCCAAATAAATAACATATCTCACAAAACTATAACATTACTTCAGTTCAAAAATTAAATTAAATGAGATGAATAAGGAAAAATTAAAATTAAAATTAAAATGAAAAAAATAAAACTTAAAATTAAAATTAAAACAAAAAACAAAATAAAAAACGTTAAAAAGAAATAACATTAACATTAAATACTTAAATTAAAATTTAAAACATAAATTAAAATTAGAAATAAAAATAAAATTAAATCAAATTAAAATAAAAATTAAATTCAAATTCAAATTAGATTAAATTAAAACTTAACTCAAATCCAAATTAAATTAAAACCCAACTCAAATTTAAATTAAAACTTAACTCAAATCTAAATTTAAATTAAAAATCAACTTAAACCAAATCAAAACTAAGCATAAATTAAAAAACTCAAATTAAATCGTAAAATTAAAATTAAACATAAATTAAAAACTTAAATTAAATTGAAACGTAAAATTAAAATTGAACATAAATTAAAAATTAAATATAAAAAGTAAATTAAATTAAACATAAATTAAAATTAAATCAAAGTAAACTCAAATTAAAATTAAATAAAATAAAATTACATTTAAATTAAATTAATCCTTATTTAATTAATGTAAAATTCAATATTTAATTAATCAATCCAATTTAATTAATCAAATTAATTAATCCAAAATTCAATTATTAATCAATCTTAATTCAATCCTCATTTAATTTAATAATTATCTAAATAATTTTTTCTTTAATTAACTTAATATGTAATCAATATATAACTTTAATTTAATTACAAATTAATAATTAAATCAATCAAATAACAAATCAGTTTAATCAAAATAATAAATAAATTAATTCGAATTAATTAATTGGATTCCGAAATTAACTTAATTAAAGTTAACTTAATCGGTAAAATTAATTAACTTAACTAATTCAAAATTGATTAAATTAATTTATATGAAATCGATATTAATCTAATCCTAATTAATTAACTTAAAATAATATGTAATTAATTAACGATCAATTTTAATTTAACATATTCTTATTCAAAATTCACTCATATTAACATAAATTAAACAAATGAATAAATCAAATAATTTATATTAATCTGAGTTCAAATTTAATTAACAAATTCTAAAATTCTAACTTAAATAAATGTTAACGAAATTAATTCAAATCTATTAACATTAATCAATAATTAATTAATTAATCAACTCAATCTTATTCAAAATTAACAAAAAATTTTAAATGATAAAAAATTTATTTAAAAATCAAACTTATTCTATCTTAGCCAAATTATTGAATTAATTATCATAAAATTACCATATTTGAAAATTTGTACGATTGAGTTGCTGAGTAAATTAATTAAAACATTTTGATATTTTTGATAGATGTATTATTATGCATGTCTAGGCATTAGGATTAAAAAGAGATTCTACTAAAAGACGTATTTTTTATAAAGGTTCAAAACAAAATATTTTAAAAAGTATATTGAAAAAAATAATTTTGAAAAGTTTTATCTTTAAATTAAAAAAAAACAATCGGAGTCATCCTTGAACAATTGAGGCGCCTCACAAAAGTGACGGCAATATTCCTCCTATGACTTGCAAAGGAACCGGTACGAGCTAGAACAATTAGATTTTATTTGGTATTCACTTTTTTAAAATGATTAATCCAAGAGTTCATTTTTCATTCACAGATCCGCTAGGAAAATCACCTTCCTTAAGGCGGAAAAGCCTTGTACAAACTCAAATACAAGAATACAATAAGAAAGCATTAATAAGATTACATTAGAAATCGAAACCGACTTTACAACAATGAACCTTACTTTCCTTACTTTTTTCTTACTTTGGTTTGCCTCTTGATGTTTGGAGAGTGCAACAATACTTGTCGCCAAAACCTCAAGAAACGGTGTAAAATAAGCGTTCTTCGAATCTTCACAAAAAATGCTTTTTTAGGATTACCTTTTGCTTCATAATTAATTAACCTTACTTCTAATTGATTATCGCGTCAGATCAACCGTTCAAAACCTATAGAATGACTCTTTTTTGCATGTCTAATCGATTGGTGAGCCATATTAATCAATTCGGTAACTTCTAATCGATACGAAGCTTCTGTTCATGAGAGAAAAAGCTACTTAATCGATTGCCCGATCGATTCCCGCACTTTCTGTTCTCTCGCAAAAAAGCTCCCAATTAATTTTTCTAATTGAGTGATGAAGCCTGAATCAATTATCCAATCGATTCCAGCATCTTCAATGCTCTCTCGAAAAGGCTCCAATGACTAATCAATTTGTTAAGCCTAAATCGATTACCTAATCGATTCAAGCACCTCCAATGCTCTCACGAAAAAACTCCAATCAATTACCTTAATCAATTGGTGAAGTCTAAATCGATTGGGGGCAATCGATTCCACGACTTTCTGTGTTCTCGTGGAAAATGTCCCAATTGATTATCCTAATCGATTGGTTAAGCCTGAATTGATTGCCCAATCGATTCAAACCCTTTTTGTTCATGAGACACACTGCTTGATCGTTTGTCCTAAACAATTGACATTGCTAAAATCGATTAGTCAATTTATTCAAGCACCTTTTGTGTTCATGCGAAAAGACTTTCAATCGATTGCCTTGGGCCAATTGGTTATCCTAATCGATTACCGAACCCTATCTCTGAACCCGAGTTTAGTGTGTTGGTGCAAGATGCATCAGTGATGTTCTCCTCTAAGTGTTTCAATGTTTGACAATATGCTTAAGTCAGTGATACATTGAATAAGGGAAGGATAGTCAAGAAAACTGGACCAAAGTGATAAAAAGTCCTAGTTAACCTAGGCACGAAGTCCTGGATCGAAGAATTGTGCACTAAGTCCTGATCATTGATTGGGCACTAAGTCCTGGCCGAGGGCTGAGCACCTAAGACCTGACCGAGGGTTGGACACTAAGTCTTGGTTCATGGAATTGGTCACTAAGTCCTGGCCGAGGGCTGGGCACCTAAGACCTGACTGAGGGTTGGGCACTAAGTCCTGGTTCGTGGAATTGGGCAATAAGCCCTGGTCGTGGACTGGGCACGAAGTCCTGGTCGTAGGATTGGGCAAAAGTCCTGGTGAGTAAAGCAGGGCAAAAGTCCAACCGGATGGGTCGGGTGGCAACCGTCTCCTTAGAGGAGTAGGTGAAAGGCGCGCTTCCCGGGATGGGAACTTAGGCGTCGATTCGACCTAGGGTTTCACGGAAATCCGAAGTCAGAACTAATTCGCTAAGGCTAAGATTGTATATGTGTTTGCCTTGTATTTATGTATCTTGCAGGTACCTAAAATTGAAGACAAAGCAGGCAAAACATGGCTGAAAAACAAGGTACTAGGCGCCCCCATTAACCAGGGCGCCTCAATGAAATAGGTGCCTTAATGATACAGGGCGCCTCAATCATTCAAGCGCCTTGTATGTCTAGGGCGCCCTAGTTGATAACCTTATCGACTGCTGCGAGTTCGGCGCGAATATGAGGTTTGACCAGGCTCTATAAGGCGCCTCATTGAACACATGCGCCCAGTAACAAGCCTATAAAAGGGGATTCGACCTCTCAACTCAGGACAACAATTTAAATATCATTCTGAGCTTTCTGAGTGACGACAAAGCGCTAAAGACGAAGCTCTGCGACCAAAGAGGCTCCGGGAGGAAGTGTGCGACACTTCGGAGTTCCAGATCGGACGAGTCTTCGACCTTTTATATTTTGGTTTGCTTTTACTTTTCTGCACTTAATTTCCGTATATTTTTTATTGTACAAATGTGCACTGTAAGAAGGATTTCTCCGCCTCCGGAAAGTCCAGAATGGAGACCATTAGTGGATGAGCATTTTCCGTGCTTAGGCCTTGGATGTACTGACCCTGGGGGGTTGGGAACCAAGTAAAATCCGTGTGCACTCTGAGTTTTGTTTTTGTTCATTCTTTCTATTTTTCACTGCTACTATCTCTGTGACCAGAACGAACAATCGAAAGTTTATGAAGTTTCCGCGATGTTTTTATGGTCGATATTTACCCCCCCTCTATCGACGGCACCAGTCCCCACAAGTGGTATCAGAGCCTGGTCGCTCTTCACCGGACTAATAGCCGACGGAGCAAAGACGCTAGGAGTTGAGGGGGAGCCCAGGGGTGAATCAGGTACATTTTTTTTTAAGAATGTCAATATTTAAATTTCATATTACATGTTTCAAGTGCAGGGAGAGAGGACAATATAAAAATCAGTGTCATACTCATAAAACTCGAACTTCACCACTGGCGATAAAGGATGTACCAGCACCCGGAGTCCAGCGGGACAAGAGTCACATCAAATGTTTCAAATGTGAAAAGTACAAACACTACAAGAATCAGTGTCCGACAAAGGTACGAAAAATTTACGTCCGGAAGGATTTTCAAATTCCTGCACTATCGTATGTAGATAACTTAGATAATTTTTCTGAAAAATTAAACTTTGAGAATAGTCAAATCGATATTCTACATGACCAATTACAAAATGTAGATAGTGTTAAAATATTAGAAATTAACTGTTTAATCCTTAATGTCAATTCAATAATTTCTAAAATAAATTCTGATAATATTAGATCTGAAAATTTTAATGATAATTCTGAAATTAGATCTAAAACTTTTAATGATAATTCGGAAAATTCTGAAAATGTTGAGGATAATCTTGAAAATAAATCTGAAAATATTGCAAATATTTCTGAGGATAAGGATAATTTTATTGAAGATATTTCTGAGGATAATGAGGATATTGAAATTAAAATATCTTTAGATAATAATTTAATTGTTTTCTTGGATAATCCTGAAAACAATTATAAAAAATTAACTAGTAGCCCTGAAAACTACTCCACCTACTATGAAGATATAAAAGGATATGATTTTGATGATGAGGATGAGGAGGAAGGTGAATTTTCTAGGACAAAAATTCAAACAAATCATAATTGTTAGAAAAACTTGAAAAGTTAAATAAAGAAGAAATAGTAAATAAATCAGATATTTTTGAAATAACGAATATGATGGAGCTAAACCCACAACTATTAATAAACCCAGAAATTTTGAAATTTAAATCTAATTAAATCTTAGGAATTTTTACCCTAATCATTTCAACTCTAATTAAATCTTAACAATTTTTACCTTAATTATTTCAACCATAAATAAATCTTAATTAATTGTTTTACTTAATTTAATCCTTAATTAATTTAATCCTAATTAATCTTTAATTAATTTGACTTTAATTAATCCTTAATTAATTTAATCCTTTATTTAACATTAAATTCAATTATTCTTCAATTAGCCTAAATAAATTAATTTTTAATTTAATTCTTAATTAATCCATAATTAATTTAATTTTAATTTAATTCTTAATTTAATCCGTAGTTGATTTAATCGTAATTATTTTTACCTTAATTTAATTCTTAATCAATTTAATTCCAATTAATTCCTAAATAAACTTTAAATCTTAATAACTTAAACTTGAATTAAATAAAATCTTACCCAAACTGCAACAATCAATTTAATAAAATTAAATATGTCAAAGTGGGTTGGCATATTCGCGGGTTCACACGATGTGTATCAAATCGAAAATTTGTACATTATTAGAAACTTAATCGAAATGTTATGAATTGTTTGACTCATGCATAACTGTCATGCCATGAATCTGCTATTTTTTTTAAATATATGTCATGTCATTCATGTTTAATTTTATGCATGATTTAGAACGGTTATAGGAAAAAGACTAATTGAATCTTGAACAACATAGTATTAGGTGGAGGTGAGATGATAGTACGTTAGGAAAACTCTTCTAATAATGTCAAGTAAGGTAAGACGTACCCTACTTGGTCTGTTTAGTTTGCTGGAACTAGCCAAAGCTACCGATCCAAAACCTAAGCTAGTTAGACCAAAATTTTTCAAGAAATAATTTGAAAATAAATTTTCGATAAAATGCTTTGTCAAGGAAAGGGTTGTTGCTCCTATAAGGCTATGACCAAAGAAGGCCTCTGTGCCTCACTAAGACCTGGAAGCCGATTATCGAAACTCAAATTCAATTTACTATTTGATAAATTTGAATCTAACACAAGTTTTAATTAAATCTTTGATTAAATTCAAAGAAAAATTACTCAAGTATCTCACAATACACCCATAAGGCAACTATGCTTGCTTGTACTGAGACATCTAAAATGGGTGAGATGTTAAGGACTAATGAATTGAAAATATTTTTCAAAATTGTTTTCCAAAATTCTTAGAATATTGTTCTAAAAATCTATTTTCAAAATAGTGCTTTAACATAATAATATTTTTATGGATTTCATGCTTGTCTGAGTGCTTATATATTATACATTTTCAAAATTACATTTTTTTGAAAAATTATTTATCTTACACAATTAGACACAAGCCTTCTAGGTCAACACTAAAGTCTCTTAAGATACTTAGATAGAGTCAAACGGTGTTGGATACATGGGGAGTGTCTTATTCTTTTAAAAGATTGTTTTTATTTTTCGAAAATCGTGCTTGAAAAATTATTATCACTTATGTTTTTCGAAAAAGGTTTATACTTTAAAATTATCATTATTCTAAATTGTATTTTCGAAAATTGTCTCCTTGAGAATTACCACACTCAAAATGTTGTTCATTCTTTTGATTTTGATAAACCCTAAAGACATAGAGGAGGTCTACTTCATGATCTACAAGGACTCCTAGGATGTGTCAAATTTAGAGGGAGTCTAAATCAAAAAGAAATTATTTCTAACAAATATTTTTTCAAAATTATTAGATAGTTCTTATAATTTGAATCAAACCTTAAGACTCAGAGGAAGATCGCTTATAGTCAACAAACTTCTTAGGACTGGGTCAAGTTTAGAGGGAGGTCAAATTAAAAGAATCATTTAATAATAAAATAATATGTCTGCATGCACTATATTTTTAAATCCTTTTAAAAACATAAGTAATTTTTTTTCAAAATACTATCATTTTTTTCACTTTCAAATTTTTTAATACTTTTGGAAATAATACTTATTTGAATTTGGAGAATCTTTCAGGACACTTAGGAAAATGTCCTTGTAGTTAACAAGGTTTCCTAAGATTGTGTCAGACTGGAAAAACAACCAAGTCAAGTAAAGTACTAGTGTTTTTCAAAAATTACATAATATTTTTCAAAAGTACTTATATTTTTCAAAAATTACATAATATTCTTCAAAAGTATTTATATTTTTCAAAAATTACATAATATTTTTCAAAAGTACTCAGATTTTTTTTAAGTACATATTTTATTCAAAGTACAAAATTATTTTTGCACAATATTTCTCAAAATACTAAGGACAATATTTTTAAGTACAAATATTTTCAAAAAAACTCAATATATTTTTTTTAAAAAAATACTTGTATTTTTCAAAAATGCTAATATTTTTTTAAAGTGCACCATATTTTCCAAAATACAAATTTTTGTGCAAGACATGTTTTTTTCTAAGAGCAAATGTCTTTTCAAAGTACAAATGCACTGTGTTCTCTAAGTGAAAATTTTCCTCTAAAGTGCATAGCTTCTGTTAAACATCTTTTAGGAGTGCATCCAATTCTTCTAAGGCAATATTTTTTTTCTAAGTGGACAATTTTCAAAGTTCAAAATACTTTTCAAAACTGGAGTTATTTGGTGCAATTTAAGTACCTAGTTTTTTGTAACTAGCGGTTTGCTATGCTTTCAAACGAATTAAATCAAGCACTTTCAAAAGAAGTTTTTTAATTTTTCATTGTTGGTGCATGACTGTTTTTATCATTTTTTGATGTATGACAAAGGGAGAGAGTGAGGTGAGCTTAAGTTAGAAATTTTTTTTTTGTCTCTTCCCAAAGGAGAAAAATCAAAATATTTTTTCAAAAAAGGGGAGAGTGAGCTTAAGTTAGAATTTTTTTTTTCTGTCTATCTCCCAAAGGATAGAGAGCTTTCCCAATAGATCAAAATGTATTTTCAAAACTTAGATCATTTGATTTCCCAAGGATTATAATTTAGTCCTTTCATCCAATCTAACTTAAGATATTGTCAAACATCAAAAGGGGGGAGATTGTTGGTGCAAGTTGCATCAGTGATGTCCTCCTCTAAGTGTTTCAATGTTTGACAATATGCTTAAGTCAGTGATACATTAAACAAGGGAAGGGTAGTCAAGAAAACTGGACCAAAGTGATAAAAAGTCCTTGTCAACCTAGGCACGAAGTCCTGGTTCAAAGAATTGGGCACTAAGTCCTGATCATGGATTGGGCATTAAGTCCTGACATTGGGCTGGGCACCTAAGACCTGACTGAGGGTTGGATACTAAGTTCTGGTTCGTGGAATTGAGCACTAAGTCCTGGCTGAGGGTTGGGCACCTAAGACCTGATCGAGGGTTGGGCACTAAGTCATGGTTCGTGGAATTGGGCACTAAGTTCTGATCGAGGGCTGGGCACCTAAGACCTGACCGAGGGTTGGGCACTAAGTCCTGGTTCGTGGAATTGGGCAATAAGTCCTGGTCGTGGATTGGGCACGAAGTCCTGGTCGTAGGATTGGGCAAAAGTCCTGGTGAGTAAAGCCAAGCAAAAGTCCAACCGAATGGGCCGGGAGGCAACCGTCTCTTGAGAGGAGTAGGTGAAAGGCGTGTTCCTCGGGATGGGAACTTAGGCGTCAGTTCGACCTAGGGTTTCACGGAAATCCGAAGTCAGAACTAATTCGCTAATGCTAAGATTGTATATGTGTTTGTCTTGTATTTATGTATCTTGCAGGTACCTAAAATTGAAGACAAAGCAAGCAAAACATGGCTGGAAAATAGGGTACTAGGCGCCCCCATTAACCAGGGCGCCTCAATGAAACAGGCGCCTTAATGATACAGGGCGCATCAATCATTCAGGCGCCCTGTATGTCTAGGGCGCCTTGGTTGATAACCTTATCGATTGCTGCGAGTTCGACGCGAAGATGAGGTTTGACCAGGCTCTATGAGGCGCATCATTGAACACAGGCGTCCAGTAACAAGCCTATAATAGGGGCTTCGACCCCTCAACTCAGGACAACAATTCGAATATCATTCTGAGCTTTCCGAGTGACGACAAAGCGCTAAAGACAAAGGTCTGCGACCAAGGAGGCTCTGGGAGGAAGTGCGCGACACTTCGGAGTTCCAAATCGGCCGAGTCTTCGACCTTTTATATTTTGGTTTGCTTTTACTTTTCTGCATTTAATTTTCGTATATTTTTTATTGTACAAACGTGCACTGTAAGACGGGTTTCTCCGCCTCCGGAAAGTCCGGAAAGGAGACCATTAGTGGATGGGTGTTTCCCGTGCTTAGGTCTTGGATGTACTGACCCTGGGGGGTTGGGAACCAAGTAAAATCCGTGTGCACTCTGAGTTCTATTTTTGTTCGTTCTTTCTATTTTCCACTGCTACTAACACTGTGACCAGAACGAACAATCGAATGTTTACAAAGTTTTCGCAAAGTTTTTACGGTCGATATTCACCCCCCTCTATCGACGGCACCGGTCCCCACATAGAGTTCCTTTGCCCAACCATAAAATCATACGTGACTCGTTGGATTTCGCATTGTCCAACGTCCGGTCAACCTTGACTTACCAGGGATTATTCACCAAATGACTGGTCAACCTTTAATCCATTTGAACTTCCATCTCGTGCTAACTTTCCGTTGGACTTTCGATATTAAATATAGAAAAATTAAGGGTTTTTTTTGTAAAATTGCCTTAACTTAAAGTTTAAAACCTTATTTCTTTTATTCTCCTTTTCTTTTGCACGCCGACTATTCTCCCTTAATTTCCAAGCTGACTTCGTCGCCGAACTGGATCTCTTTTCTCCTCCGCTATTCGACGAGTGAAGCCAACGCCTTCCTCTTCACACGAGCCCTTTCATGTTTTCTCTTCTGGGGATTAGGCTGCTGCCCAACATCAACAAGTGAAGATGGCATGCCTCTCATCGCCGCCCGACCTTGCTCTTCAACTTCTTCCGAAGCAAGGCAACAATATGGGGAGAGAAGGAGAATGGAGGCTGATATTTCTGAGGGCAGAATTCTGGTGTTGCAGCAAGCAATGCTCTTAAGGTCGAAATTGATATAGGCCATATTGATGCTACCATACATCTTGGTTTTCCTGGTACTGTTGCAAGCTTATGGTAGCAAGCTGGGAGGTCTGGAAGAAGATTAAGGCCATCACTTGCAGTATATGTTGCATTTGAAGGACCTTTGGATCAATATTTCATGAAATTCCCTATAAGCTCTTTGGAAGGCTGATGGAGCTGTGCCAAGTCAACGCCCATAACCAAAAAATACTAGAGCAGCACGTTGCTTGTGCTGCTTTTGAACTTCCTATATGTTTGCAGTATGATGAAAAGTATTTTGGTTATGGTCTCAACTCTGTGATCATTTCCCTAAGGAACAAAGGGTATTTGTATAATGAGGCACATGATGTTTCTTCTCCAAACTCATGGAACTATATTGGACCTGATCGTATGCCATCACGTGCTCTCACTATAAGGGCAGGTGAAACTATCAGGTACAAAGTGGTGGAGTGTGTAAGCAATGAAGTGCTCAAAGAAATTGAAGAAAGCAAGGCCTTCTTCTAGATATGAGATGGTGCTGTTTACATGCATCAAGGACCAGAGATTACACAGATGTAAATGTGGTTGGAGGTGAACTTGACTTTGACGCTGGACTCGCACAGTTGATTGTGAGAGGTTCTCTTCAGTTACAGACTTTTCTATTTGAGGTGGGTACTTCTTGCTTGATTCCTTAGTTCCATGTACCTTTAAATGCATGGTTATCCTGTTATCTGAGTAGATTTATTTACCTTAGTTCTATTGTGCTTATTTTCCTACTTGATACTTTTCTTTGCTTGATCTCTGAGTTAAAAATATAAATTTTTAGCTATACAATCTCGACTCTTATTTTCTAATCCGAAGAGTTCCGCTAGTACGCGTGTACTTTAAAAATATCATGTGACCTATCTACGATTTGATTTACATTCGAAATACCCTATCCAATAGATTAATTACATGTTTATTTGTTATGATTCTAATTTGGGTGTATGTATTTCTTATTGATTCTATGATGGTTGATCTGGTTGTGCTCCCCGTTGGGTACTAGAGTGGTGTAGGGATCTTTAGGCATAAACATTTTAAAATCGCAGTGGAAATAATAGATCCCACGAGCGATCCAAGCAAAAGACAACTCATGCAAAGTTAGATATACAACTTTCTATCTTATAGGTATACCTTTGACGCGTGCTCTTCGCTTATCCCGCTCGTCCAATGTATGCTGGATCTCTTGCATGTTCAAATGTCTGTGCCTCTATGCGTATCCACACGAACACGATCTCTCAAGCTTCGGAGAAGAATATCGCCTTTGTGGTGCTAGCCATAAGAGGTGATTCACAAAGCAAGAAGGAGAGGAGGAGAAGGGGTTTCAGCCAAAGAGAAGGAGGAGAAGAAAATGACAAGAAGCAAATCCAAATAATAAGAAAAACTCTTTTATACTCATCCCATGAATATGAAATTTTTTTGTCCCTTTAGCTTCCCTCCATTAAAGCTAATAAAAAACCCAATTAGAGCACATGTTTCTCATGCGGCTCTTCAACTTCTCTTCATCCAATGAAGAGAAATTTTTTATCTTTCTCTATTATTAATTCATTAAACATTTTTAATGACTTAATATCTTATTCAAATGTGGTTAAGTCTAATCTAAATGAGTCTAACTCAAATTAGATAATCACATAATCCAATTGGATTCATTTGAGTCTAACTCAATTAATCTAATTCGGATCAAATCTTAGTCAAACTAAGATCAATTAATTTCCGAAGTATTGTGTCCTTAGTGTGTGACCCAATAGGTTTTCGTAACGTTAACAATGTGTCTAAATCACTTTAGGCACATAAGCAATAACCGACATCTAGAAATGTATCATTGCTACCCAAGTGACGAGAAAGTCGAGATCCGACTTAACCTCCGTGTCTATGACAATGTATGACATTGTCCTTCTATCCTCAATATCTAGATTGACCAAGACTATGTCATCCTCGATCAATTTTTGTATTTCCTGATCCCCGAGTCACTCAAATAAATGAGCTCAATATCTCATATTGACTTATTTGAGCATGACCATGCGTTTTAATAGTCCTACTCGATCAAGCGGCCCACAGATATCACTCCTGTCATATAGGAGAGATAGATCTCATCTACATTACTCACATTCCTTCGCATAATTTATTACATATCCAGTGATCACCTTTATAGTCCACCCTGTTATGGGTGACATTTGACGATACTAAAGTACATAACTCCTTATGTAGGAAACCGTAGTGACTTCAGGTCTAAGGACTATTCATACTAATAGTCACATGAGAAAGTTTATGACACCCATGACATCTATGAAACTTTTTCATGGCGGGTCAATTCAATACACATTCTCTAATGTAAACCCATGTGTCAACTTGATATCATATATCCATGACTTGTGAGTACAAGTCATCAATTGACTTACATGCTAGTCTTCATGCATTAATATTGTCCCTGAATATTAATGTTTGACTAGAAATGATTTAGTGTAGTGTTCTCTACATCATCTCCCTATCAATTCAACCAATCGATATGATGTAGATAAAAACCTACTACCCAAAGACATTATACTTAGTTATTTGGAACAAATATAAAGTAAGTATAATAACTAAACATTATCTTTATTAATAATAGAATATGATACAAAAGTCTCTAGTCAATCATCACATAATTAGTTCTAGGGCTTCTACTAACAAGCGGTTATGCTCTCCTGAAATTTTGATATAGTGTGGTTGTCCTCCCCTATTGGGTACTAGAGCGGTTGTGCTCTCCTCTTAGAGTTAGAGGTTGTTCCTCCTTATTCTTTGGTATTAGAGCGGTTGTGCTCCCCTGGGGTTTTGATATAGAGCGGTTGTGCTCCCCATTGGGTACTAGAGCGGTTGTGCTCCCCTTCTTGAGTCAGAGGTTGTTCCTTCTTGTTCTTAGGTATTACAGCGGCTATGTTCCCTTGGGATCTTTGATATAGAGCGGTTGTGATCTCCCTTTTCTTGGGGTTCGAGATCAAGGTTATTCTCCCAACATCTTGTCCACTCAACTATTCATAGGAGATGGATGTCAGAGTACATACAGTTATCACAGCTTTTGCCCCGTCGGCTACGCAGATATGTATGATGATTGTAGATTAATATGTAGGGGTGACACATATCATTGCATCACGTGCATATGATGCATTTTGTATTTGTTTGAGCTATGATTGTTGCATATGATTGATATGCATATATGGTTGTTGATTTGAATTGATTATCGAATCTATTTCTTCTTAGTGGTACGAGCGGATTATTGATGTGTCATGGGGGGGGGGGGGTTCGATTATGCCCCGTAGGTATGTTTCCGGATTTGATTTATACCCTACTTTTTGAAGACTATATACCTTGTTATCATTTGCTTTGATTTATCTTGTTTATACCATGCATTTATCTATTCGTTATACTTGCAGAGTTTGACCTCGACTCATCACCGTTTGCTTTCCTTTTTTGTTTCAGATAGTAGATAGCTGCGTCTGGTGCCACCAGGAGAGGATCCATCTGTCATCCCTTAGTGTCGAGTATTTTCGGTTTGAGTGGTTTCATATTTTTTTCTATAGATGTTATTTTTGTTCCATAGTGGACGTGTCAATATTTTGTCATTCGTTGGTAGACTTGTATTATGTCGTGGGCTTTTGGTTTATTTGCATTTACTTTATGGATATTAGTTATTATTTATTATTTGGATGTTAGTAAATTCCGTGGTTGTGACGTTTTATTATTTGTATGACTATTGTTGCCAGCCGTATGTGGTTATGCTTTATACATTGAGATGGTTATAGTATCAGCTTCATATTGTCTGTCGTATAGGGTAGATGTTACCCAATTTTCGAGCAATTATGGGCCTTGGGGGTGTTGATAGATCGATCGGTGTGCTAGATTGGGGGGGGGGGGGGTGAATAGCACTTTTCCATTTGAATCTCTACAAGGTTGTTAGTTGCGCAGCCGAAATACAAATAAAAATAAACTAATAATAAAGAACAATGCTAACAAACTAGGTTTACTTGGTATCCACCCCGGACGGGTGACTAATCCAAGAATCCGTCGGTGGATCAATCCCCGGATAACCTCCGGCTAGCCCTCGTCGCTCCTTGTGGGTGGAGAAACCTCACCACAATCACTTTGACAAGATCTGGGCACAAAAGACTACTAACTCACTTTACCCAAACGAGTTTCGTCAAGAATCTCAGCCACTACGAAGTCCTCTTTAAATAGGACTCGAGCTAAAACCCTCGCTACCAGTCGACTGCCCCAAGGGCAGTCGACTTGTGCCACTGAAATTCGACCGTTGCACCCCCAACGTTCGAATTCTCAGCCAACTCACCAGCAACCTACCAGTCGACTGCTCCCAGAGTAGTCGACTGCTCCCAGAGCAGTCGACTGGTCCCCAGTTGAACCCTTCCCGAGTACAATCACACTGCACTCGTACCCTCACGACTCGACTGACTCCTCCTCTGCAGCCTTGATTGTTGCCTTCGTGCCCTCTTCATCTTCGGCCCTTGTCCCTTGAATGCGCACGCAAACCTCCAGTTTGCCTCCATGCCACCCTTCACGTATGCCTCGAAGTCCGCGCCCATCAGCTCATCGTCCCTGCTCTCCAAGGTCTCTCGGGTGCACAGAAGCCTCCAGCTTGTTTCCATGCCACCCTTCACCGTACTGAGGCCGTCCAGCCAAGTCTATATGTGCAACCTATACAACCTGCACACTCAACATGCACATATAAGATCACAAGGGTAAACCTAACTTAAACCCTTGCCCAAACATCAAAACACTTGGTCACTCCAGACCACAGATTGTCTCAACAATCTCCCCCTTTTTGATGTTTGGCAATGCATTTAAGTTAGGGAAAGCAAGACAGTAGTCAATAGCAAAAACAATGCATATGCAATGCATACATGGATCCTATCCCAAGGCATCCTACACCTAACCTCCAAGTTAGGATTTTCAACACCTAACCCTCTAAGTTAGGATTTTTCACACCTAGCTCTCCAAGCTAGGACTTTCCACTAAAATGGGCTTTTTAAAACTTCTCCCAAGCTCCCCCTATATTGGACTTACAAAGGCATTTTAAGAACCTCTCCAAGGTTCCCCTTACGCCAAGAATGGAGTAACCATGCTCCCCCTTAATCTTACCTCCCCCTAAACCTAGGGTTTCTAGCAAAGGTGTGTTTGGTTTCCTAACTTAAACCTAACACTTCTCCCCCTTTGCCTAACATCAAAAAGACCCCGATAATATCCCAATTATCGGTTCTTTCGATCCCCAATGATCCTAAACATAGTGTACTAGACCCCCATACACTCATTTTTCATCATTTGGACCTAAGGCAGTTGCTGGATACCCACACCAGCCCTGACCAGTCGACTGCCCCTGTTGGTAGTCGACTGATACTCTGAAATTCAGATTTTTCAGGCCACATTCAGAAATGCGCCAGAAATTCCATAATTCTCCAAAAATTTTCAAATTTCGTGGAAAACTTTGTGGTACCCATACCTACTTGGGAAAAATACATTCCACAATGTATCCATCACCATTCCCAAGTTTGACACAAAACTCAAAAATTTTCTTATGAAACTCAAGGCAAACAAGGAGGCAACCTCCCCCTTAACCTATGCCTTTTCCCAATTTCCATTTTCCAAGGTCAAGTTTTACCCAACTTGACACCATAAACTCAAGTTAAGTTCTACCCAACCTAACTTTCAAGTTCTTCCCCCTGGCCACAATTAAAGGATTGCTCCCAAGCAACCTTATCCCTAGTGCCAAAAGAACTCAACAAAAACTTAAACAATCCAAAGGTTTGTAAGCACATTTGATAGGATATGCCCTATCCTAGAAAAATATGTTTTGATTAAGATTATTAAATGCACTTGACTTTGGTTTAATTCTCTAATTTTCCCAAGGATGGACATTTTGTATCAATTTTGACTTCAATTTATGATTCCTTGTGTTTGCCGATTCTAACCATCATTAATTCACACAAGGAATTTGTCCTTAACTCTTTCTTTTAATATCCTCAAAATAAAGAAATCTCCTTCAATATCAATAAAGCCTTATTACCTCATGAGATAACATTTTATTTAAGGAATATGTGATCATAATCAAGACTTTTAATCCACAGCCATATCCTATAATCCAAATTTGTAATTTTTGATTGTCCAATATACCTATCTCAATTTCAGCCTACAGACCAGTCGACTGCCCCTAGGGCAGTCGACTGATACTTGATTTTCAGGTTTTCAGTCCAATTTCAGTAATCCCTAAATAATTCTACAAATCTCCAAAAATTATGAAATTTCATGGAGAGATTTGTGGGGCCAATGTCTTCTTGGAAAAAATACGTTTCCAAACAAATGTACTCCGGATCCTAAGATTGGCACGAAACTCAACTTATCCTAAATTGTATAATTGAAACTCATCCCAAAAGTTCTAATTGTGGTTTTTCCTTGATGTATCTTCTAATACTTGGTCACAATTCATTTCTACCAGTGAGCCTAATTTGTCAATTATAACCTCATTTTCACCTCTTTCTCCCTAGATTCCCTTTTAATGTGCCAAAACCTAGGATTAAGACTTACCCAAGTCTTCCAACCCTTTTGGCACCTTTCACCTAATTTCCTAAGAGAAAGATTTCTTGAGATCCATTTACCATGGACCCCAAAGGCTCCTAGAGCTCTCCTTTGAACTCTGAGCCCTAGCCACCTCCCTAGGTGACTCAATCCACACTAAGTCACACCGGTGTGTCCCCGGTGACTCTTGGCCTACAAAATAAACCTTCTTAACCTTAGACACCTTGTCTTTGGTTAAGTTGTTCCTTCTACCCTCAAATGACACTGCCTTGCCATTTTTGACCTTCTCCCTCTTGCCAAGATTATATGCTTCCCCAGCATACTTCTTTTTGTTGGCCTTGGAAGTCTTAGATCGGTAGCCCAAACCCGATCTATCATAGTTGGGTTTTAAGCTACCCAACACCATGTCTAAGCCCTTAGATCCAACCGTGAATCTTTCTAGGGTCATTTCTAATGTATCAAGCATTGCCCTCAAGGCTTGATTTTCCCTTGCCAAGTCCCTAACCTTAGTTTCCATATGTCCACCTTGGACATTCCTAGACCTACCCTCCTTTCTAGGCACATTCCTTCCCTTCTTGGGATTAGTGTCTTGATCCTTAGGTCCTAAGGTTCTAAATTGATCATGATGCATGCTTTTCTTAGGGTTATGATCTACCTTGTTAGCCCTAGTCCTATCATTGTATCTAAATCCAAAATTATGCACCATTAGACATTTTTCATGAGGTCTAGCATGCATGAATGGATACTTAACATTATTTTTAATATGCAAGGAGGAACTTGAAATTGAATTACATTTTAACCTAGGGTTAGGAATTACCTCCCTTACCCTTGTAGTCCCTCCTTGTTGTGGTCTTTGCTTCCTCCTTTCTTCTTTTTCCCATCTCCTCAAGTGCCCCATTTTCTTGAGCTCTTTCTTCTTTGGACACTTGGTGTGGTAGTGTCCCAGCTCACCACACGTGAAACATCGAATCCTCTTCTTCTTCTCTTGGGATTCTCCATTTCTACACCTCATGTTAGAATTTAATTGAATTGAAATAGGTTTAGATTTTACCTCCATTTTACCTTTCGGGCACTTGTCCTTGTAGTGCCCCTTTTCGTTGCAACCAAAGCATGTAATGTGCTCTTTCGATTTAGCTTTGGTGGAGGTAGAGGCTAGGTTGACTTCTTCTTTAACTTTGGATGATGTGGATGCATCCTCTTGTTCCGGTATAGATGAAGCTCTCTCCACCCCCTCAATCCTTGAGGTGGAGGCATCTTCCTCTTCTTCTCTTGAGGGGGTTGATGTTCTTTCACTTAATTCTTCATCCTCTTGGGCTATCGAGTTCACTTCCTCGGGTTCTTCCATTACTTGACCTCGTGTAGGGTTTTTATGAAATTCTTCTACTTTGATCCATAATTCGTGCGCATTTTTGTATGCTCCTACACCATTCAAAACATTAGTAGGCAAAGTATTAAGCAATATGTCAATTACCTTTTTATTCACATTGGATTGATTTTCTTGTTCTTGATTCCAATATCTAGGTCTAAGCCTCTTCTCGTACTTATCCTTTGGAATCTCGAAGGGCTCTTCAAGTGCAATCCGAAGGTCCCACTCCATTCCGAACCACGTCTCCATCCGTGACTTCCAATACCCGAAATCTTCATGGTCGTAGGCCGGCGGAGTGTAGATGTCGTCCCCGAATTTATCTTTCATGTTCTTCTTCCTCTAGCGTGTGCTCCCTCGGCGATTAGTCCGATCAAGAGCGATCCTTTGCTCTGATACCAACTGATAGATCGATCGACGTGCTAGAGGGGGGGATGAATAGCACTTTTCCGTTTGAATCTCTACAAGGTTGTTAGTTGCGCAGCCGAAATACAAATAAAAATAAACTAATAATAAAGAACAATGCTAACAAACCAGGTTTACTTGGTATCCACCCCGGACGGGTGACTAATCCAAGAATCCATCGGTGGATTAATCCCCGGATAACCTCCGGCTAGCCCTCGTCACTCCTTATGGGTGGAGAAACCTCACCACAATCACTTTGACAAGATCTAGGCACAAAAGACTACTAACTCACTTTATCCAAGCGAGTTTCGTCAAGAATCTCAGCTACCACAAAGTCCTCTTTAAATAGGACTCGGGCTGAAACCCTCGCTACCAGTTGACTGCCCCAAGGGCAATCGACTGGTGCCACTGAAATTCGACCGTTGCACCCCCAACGTTCGAATTCTCAGCCAACTCACCAGCCACCTACCAGTCGACTGCTCCCAAGCAGTCGACTGGTCCCCAGCTGAACCTTTCCCGAGTACAATCACACTGCACTCGTACCCTCATGACTCGACTGACTCCTCCTCCGTAGCCTCGACTGTTGCCTTCGCGCCCTCTTCATCTTCGGCCCTCATCCCTTGGATGGCACGCAAACCTTCAGTTTGCCTCCATGCCACCCTTCACGTACGCCTCGAAGTCCATGCCCATCAACTCATCGTCTCTGCTCTCCAAGGTCCCTCGGGTGCACACAAGCCTCCAGCTTGTCTCCATGCCACCCTTCACCGTACTGAGGCCGTCCAGCCAAGCCCATATGTGTAACCTGTACAACCTGCACACTCAACATACACATGTAAGACCACAAGGGTAAACCTAACTTAAACCCTTTGCCCAAACATCAAAACACTTGGTCACTCCGGACCACAGATTGCCTCAACAGGTGTGACATTCGATCACTAAGTGTACAGTCAATTTTTGACCCACTTAGACTTTTACCTTGCCTAACCTCGTTAGGACTTCCATTGCTTAGTTCTTAACTAGGTCTTCCATCGCCTAGTCCCGCTAGGACTTCTGTTGACTAGTTTTTTACTAAGTCTTCCACTGTTTAACCCCACTAGGACTTCCATTAGCTAGTTCCTAACTAGCTCTTCCATCGCCTAGCTCCGCTTGGACTTTCATTGTATAGTTTCCAATTATGTCTTCCACCGCCTAGCCTAACTATGTTAAATACGACATATCCAAATCGAGGCCAAAAAATTTTTCAGAGAGTTACCGGGTAGGTTTTAGGATTTCAAGGCCTTTGGACGAAGTTCTGGGAGTTTAATTAAGTTAAACTCGAAACTTCTAGGGGCAAAAGGTAAAGGAAACCCTAAAATTAAGGACCTGGTTGGGTTTAACTAAAGGCTAAGGGGCTAATAGCAAACTGCCCTAGCTTTTGAGAGTTGCTATGGAATTATTCATTTCCAGAGTATGCGTTCGTCAGCAGTTGCCGCCTTCCTCTCAAGCTCGGATCGGTCTCCACTTCCGTCGAGTGGAAGGTGAGTTGGAGTTTGCTTCGTGGTTGTGATCCTTGCCCTTGATCTTGGTCGCAAGTTTGATTTGGCAGGAAAGTTTGGGGTTAATTGGGAGGTTGATCGACTGGGATGATTCTTTGAGTCTTCGAATATCTAGGGTTCTCAGAGGGCTCCGAAAAGGAAAGGGATCTTGCGATTTTGAGGCAAATTTGTTCCCTGTGCTTGATTTCACCAGATCCAAAATTGAGGATCGACGCCGGCAAAAGAACTAGGTAAGATATACCTAAGTTCGAGTTTAGGTTGTGCGCTTAGAGATGTTTGAATCGTTTTGCTAAATTACGTTACCTGATCATGGATTTGCTCTATGCTTGGTTGTCATCCTGATCTTATATATATATATATATATATATATTTGGGTTGTTCTTATAACCTGTTGTAGTTTGGATTCTTGGATCCTATGTTTCTCTTTGTGCTGGGAGTTCCCTATGGCTGATGTTGGTGCTCTACTTTTGGAGCTGTTAGTGAGTTGAGGTGTTATGTTGTGTGATGAGTTTGTGATTGGATTATGATGATGTAGGTGTTAATCAAATTTTGGATTAGCTATAGGTTAGAGTTTCTAATCATGTGATGGTTTCCTTTGATTGGGTTGTATCCTTCTTCTCTTATGCCGTGAGGTAAGTTGGTTTTGGATTTGTGTCTTGGATATAAGTTTGGATGGGCTGTTGTAGTTTGGATTCTTGGATCCTATGTTTCTCTTTATGCTGGGAGTTCACTTTGGCTGATGTTGGTGCTCTACTTTTGGAGTTGTTAGTGAGTTGAGGTGTTGTGTTGTGTGATGAGTTTGTGTTTGGATTATGATGATGTGGGTGTTAATCGAATTATGGAATCGAGGAGCAAATTTCTAGAGATTTTGAGGATTAGGTTAAGGAAGAATCTTGTGAGTGTTTTATTTTCCTTTTGCTGTTCTTGGAGTTGACTTATGTTCAGTAATCTGAGGGTGATGGTTTGGGATGAGTTATCATTTTTGGATTGATTTCTTCTTCTTGCGTGAGCTATCAATGGGAATAATATCTAATTGTGTTTAGGAGTTGATTCGGTTGAATTGGTGGTAGCGTAACACTTGGGTTTATGTGATGTTCTGTGAAAGGTTCCAAGGATGGTTCTTGGAGTGGTTAGGTTTGGGTTTAGCTCAGTGGGATTAAACCTAATTTGATAGTTAGGTTAATCCTAATACGACTAGGTACTTAGTTTGGTTAGTATCAGTTGTTATGATAGCTAAACTATATCCTTTGATACAGGACACTTATTGCTTTTGGACTTCTGGACAGGGGTTCTCTTCATCTACAGGCTTATCCATTGAGGTGGGTACCTCTAACTTATCTTTTTAGATATTGTCAGTTTATTGTGCATAGTTTGTATAAATAGCAGTAGGTTTATACGCTATATCTGCCTTTGTTTATCATTACTCGATATCTATTGCTTACTCTTTGAGATGACTTCTATTAAGTTTCATACAACCTCGATATTTGCCATGCGTGCATATGCACTTAGATATAGTAGTTGATCATTTTATATCTATATTTTTTGCTGATTCCAAGATATACCTTGCATGTATATCTAATGGTATGATTAATAGATCATGATACATGTGTTAGACTTATGCATTTCATATCGATGCATGATTAAGGATCTGGTTAGTGATGAGGGTGTTGGTAGCATACACTACATTCATGGGTCCATACTGAGTTGTAGGCTCTGTACGATTGCATATTGGCGAACATCGGCTCCCCTAGGATCTGAGCTCATCGCGCAGTCAGGTTTCCTGGTTAATTGAGCTATTAGCATTGTGCTATTGCATGATGGCGACCACCCGCTCCCCTGAGGTCTGAGTCTGTCACTAGTCATGCCTTAGTTTTTGCATCACCACGAGTGCTAGGCATCATACTTGCATAGCCACGAGTGCTAGGCTTCATACTTGTATCGCTATGAGTACTGGGCGTCATACTTGCATAGCCACGAGTACTAGGCTTCATACTTACATCACCAAAAGTGTTGGGTGTCATACTTGCATAGCCATGAGAGTTGGACTTCATGTTTGCATGTTGCAAGTGTTTGACTTTACTATCGTTGTATGCCACGAGTGCTTGACTTCTCTACGTAATCACAAGTGGTTGGCTTGCTTGCCTCTTGTTCACCCCACTGCCAATTTGGTGGTGGTCGAGATGCGTACAGAACAGGTTATTGTATCGTGTGCATATAATGCATTGCGCATTTATTTGTATTTGTTGTATTTGATTGCTGTATATGTTTGACATGCACATATAGCAGACTTACACCTTTGGATCGTGTATCATTCTTAATGTTATATAGAGGTTGATTACACCACCTAGCAGAATAGATGGACTCTAGTATGTGCATACCTTTAGTATTTTTGGTTATGCATTATCTTTTGTATATGAGACTGTATCCGCGTGATTCTTACTGTTAGTATAGCTTACTATGCATATCTGTTTAGGTATCCACTAATTTTATTTAGACTCACCACCATTCGCCATATTTTTATTTTCAGGTTGATGTCTGCCAAGAGAGCCCAGTTGCCAGTTCCAGGTCACGATGACTCCGACTTTAGGTTTTCCACTCATTCATGTTTCTAGCATAGCTTATCCTTCATGCACTGTATTTGTTTTACGTCATGGTCGTGCATTTGCGTTGTATTTGAGGCGTCGATTTGCTGTGTGCCTTTATGCAGCTCAGGTGAGGTTTATGGATTTTATTGTTGTGATACATTTATTTCTATATGTTCTGGACGGGATTGACTATTATATGTTTTGTTTTAAGGCCAGAGGCCATATATATTGTGTGGTGTTGTATAATTGTTGCAAATTGTCCGTTTTATAGGAGAGATAGTGTCTGATTGTATATTAGACCAACGACTCCTCTCTCTGAAAGCGTGACAAACTAGGACTTTCGTTTCCTAGCTTCCAACTAGGTCTTCCACCGCCTAACCTCGCTAGGACTCCCATTCCCTAATTTTCAACTAGGTCTTCCATCGCCTATCCTCGCTAGGACTTCCACTGTCTAGTTCCCAACTAAGTCTTCTATTGCCTAGCCCCACTAAAACTTCCTCACATCTTTAAGTATCCGGTCAACCTTGACCTATTTGACTTTTTTTTCATATATTATCCAAACATCGAAACTCAAGCTTGAGCTAACCCATGCTTAGTCAAATCGGTCAACCTTGACTTGAGGATGATTACACCAATAGTTAGGATTGACGATTCAATTTTCTCTACCAGAGTAGCTGGGAGAGATTTAAAATTTTTCCCTATAGTCCTAAGTGATCACTTAGGACTTAGACCATCTACCTGTCCATTCCTATGTTACCCTACTCCCATATTACTTTGGATACTATCCATTTATATTTGTTTGGCAAAGAGAGGGTTCCCACAATGATTGAGTTTAAGTCAATCTCACTGAAAGTACAAGACTATGATTTATATAGAGTCCTTACTACTTGCATCCTGTCAGTCACATCTAAGGATTTTACAACGATGCGTCCATCTCATTTTTTTCCTTTATGCATTATGTCAGAGATTGACATAGACATATTACTCTATACATTTTTCATAACATCATCTATGCATCTAGTATTATTACTAGGGGGCAAATACGTATGCCCTACTATCACATGTTGACATTCTTATTTGCGGTCATAGGGATAGACATCATCAAGGGCATTCTCACTCCCCTAAGTATGATATCATACAGTAGAGACAATTATTCTTAGTTCACATAGAGGTTATTGCTAGGGGAGTCTATCCTAGAGAGGGGGTTGTTGGATCGAGAGAAACGATAGAGGGGGGTGAATATCGTTAAAAATTTTCGGAAAAGAATTAGAGTAAGTACGCAACGGAATAAGAACAATCGCAAACACAAGGATTTTACTTGGTTCGGAGCCTGGGTCGACTCTTACTCCAAGGCCCATGGTCGTTGACCGTTTACTAAGGGCAATTCTATAATCGCGCAAAGATTCTTACAAAAGTTTACAATTGTAGTACAGTAATAGTATAACAGAAATGAAAAATCAGTTCTTCGTTACCGACGTCCGATATCGGATGTTTCTCGGAGCAGAGGGACGTCGTCGGCGCTTTCGTGTCGAGTTGGAAGGTTTCTGGGGTGAAGCGCAGGAGCAGAAGAACGTAACAGCGTTGGAAGAAGTTGTTTTCAGGCTTGAGGGGTTGAGGGCCTTTTATAGGGTTCTGAGGGCGCCTTGGAGCACGGGGGCGCCCTCCACGTGGCCTTTGATCCGCTCACTTCGCGGTCAGTGAGTTATCCCTTCAAAATCGGGATAAGTCCTTGACGGGGGCGCCCTGGAAGCTGAGGGCGCCCTGGCTAACCTTTTCAGCGGGAGTATCGGCTGGATGAGGCTTATCCTCATCGCTGTCTTCAGGCGCGGGGCACCCTGGTGGCTGGGGGCGCCCTGACTGCTGGGGGCGCCCTGGCTGCTGGGGGAGCCCCGGCCAGTATTCAGCCGAAGCTCCTTTTTGCTTCATTTGTTTCATGTTCACCTTGGGGCCGCGCTGGACACTCAGGGCGCCCTACTCAGCTGCTGCCTCACTCCTTTGAGGCTCTCTGAGCTGCAGACACTCGTTCCTTTGGTTCTGCATCCAGGGTTAGTCCGAAAACAACATATAGCAGTAAGTTGTTAGTTTTATACAACCTTAGCTGTCTTGGTTCTGATTTTGGGTCTCCAAAATGGAGCCCTAGGTTAAACCGACGCCTACTGTTCCCTCAACGGAGAACGCGTCCTCACCTACTCCTCTCAGGAGAGTTTACCTGTCGCCAACCGACTCCTCTGGTTGGACTTTTGCCCAGCAATCCTTTGCCAGGTCTTGGATACCAAGCTATCCTTCGCCCGGTGCCTAGCAGTCCTTCGCCAGGTCTTTGTATCTTGGCATTCCTTCACCAAGTGCCTAGCAGTCCTTCGCTAGGGCTTTGTATCCTGGCATTCATTCGCCAGGTGCCTAGCAGTCCTTCGCTAGGACTTTATTTCCTGGCAGCCCTTCGCCAGGTGCCTAGCAGCCCTTCGCTAGGACTTTGTTTCCTGGCAGCCCTTTGCCAGGTGCCTAGCAGCCCTTCGCTAGGACTTTGTTTCCTGGCAGCCCTTCGCCAGGTGCCTAGCAGCCCTTCGCTAGGACTTTTTCTGCACACTTGAGTAACAACATTATATCACAAATAATACTTAACTTTGAACCCTTTGCCAATATCAAAACAAGGTTCGATATGGTGCTTCCTGCACCAACAATCTCCCCCTTTTTGATTTATGGCAACACAATTCAAAGTTAAGTAAGAACATATAACAGTTAAGAAAAGAAGGAGTATGAACAGTATAAGTGTAGATTAAAAAAATCCTTTATTTTCTATACTCCCCCTAAAATCTTGAATACTTGTGTTATAACACCCTTAACTTTGACCTTTCCTCCTCCTTTGACATATATCAAAAACATACATGGGCGAATAAGGTATCTAATAGAGAGTTTGGAGTTTTACCAAAATAAATTTAAGTAAAGGAGTTTAAAAACATAGTTTAAAAAAAACTTTAAGTAATGGATTTCAAAAAAATAATGTTCAAAGTAATAGATGTTTTGAAAATACATGAAGCTCCCCCTTAATGTGACAACTCTTCTCCTTATATTTTAGAAAAAGCTTGCAAAAACTTGCAACATAGTTTTCAAGAAAAACTTAACAGTAACTTACTTAGCTAATATTTTGGAAACAGGTTTTCCTTTAAAAAGGTTCAACATTTGCACTCATAGAGAAATTTCCTTGGAACATATTTTGTGCATTAAAAACCATTTTTACTTGGAAAAATCTTTAAATAGACAAGTTTTTGCTGAAACATAGATTTGTTTACTAAGAAAACTTTGCTTAGGAACATTTGTCAAAAATTTCAAAGATTTTTGCTCAGACAAACTTTGTTTACTAAGAAAGATTTTACTTAGGAATATTTTCAAGATAAATGTACTTAGTGCTTTAGAGGTTTTGAAAGTACTTTGAAGATGCTTAGATCAATTTTGAAGCACTTAAAAATACTTAGTGAAAACAAGATAAAATTTAAAATTTTCTCTCTCTTGGACATATATCAATAAAGAACTTTTTTGAAAGAAGATTTAAGAAAAAAATATGTGTATCAGAGCTTATGAGTTTTGAAAATATAAAAATACTTAGTATAATTCTGAAAGCACACAGCTTAAATTTCACCAAAAAAAACTCCGCTTTGAAAGATATTGTGCAATTTGGAAAAAGATTTTGTATTTGTAGTCAAGTCTTTAGAAGATTCATGTACTTAGAACACTATTGCCTTAGAAAGGTATTAGTACTTTTGAACACATTTTGAAGAATAGAAGTACTTTTGAAAGATATCATGCAATTTTTGAAAAATATAAGTACTTTTGAAGAGTATGCATATAAGTACTTTTAAACATAATAGACTTTGAAAAATATAAGTAATTTTTGAAACGTATTAGCCTTTGAAAAATATAATATTTTTGAAACGTATTATGCATTTTAAAAACATAATGTTTTACTTGACTAGGTTTCTTTTCCAGTCTGACACAATCCTGGGAAACCTAATTGACTACAAGGACATTTTCCTAAGTGTCCTGAAAATTTCTCCAACCCAAGTAAATATTATTTCAAAAATAATTTCATAAGCCACAAGAGTTTTGAAAAATAAAATAATAGTATTTTGGAACAAAAATTATTTAAGTTTTTAAAAGGATTTTAAACTTGCAGTGCATGAAAACATATAATTTTAAAAAATGTTCAATAATTCTTTTAATTTAATCTCCCCCTAAGCTTGACCCAGTCCTAGGAAGCTTGTTGACTACAAGCGATCTTCCTATGAGTTTTAGGGGTTGATTTAGATTACAAGAATTATCTAATAACTTCAAAACAAATAATTACCAAAAGAAATTTTAGATATTCTTTTTTTGACTCAAACTCCCCCTAAATTTTACACATTCTAGGAGTCCTTGTAGATCATGAAGTAGACCTCCTTTGTGTCTTTAGGGTTTATCAGAATCAAGAGAATAGTTTTGAATAAAAGTATGGTAATTTTCAAGAAGATAATTTTAGAAAATTCAATTTGGAATGAAGAGAATTTTTAAAGAATAAGCCCCGAAAACAAAATTTGAAATGACAATGGTATTTTGAAATATAGTATTTTTGAGCTTCTTCTAATTTGATCTCCCCCTAGATCTGACACAGTCTGGCTTTTATCTAAGTTCCTTAAGGGGTTTCAGTGTTGAGAAAGTTTGACTATGTTGACTAGGGTTGACTTTTTTTGACCAAGTTTGACTAAGTTGACTATGTTTGACCAATCAATAACTAAATCAAACAAGCCCTAGATTATATTTAAAACGAGTCTATTGAGATATTTAACATGAAATTAAAAAAAATGTTAGAATTGAAAGAGTAGGGTACCGAAAACCGAAAAAAAGAGATAATTTTGAATAACTTTTGAAAACATTTTTTATTTAAAAAGATAGTGAATTATGCTTTTAGGTCCTAGATGTCTCACCCTGTTCTACATGATCAAGCATGTTAACCTTATGGGTTTTGTGAGACAAAAATAGAAGTAAGGATTTTACTTTGAAAAATCATGATTAATTTTGAAAAACTGAATTAACTTTGAAAATCATTTTAATGAATTTTGGCTTTATTTTGAAAAAGTAGTTGAGTCTAAGATCAATTGAAATTTGTGTTAGATTTGAATTTGACAAGAAGTAACTTGAATTTGAATTTCAAAAATTGGCTTCCAGGTCTTGGCGAGGCACTAGGCCTTCTTTGGCCGTAGCCTTATTGGATCATCAACCCTTTCCTAGACAAAGCCTTTTAGTGAAATTTCATCTTCAAAATTACTTTTTGATAAATTCTGGTCTAACTAGTTTGGGTCTTGGATCGGAAGCTTCGGCTAGTTCCGCCAAAATGGCTTCCCTAACGTACTATCATCTCACCTCCACCCAATATTATGTTGTTCAAATTTCAGTTAAACCGTTTTAGTCCTTATCTAACCAGTCCTAATTCTAAGCAAAAATAAATAACTAAAATAAAAGCAACATACAATTAAAGCATACAAGAAAAAATGATCTAAGTTACATCATAATCGAAATAAAACTCTGGTTTATACAAATTAACCACGTTATTTGAGATAAATGTTGGATTTTCGGGTATTGAAAATTTACCTTTTGATTCCCGATTGGGAATCTCCCCCTTGATACTTGTTATCATTTTTCTTTGTTTCTTTATCATCTTGTAGTGAACACGAGCTAATCGGAACAGTTTGGTTCGATCTCCTTCTTTGTGGTCAAATATTAAGTCTGAGTTGGACTCCGGTACTGCTTGAGGCCACTTTTGCAGTTCTCTTGGAGTTTTCCCTGCAATGAAAACTATACCTTCCTCGACCATTGCAGTATCAGCTTGATTATTTAACCTTAATTTAGAAGAAAATGATTCAAAATTAGTTACCAACTTTGTATCAGAAAACTCGTCGTCTGACTCAGGTTCGATTTCAACGTCCGGTGTCGAGTCTGACTCGGCTGTCTGTGCTTGGACCGAGACTGCAAGATAACTTTGGTAATCTTCTTCTTCATTTGATTTGTCCGATGATTCGAACATCTCTCCTTCAAAGACCTCAATATCGGAGCTCTTTTCGTGTAGGTTGAGTAGCTTCTCCCACATCTCTTTAGCACATCCAAATGAACCGACTAGCTTGAGTTGTTCGTTGGTTAGACCGCATTGTATGATCTCTGTTGCCTTAGCATCGGCTTCTATTTTGCGCTTCAGAGCGGTGTCCCATTCAGAGTAGGTCTGAGGTACTCCTTCAGCGTTCTTTGGGATCTCCAGTCCGGACTGGATGATGATCCACATGTCCACCTGAGTTTTCAGGTGGACCTCCATTCGACATTTCCAGTAAGAAAAGTCTTCTCCACTGAAAAGTGGAGGTCTGGCTGTGCTGAATCCTTCTTGCATGACCATTAGGAATTTTTATCTGAAAAAGAAAAAAAAACTTTGTCCCAAGACTTGGTCTTGGATTAGTAGTGTGGGATAAAAGAAAAATATTTGTCGAGTGGTGTTGCACCAACCTCGATCAACGAGAAGAAAATTCGAAGAAATTCGAACGAAAAAATTTTAGAAGAATTTCGAACGAAGAAAATATTAGAAGAAATTCGAATGAAGAAAAAAAATAACAAAAAAATCCGAAAAATTTTCAAACTGGTGGTTGCAGCAAGTTTAAACTTCCCCGCTCTGATACCACTTGTTGGATCGAGAGAAACGATAGAGGGGGTGAATATCGTTAAAAATTTTCGGAAAAGAATTAGAGTAGTACGCAGCGGAATAAGAACAATCGCAAACACAGGGATTTTACTTGGTTCGGAGCCTGGGTCGACTCCTACTCCAAGGCCCACGGTCGTTGACCGTTTACTGAGGGCAATTCTATAATCGCGCAAAGATTCTTACAAAAGTTTACAATTGTAGTACAGTAATAGTATAACAGAAATGAAAAATCAGTTCTTCGTTACCGACGTCCGATATCGGATGTTTCTTGGAGTAGAGGGATGTCGTCGGCGCTTTCGTGTCGAGTTGGAAGGTTTCTGGGGCGAAGCGCAGGAGCAGAAGAACGTAACAGCGTTGGAAGAAGTTGTTTTCAGGCTTGAGGGGTCGAGGGTCTTTTATAGGGTTCTGAGGGCACCTTGGAGCATGGGGGCGCCCTCCATGTGGCCTGTGATCCGCTCACTTCGCGGTCAGCGAGTTATCCCTTCAAAATCGGGATAAGTCCTTGACGGGGGCGCCCTGGAAGCTGAGGGCGCCCTGGCTGACCTTTTCAGCGGGAGTATCGGCTGGATGAGGCTTATCCTCATCGTTGTCTTCAGGCGAGGGGCGCCCTGGTAGCTGGGGGCGCCCTGGGCGCTGGGGGCGCCCTGGGCGCTGGGGGCGCCCTGGGCGCTGAGGGCGCCCTGACTGCTGGGGGCGCCCCGGCCAGTATTCAGCCGAAGCTCCTTTTTGCTTCATTTATTTCATGTTCACCTTGGGGGCGCCCTGGACACTCAGGGCGCCCTACTCAGTTGCTGCCTCACTCCTTTGAGGCTCTCTGAGCTGCAGACACTCGTTCCTTTGGTCCTGCATCCAGGGTTAGTCCGAAAACAACATAAAGCAGTAAGTGTTAGTTTTATACAGCCATAGCTGTCTTGGTTCTGACTTTGGGTCTCCAAAATGGAGCCTTAGGTCGAACTGACGCCTACTGTTCCCTCAACGGAGAACGCGTCCTCACCTACTCCTCTCAGGAGAGTTTACCTGTCGCCAACCGGCTCCTCTGGTTGAACTTTTGCCCAGCAATCCTTTGCCAGGTCTTGGATACCAAGCTATCCTTCGCCCAGTGCCTAGCAGTCCTTCGCCAGGTCTTTGTATCCTGACATTCCTTCACCAGGTGGCTAGCAATCCTTTGCTAGGGCTTTGTATCCTAGCATTCCTTCGCCAGGTGCCTAGCAGTTCTTCGGTAGGACTTTGTTTCCTGGCAGCCCTTCGCCAGGTGCCTAGCAGCCCTTCGCTAGGACTTTGTTTCCTGGCAGCCCTTCGCCAGGTGCCTAGCAGCCCTTCGCTGGGACTTTTTCTGCACACTTGAGTAACAACATTATATCACAAATAATACTTAACTTTGAACCCTTTTCCAATATCAAAACAAGGTTCGATATGGTGCTTCCTGCACCAACAGGGGTGTCCCATCGCCTAACCCAGTTGAGGCAGCCGTGGAGGAGATGCTAGACTTCACCTTCTCCGACATATTTGCGTCTACCCCACCTAAGACTACCCAGCCTTTGGAGGAGAGATATTCTAGGCTAGAGGAGTCAACATCTCTTCAACAATAGTCATCCTCTCGCATAGAGCAATCAGTCTCTAGTCTATGTGAGGAGGTCACTATTGGATTTCAGAGGATGGGGGACCTTATTCTACCTTTGCGCTTGACTCACCCTCCTTCACCATCATCAAACGACAAGCCTTAGACTAACTAGCTATTTTGGATTATGTTTTTGGATATGGTTGCACTTTTACTAATGCATCTTTTTGACTTGTACTATTTCTGCCATGGATGTTTGTTTGCTAAATTTGCTTTATATTGTTATGTTATTTTCTACTTATTTCCTAGTGCTTTACATGTTTTTAATGTATGCCAAAGAGGAGGATATGAGTTATATAACTAAAATAAAATCATAATGCAAAAATGAAATAATCATGTTGTTATTTTATTCTCTGTATTTTTTCTACCTTTAACCCGAATTGTCATGACATCAAAAAAGGAAAGATTATTGGTGCAGTTGACACTAATAATCAAACTTAGATTTTGATAAATAACAAAATATTAAAGTTAGATGGTGTGTTTTCTAATGTTTGGATTAAGTATGTAGACTAAAAAACTTGATGGGTCTAGAGAACTAAACACCAGACTGAAGTCCAGTTGGGTCAGGAGAACTAGATAACTGGCAGGAAGCTCAGATAGATAAAAAAGGACCAGATATCTGGTAGGAAATCTAGTTGAATCTATAGATGCAATCATGCCCTAAATAAGAAGTTTCGATGATTGACAGTTGTTTAAGTTTACGCTAATACATTGGATTTAACATTGAGGTTTAGTGTGCAGTAATGCAAGAAGTCCAAGGAATGGTCAGGGACTGGATTCTTGGCATGAAGACCTAGAGATGAGGAAGCTCTAGGCAAGAAGTCCAAGAGATGGTCGGGGACGGAACTCTTAGCATGAAAACCCGGAGATGAGGAGGCTCCGGGCATGAAGTCCAGGAAACAAGAGGTTTCGCTGGCATAAGGTAATTGGATCGATTAAGAACAACGCAGGGATATTTAGGATTGAGAATCCTAAATCTGAGCATATCAATCGATCAGGCAATCGATTAGAAGGAGATCAATCAATTAGTGAATTGATTAGGAGCTACTCTGTGCGCAAACAAAATGCTCCCTAATCGATCAGTCAATCGATTACGAGCTCTGTAATCGATTGGTAAATCGATTAGGAGCTATTCTGTGCACAAATAGAAAGCTCCCTAATCTATCAGTCAATCGATTCAGAAGCTCTCAATCGATTGGTCGATCGATTGGGAGACATTCTGTGCGAAAACAGAAAGCCCTGTAATCGATTAGGAGTTATTTTGTATGCAAATAGAATGCTCCGTAATCGATTAGTCAATCGATTCAGAAGCTCCCAATCGATTAGCCAATCGATTGGGAGACATTCTGTGCGAAAACAGAAAGCTCCGTAATCGATTGGTCAATCTATTAGGGAACCTCTTAATCGATTGATTAATCATTGGGATACATTCCTCGCTTGAATAGAAGGGTCCTGAATCGATTAAAGAGACTAATCGATCAGTGCATGCTCCCAATCAATTCAAGTTCAAAATAGCGTAATCACAGCCGTTCATCCGAGATCCGTACTGTTCAATGGCTATATGGTAATCTATTGGGTTTTCGCCAATCGATTCGTGACGCCACAAACAAGCAGAGAAAACCGTTAAAAGTCAGCGGCAAAGCAAAAAACGACTACTACTGTTCCATTGCGATTATGATAAGCTTAGTGCTCAAGTTCTCTGCTCAAGTTTCCAAAGGAAGGAGAATCAAGCAACCAAAGGAAGGAGAATCAAGCCTAGAGTGTAATATTTCTCTTCTTCTTCTTCTTTGTGTTGTTCTTTTCATGAAAACTTTCAAGGTTGTTGTAAAAAGGTTTCTCCACCTTCGGTGTTGTTCTGAGAAGGAGGTTTCATAGTGGAATCTGTGATCGTTGGTGTGGACCCTTGGATTAGTCACCTCAAGGAGGTGGAGACCAAGTAAATCAAAGTGTTAGCATTGGATTTGGAGGTGTTTGACTTCTAGTTTCTGCTGTGAAGAAGAAAAACCAACCAAAGCGAGCTATTCATCCCCCCTGTAGCTCTACCGGTCCTAACAAGTGGTATCAAAGTGAGGTTGCTTCAGAGGACTCACACCCAAAGAAGCAAGTGGTTGAGCTACGAGGATGTCTTTGAAAGATGGTCACAACACTACACAACCACCCTACTATGAAGGGAACAACTTCGTATATTGGAAGAGTCGCATGGAGAATTATCTCATGGTTGAAATTGACAATTGATTTTCAGTTACTGAGGGTTTTATTGCACCAACACAAGATGTGAAAATTCTGGAATCATTGAAATGGACGGTTGAGCAAAAGATGAAGGCGCAAGCAAATGCTAAAGCTACTATAACTCTTCAATGTGGTTTGAGCTTGGAACAACTAAACAAGGTCGGTCCATTCAAGAGTGCTAAAGAATTGTGGGATAAGCTCATTGAGCTAAATAAAGGCACAAAAGATTCAAGAATTGCCAAAAGGGACCTTCTTATAAATCAATTGCAAAACTTTGTAATGAAGGAAGGAGAAACGGTAAGTCAATTACATGGGAGATTCAAGGAGCTTTTAAATGGTCTTCATTTGGTTGGAGAAAGTGTGGAAAACCAGGACCTCATTAGGTATGCACTAAAATCCTTCCCAAGAAACTCATTATGGTCATCAATGGTTGATGCCTATAAGGTTTCAAGGGACTTATCAATTGTTAAGTTAGATGAACTATTTTGTGAACTAGAACTGCATGAATAAGCTAATACAAGTCATAAGCAGAAAGGTATAGCTTTGGTTGCAGGTGAAAGAAGCAAGAAGAAAAATAAAGAGAAGGAGAAGGAGAAGAAGGAAGAATCCTCCTCATCCGAATCCGAGCAAGATAGTGATAGTGATAGCGATGAGGAGCTATCATCAAGTGAGATGACAAACTTTGTTCGGAAGATGATGAGACGATCTAGGAAGTTCAACAAGAAAGATGTCAAGAAAAGGTTCCTTAATGACAAGAAAAAGGGTAAGTCTCAAGTTAGATCGAAAGTAAAGACTGATGCAATTTGTTTTGAGTGCAGTAAAAAAGGTCACATCAAAGTCGATTGCCTTGAGCTAAAAAGAAAGGATGATAAGACAAAGAAAAAGAAGGCCTTGAAAGCTACATGGGATGATTCTTCATCTAGCTCATCAGATGAAGAAATTGGGAGAAAGACTTCAAGACATATGACTCTCATAATTTTAAATGATGTTGAAAGTAGTGAAGATGAGGAAAACCGTGAAGATGAAGTTGAGTCTTCAAGCGAGTCATCATCTAGTGATGAGGAGGTATCTTCTTCTAAATTAGATAAACTCTATGCTACTCTTGCATGCATGCTTGATAAATGTTTTATCTAAATCAAAAGTTAAAGTTAAAGAACTACAAAATAAGATGAAATTACTCGAAATTGATACTATGTCATGTAAAGCATGTACACATCATGAAGTTGCTAATTCTAAAAGTGATGAACTTAACAAGGAAAATGCATCCTTGAAATTGCATGTAGAGGATCTTAGAAATGTTTTGGAAAAATTTACCTCAAGCTCTAAATATTTGGACATGATATTAGGAAGTCAACGGGCAGTTTATAACAAGGTAGGATTAGGGTATAAATTAAAGGATAAGGAAGTTAACTTTATGTCTCCTGTTAGTAGAAATCATATTTCAAAAGTTAAAACTGCACAAGCTTAGGTACCCAAGCAATATGTTATAGATGCTATTGGACCCAACATTTGGCTACCAAAACATTTAGTTCATCGCATTTGAACAGGCATGCGTCAAGGGGGAGCATCCAACAACATGGTTTATTGATAGTAGATGCTCTAGGCACATGATGGGAGACTGATCAAAATTTTCATCACTCAAAAACAAAAATAAAGGTACCATTTCCTTTGGCAATAGTGGTGAATTGAAAGTTATTGGAATTGGAGATATTAAAATTTCTGAACAATTTATAATTAGGAATGTTCTATTAGTGAAAGGTATGACCTTCAATTTACTAAGTGTTAGTCAGCTATGTGACTTGGGATATAGAGTTGAGTTTGACTCATCTCAATGTCTAATTAAGCATAGTGAACTAAACACTATCATGCTTATTGGTCATAGAAAGGAAAACATTTACCAAGTTGAACTATTTGGTGTTACTAATGTGTTTGCTAAGTGTTTCATGTCTAAAGAGGAAGAGACTTAGCTTTGGCATCGGAGACTTGCTCACACCAACATGAGACACATCAAAAGATTATCAAAGTATGAGTTGGTGCAAGGATTGCCAAAATTGAAGTTTCAAAAAGATAAACTATGTGATGCATGTCAAATGGGTAAGCAAACCAAGACTACCCACAAAGGTAAAACGAATTCAAGTACTTTTATAGCATTGGAACTATTGCATATGGATTTTTTTGATAGTAGTAAGTATGTTTCCTTGAATGATAGTAAATATTGTTTAGTCGTAATAGATAACTTCACTAGATACACTTGGGTGTTTTTCTTGAAGCATAAGGATCATACCTTAGAAACATTGATTATTTTTTGTAGAAGAGTAGAAAATGAGAAAAAACTGAAAATCAATAGATTAAGAAGTGATCAAGGAGGTGAATTTGAAAATGAAAGATTTAAAAATTTTTGCTCACAAAATGGATATAAGCATGAATTCTCTACCCCTAGGACACCACAACAAAATGGGGTTGTTGAGATAAAGAATAGAGTCTTACAAGAGGCCGCTAGGAGTATGTTAAATGAATACTCACTTCATAGTTATCTATGGTTTGAAGCAATTAATACAGCATGTTATGTGCAAAATAGGACTCTAATACATAGGTTTTTGAATAAAACACCTCATGAGTTGTGGTTTGGTAAACCTCCTACAATAAAACATCTTAGAGTGTTTGGATGTAAAGTATATATTTTAAACACCAAAGATCACTTAGGAAAATTTTTCGCCAAGGCGGATGAAGGTATTCTTGTAGGGTATTCCACTCATAGTAAAGCCTATAGAGTTTACAATAAGAGATCCAAAATAGTTAAAAAATCTCTAAATGTGATTTTTGAAGAAAATCCAAGCTCAAGTTCTAATAAAGCAATAGAGGATGAAGTACAATTTGAATTGGAGAAATTGACATTAGAAGAGGAAAATAATCTTGAGAAAGAGGAAAGTGAAACAGAAGGTATTGTTGGGTTATCACTTGAGAATATAATCACTACAACTCAAGAACCAACACCCACAAGGACAAATGCAAACCATCCTTTGGAGCAAGTAGTGGGTGACATTACACATGGGGTACGAATTCGATCTTATTTTCGAAATGAAGAGAGTTAAGTAGCTCTAATCTCACAATTTGAGCCAAAAGCCATTGATGATGCGTTGCTTGATCCCGATTGGATTTTGGCAATGCAAGATGAATTATCTCAATTTGAGAGAAGTCAAGTTTGGGAGTTAGTTTCTAGATCCAAAGGAAATCAATTATTGATACAAAATGGGTTTTTAGGAACAAACTTGACGATAAGGGAATGATTGTGAGAAATAAAGCTAGATTGGTTGCTAGAGGCTTTAATCAAGTCGAAGAGTTGGACTATGTTGAAACTTATGCACCGGTAGCTCAGTTAGAGTCTATTAGGATGATATTGGCATTTGCCGCTCATAAAGGATTTAAGTTGTATCAAATGGATGTAAAATCAATATTTTTAAATGGTTTTATCAAAGAAGAAGTCTATGTTGAGCAACCTCCGGGATTTGAAGATTTATAATTTTCAAACCATGTATACAAGCTTAAGAAGGCATTGTATGGAATAAAACAAGCACCTCGTGCTTGGTATGAACTGTTGTCAACATTCTTAGTGTCAAAAGGTTTTCATAGAGGAAAAATTGATCCTACATTATTTTTAAAGACTAGTGGGGAAGATATTTTTGTGGCCCAAGTCTATATAGATGATATTATTTGTGGGTCCACAAATAAAGACTATCTAAATGAGTTCATAAATCATATGGAAAGTGAGTTTGAAATGAGCTTAGTTGGTGAATTAACATTTTACTTAGGTTTACAAATTAAACAAATAAAAGATGACATATATATTCATCAATCCAAATATATAAAAGAAATCATTAAGAAATTTGGGATGGAAAGTGCAAAAGAAATATCTACCCCTATGGCAACTAACACTTCTTGGTGCCGGAAGCACCAAAGTCGAACCTATGTTTTGATAATGGCAAAGGGTTCAGAAGTTAAGATTTGGTTGTGATCTAACAAGCTTATTAAGTGTGCAGGAAAGTCCTAGGTACACTAGACATGAAGTCCGGTTCTATGAATTGAGCACTAAGTCCTGGCCGCGGGCTGGGCAACGAAAACCTGGTGAGTAAGGCTGGGCATGAAGACTTGGTCGAGGACTGGGCACCGAAAACCTGGTCAAGGACTAGGCACCGAAGACCTGGTGAGTGAAGCTAGGCATGAAGACCTGATCGCGGATTGGGCACAAAGACCTGGTGAGTGAAGTCGGGCAAAAGTCCAACTGGAGAAGCCGGTTGGCAAAAGGTAAATTCTCCTGAGATGAGTAGGTGAGGATGCGTTCCCCGTAGGAGGGAACATTAGGCGTCGGTTTGACCTAGGGTTCCATTTGGGAAACCCAAAGTCAAAACCAAGACAGCTCAGGCTGTAAATAATGGTCTAACACTATCATTTGTATGCTTTGTATGTCTTTGAAACTAACCCTGGTTGCAGGAACGAATGGAAGGAGTTTTCTGCACTCAGGCGCCTCAATGGAGTAAGGCGCCCTAGCTGGGCTAGGCGCCTGTGTTGATACAGGCGCCCTAGTGAAGGGTTAAACCAAGCCATCGAAGCAAACTGCCACACAAGCCTCTGGACCAAGTCAAGCTAGGCGCCTGTGTTAACACAGGCGCCCCAGTTAGCTCAGGCGCCCCAGTTGAAGGGATAACCGCTAGCCGAGTCTGCGGATTGAAGTTCACGCAAGAGAGGCCACGTGTCAGGCGCCCCCTTTAACACAGGCGCGCCACTGACCACTATAAAAGGGGGTTCACCCCCAAGGCTTCAGAAGAACTCGAAAATCTCGCTTTCAACTCTTACGCTCAAGCGCTCTGCTCTGACAAGTTCTGTACTCGTGATTCAAGTGCTGCCAACGACCCGCTGCTCCGCAAACTTCCAACTTCTCTGATCGTCGGTAAAAGCTAATTTTGTTAAGTGTTGTAATTAATTTTCAATCCTATACTTGTACTCTCGACTTGTAATATTTTATGAAGATATAGAATTGCCCATCGTAAACGGTCAAGGACCGTAGGCCTTGGAGTAGGAGTCGACCGCGACTCCGAACCAAGTAAAAACTAATCGTGTTAGCGATTGATTTTCATTTTCCGCTGTACAATTACTCTAACTTTCCGAAAAAGTTTCCGATCGATATTCACCCCCCCTCTCTATCGATTCGATCTCACAAGTGGTATCAGAGCGGGTGGTTCAAACTTGGTGCAACCACCAGTTTGAGAATTTTTTTCGATTTTCGAATTTCAATTTTTTTTTCTCGCTCGAATTTTTCTCGTTAATCGAGGCTGGTGTAACACCACTCGATTTTTTTTGGAATATTTCTTCCCCCACTACTAATCCAAGACTCAGTCTTGGAACAAGTTTTTTTTAATTCTTTTTTAGTTAAAATTTTAATGGCCAACCAAGAGTGGAACAGTGCTCGTCCACCGCTATTCTCCGGCGGGAATTTTGATTTTTGGAGAAGTCAAATGGAATTTCATCTGAAGGCCCATATGGACATATGGGCGATCATTCAAACAGGGTTCTCCCTCCCCATAGAAGATGAATTATCAGTTGCGTGGGACAATCTGGATGAACTAACGCTCAACCAAATTGAGACAGATGCAAGGGCAACTGCAATTCTTCAGTGTGGTCTAACCAACGAACAACTCAAGCTAGTCGACTCATTTGGATGTGCCAGGGAGATTTGGAAGAAATTGATTAACCTACATCAAGAGAACTCAGATGGGAAAGATCAGGTAAGTTATGTTGCATTCTCGGCTCAAGCTCAAATAACCGAGATAGATTTGACACCCGACTTCAAAATTGACTCTGGATCAGAGGATGAGTTAGAATCCGTACCTGACTGCAAATTCGAGCCAGAGTTAGAAGACGAATTGACTGAGACGGTAACCAATTTCGAATCTTTTTCAGAATTACAATTAAGTAATCAATATGATACTGTAATGGTCGAGGAAGGTATAGTTTCTATTGCAGGGAAAAATCCAAGAGAACCACCAAAGAAAAAGCTTCAACCAATACACGAGTCTGACTCGGAATCAGAAGACAATGAAGGAGATCGACTCAACCTGGTCCGATTGGCTCGTGACCACTACAAGAGGCTGAAGAAAAAAAAACGGATAACATCAAGGGGGAGATTCCCAACCAGGAATCAAATAGTAATATGGTCAATCCAAAATTTAAAAATCATATAATATGTTTTAAGTGCAGTGAGATAGGACATTACAAGAAAAAGTGCCCCACCCGCAAGAATCGACCATCGCCATCTACAACAATCGGAACCCTCAAGAGTGCTAGACAAACAACCAAGAAAGGTAAATTTACAGTATTTGAAAATCCAATATTCACCTCAAAAAACGTAATTGATTCATATAAATTAGTTAAGACAAACTTACGAAAGTTAGAACAAGAAAATAAGGGGGTGCTTGGTAAGCGGGTTTAGAAGTCAGGAATGAGAATGAAATCTATTTCATTCCCATTTATGATGCTTGGTATACGGGATCAGAATCAAAATATGGATATGATACCCATGATTTTATAACCTAGATCCCACTAGGTTATCACCAAACCTATAAACCCCTCAATCAAAACCCATTATCATTCCCATTGCCGAATGTATACCAAGTGCCCCCTAAGACTTTGAAAGTTAAGGTTAATATGTTAGAATATCTAATTCACAATCTTGTTGATTTTAAAAAACCATAGAATTATTCCAATTATGATGTAACTTAGATCATTTTTGTTATATTTTCTTTCTGCAGTTTTTTTATGATTAGACTTAGGATTGATTAGATTAAGAACAAAATGATTTATTTGAAATTTGAACAACATAATATTGGGTGGAGGTGAGATGATAGTACGTTAGTGAAGCCCTTCTAATAAGATCAAGTATATTCTATTTGGTCTGTTTAGTCTGGTGGAACTAGCCAAAGCTACCGCTCCAAGACCGAAACTAGTTAGACCAAAATCTTTCAAGAAGTAATTTGAAGATGAATTTTCAGTAAAAGGCTTTGTCAAGGAAAGGGTTGTTGCTCTAATAAGGCTACGACCAAAGAATGTTTGGTGCCTCGCCAAGACCTGTAAGCCAATTACTGAAAATTAAATTCACTTTACTACTTGTTAAATTTGAATTTAACACAAATTTTAATTAATCTTAGATTCAACACATTTTTCGAAGTCAATAAACTTAATCTTATAAATTTTTCAAAATTAATTCAATATCTTCAAAATTAACCATGTTTTTCAAAATTAAAATATTTATTTTTGAAAATCTGTCTCACAAAACCCATAAGGTTAACATGTTTGATCACGTAGAACTGGGTGAGATGTCTAGGACCTAATAGTATAATTCAACTTAAACTATGTTCAAAATTTGTTCAAAATCAACTCAAAGTGCTTTCGAAAGTTATGCAAAACTACCTCAATTTTTTTAGAATTAATTTAGTTTTTTTTCACTACTGTTTCAACTCTAATGTTTTTTTAAGATTGAATTTCATATTGAATGTCAACATAAACTCATTTTGAATATAATCTAGGACTTGATTAACTTAATTACTGATCAGTCAAACATGGTCAACACAGTCAAATCTGGTTAATGGTCAAACTGGTCAACGGTCAAACCCCGGTCAACACGGGCACCCTACTCACTTTCCAAGGCAGTCAAAGCTGCCAAAAGGGGCTGACACCCTGACTCAGGCGCCCGAGAGGCTCTCAGGCACCTCAATCAACACGGGCGCCCTAGAGCACTCACAGGCGCCCGTGATACCCCTTATAAGCCCTTCACCTCTTCCTCATTTGCCACACCAATCCGAGTTCACATCTCTTCTCTCGTCCTTCCAAGGCGACCAAAAGCCCTTCTTGTGTCCTCAAACGCCCTACTTTGACAATGCCGCCCCGGTATTATTTTAATTATGCATTTATGATTAATTTTTCCTTTAAATCTCTTAATAAATGCATGATTTTCTGTTCTTCTTAGAAAACGTCGAGTTACACAAAACACCCCCCAGGTCGAGCTTTGCCCAGATCCTAGGTTTCCTACCATGGCTTTATTTAATAAATTCGGCCAGACCACGTATAAACCGATTAAAACTAGCTACTTGAATAGACACTTTTTTGCTCAATCCTGCCCTACTACCATGGATGTAATCAACTTCTATCAACTCGACCACCTAGTCTACTGTACCCACTCGGTCAACACAACCCTGTGTGCCGAGTTTTATAACAACTTAGTCAAAATTGATGAGTTTTGTTATTCGACTACTGTACAGTCCCTTCCCCTTACTATCACACCTGCTTTATTTACTTGGTTTTTAGGACATAGCCTAGTCAGCTGGTGTAGTAGAAAGTAACACTACGTAGCCTTGTCCACAACCGAAGCAGAATATGTTGCCCTAGGAGAGTGTGTAGCACAACTTTTATAGATGATGCACACTCTTAGGGTGCGTTTGGTTCAAGTTATCATATATAACCTCAGTTATGTCATTACCAAGTAATCACATAACCAAGGATATGGGGAATGAAACATAACCTGAAGTTGTTTGGTTCAATTTAGGTAATCAAATAAAATCTTGTTTGTTTGGAAGTAATAGCTATAACCTAATATAATATTTTACCATATTACCCTTTAGAGTTTGTTTAGATAATTTTATTTGTTTAGACATCAGGGCGTCGACGTCGATCGTCGATGTCCGCGTAGGCAGTCGATGTCAAACATCGGCGGTTGACTGTCGGCGTCGATCGCCGACGATCGACGTAGATCGCCGACCGGCTGTTGGCGTCGTCGCCTGTCGGCGGCGATCGCCGCCGCTGGCCACCGGCGGCCGTCGGCGCGTATGCCGCCAGTCGTCGGCCGCCGCCGGCAATCGTCGACGGCCGGCGGTCGTCGGCGGCCGGCGGTCGTCGGCGGTCGGCGGTCGTCGGCGGTCGGCGGTCGTCGGCGGTCGGCGGTCGTCGGCGGCCGGCGACGGTCGTGGTCGCCGACCGCCGTTGTCGTTATCGGTCGCGAATAATGCTTTCGGAAGTTAATATATTATAATGGTTATTTTCGTCTTAAATGTAAATATTGGAGGATAATTTTGGAAAGATAAGTTTCATAACCTGGGAATCAAGAAAAACCTTACTTTCCTAAGGTTTTACGATTCCGGTTTGCATGCCCCTTTTGCTGACGTGTCGGGCATCGATCATTACTTGAGAATCGCTGATTATCTAAACCAAACAAGGTTTTTGTTGATAACCTTGGATGGATAACCAAGGTTATCAAGGATAACCAAGGTTATCAAGGATAACCCTCAACCAAACGCACCCTTAAGAACTTCCAGCTTGACTACACCCAAACCCAAGTCTTTATTGATAACATCAATTCAATCAACTAGACTAAGAATCCGATTCAACATTCCCGAACAAAATATGTAGAAGTCAAACAACATTTTGTAAGGGATCATGTAGCCAGGGGTGAAATAGTCCTTAAGCATGTGGACTCAAAATCCAACTTAGTTGACATCTTTACCAAACCCTTACTTGAGTCTGAGTTTAGCTCACTAAGAAGACAGTTAGGGTTGTGCTTAGTAGAATATGACTTCTTTATATTTTTCAGAAATGTTTTTTGTTTTTTTTTAAATTAACAATTTGAAGAATCATTTCTTTTATCAAGTTTTTGAAATTTAATGATTTTCTGACTTAGTTTTTTTCAAAAACTACCCCTTCAAAACTAGGATTTTTACGAAAATGGACCTAGCATAGGCTCTAATCCTAGAACTGCATGCACCTATTGTAACACCCAATAATTTTCGTGAATTATTAGGAATTTTTCTGAATTTTATAGCATTTTTTTGGATTAAAATAAAAAGAAAAAAAAGGGGTTGGGCGGGGTTTGATCCCGCAACCACAAGGCAAAGCAAGCCCTTAAGTGAGTCCGGATAACCAATAGGCTGGGGGTATCAAGCACAGAATGGGATGAAGCCAATTAATGTTATAGGTAGTTAGGCTTTTTCATGAAGAGGTATTTAAACTTCCGCTTAAGTCACGTTAAGTCCCCGATTAGGTTTTGTGGCTGCGCGAAAATAGAGGACGAGGGAGGCTGCGAAAATAGGGAGAAAGCCATAGTTTTCTTCCTTCTTCTTCTTCTTCCTCTTGAGTAAAGAACCTAGGGTTCCTCCCCTAGGGCCAAGGAGTGGAAGTTCTCGCAAGGAAGAGGAAAGGAGTCCTACGCTAGGGTTTTTACCTCTATTTAGTGAGTTTTCATCAAGAAAAGGGTAAGTAGATCACTCACCTGCAATAGAAGTAGTTTCTGTTATGTCGTTTCCGATGTAGAACCTTGATTTTATGATCTAAGTGCATGTTTTAAGTTTATGCTAATTGCGTGTCTTAAGTTTATAAAGAGAACATGTTTATTAACTTAGAACTTGGTTTTGATTAAGTTTTGGTTGTGTGACCTAAGTATGATAAGACTAAATTCTTGAAAAGTCCCAAAAATGAGTTTTGGGTTAAGGGCACACAAGGTGCTCGATGAAAAGTTCCAATTAAGAAAGGTAAAATTTTGTAGTGCAAAAAGTTATGCAAAAGGAAAGATAGCTTGATAATTATAAGCTTTATGAGTAAGAAAGTATTTTACTTTTGTAAAGTGACATGTACCGGGCAAAAGAGAGGCCCACAGAAAGTTAGAAAGAAGCTCTAATAGGGTGCGGTGGCTAGCTACCCCGAAACCTATTAGGGATGCACGCATTGGTACATTGATACCATAGTACAGTGTCAAGGCCTGAGAAAGTTGATTATTATTTTGAAGTATATGAGTATATGTAAGTGTTTCAATTTTCCTTGAGTGCATGTTTTTGGTTATGTATGTTGACATGATTATGTTATAAGCATGTTAAAGAGAAAGAGCAAAGAAGTTAGTGTTTTAAAGTATGGAAATGTATCATTAGTAAGTTTCAAAAGAAATCATGAGCATGTTAAGTTTGCAAGTGTTTTGATGCTAGTAAATGTTTTCAAGCATGATTGAGCATGATAAGTGTATGAAAGTTCCTATGTGCAAATATTTCCAAGTGCATGTATTTTGAAGCAAGCATTCTTTGAAAAGAGCATGTTTATCATTTATCGTATGGATTTGTGAGTTAGGATTTACTTACTAAGCAATTCGCTTATTAGTTGCATTTCCTTCTATTGCAGATAAAGGTAAAGAAAAAGCATAAGCTATGGAGGCGAACGGGACTTGCATTGATGTTCAGTGGCGGCGGAGCCGTGGAAGAGATCTTTGGGATAAGTCTTAGAGGCATTTTGATTATAGAAACTCATGGTTGATGTTTTGGATTGGTAGGATGTGATCACCTTATTTAAATTTTACATGGAGTCAAAGTTGGGTACAAAGTTAGTAGAGATTGCATGTGTTTTGATAAGTTTGTTAAATTTCGTAGAAATCCTAATTTCAAGTTATTGGAGTCGTTTTGAGTTGTTAAGATGCTTATAAAACTAGTATGGAGTTTAGATTTGGAGTTATTTCATTGTATGTCTTGAAAGTATATGATTTGTGTATCTTTGGAAATGGTTTTCAGATCTGAAATGCAGGTTTTTCAGGCGTGCCAGTCGACTGGTTCAGAACCAGTCGACTGCGATATCGAACAGAACCTTCTGTTCGATGCACCAGTCGACTGGCTATCTATCAGTCGACTGGTATCATTGAAAAGAAAGTGTTGTAGGGCAGATGGTTAGTGCTTTAGTTTTACAACTAAGAGGTCTAGGGGTCAAATCCTTGCAAAGCAAATAAAATAAATTTTTTTTTAAAAAAAGAAAAAAAAATCAGAGCAAGTTAAGGGAAGTCAAGTAGTTGTAACCTAAGGCTAAGAATAAGGTAAAGTTAAGGTTAAGTAAAAGTGACGTCCGCTTTAAGGTAGAGAAGTTAAGTCAGGTCGTCACAGAGTGGTATCAGAGCAAAGTTCCCACCCTTCCGCCATACTGACATCAAGCATCAATCCTGCCGCCTGCCAAGTAAGATGTTCATATGTTGTAGTTTTGTATGCTTTTCATTATTGACTGCTAGTATCAGTAAGTGCATGATGATAAGGAAGTATGTTAGTATTATTATATGCTAATATGTGCATGGAGATAATGAAGTAAGTTTGTAAGAGATAATGAGTTTTTATTTTCTTTATACTATAGAGTAAGAGAATGACAAGAGGACGTCCCAGAATTGTCCGAAATGAGGAGCAAGCTCCTAGAGGGCAAGAGACAACATAGTCTCTTTATGATATAGAGTAAGAGAATGTCAAGAGGACGTCCTAGAAAGGCCCAAAATGAGGAGCAAGCTCCTAAAGGGCAAGAGGCAACAAAGTCAGTACCACCACCAAATCTTTTAGAGGTGGTGGCTCGGTTACAAAGGTAAGTAGTAGAATAGCAGTAAGTTATTGCCACCATGATGACTAACCAGTAGGCCGCTCCCGTTACCCCGCGGGTGGAGAATGTAGTGGTACCAGTTGTGACCGACGATCCATCGGTTACATCTATAGTCCCGGCAAGGGGGGTAAGGCAAGAAGCGTACCTCATCTAGTGGTAGAAACTGAAGCCAGAGAACTTCTCAGGCATAAATGAACCATGGGATTCTCAAGCATGGTTCAGAACGTTGGAAAGCAAAGTAGAACAACTGGACTGACCTGAGGTAGAGAAGATAAAGTGCGCCTCCTTCTGCCGGAGATGCTAGATTGTGATGGGAGAGAGTCTAGGCCAAGAGAAATGTCAGCCAGATGACATGGGCCGACTTCGAGATTGAGTTCTTTGAAGAATACATTCATATGCGAGTAACCAACAAGCGTTATGATGAATTCATGGAGTTCAGACCTGGAGAACTATCCGTGGATGAAGCAGTGAGGAATCTGTGCCTAGAGCTAGTTGGCACTGTAAGAGAAAGAGTCAGGCTAATGATCAAGATATTAAGGACTGAGATAGCTTTAAAGGTGACCAGCGGTGTTAGTAGGCCGCAGACCTCGGAAGGACTGATAACAGTATAAAGGCCACCAGAAATGTTAAACGATGAAGTTCTTAATGACTTTACCTTCGAGAGAGGTCATGGCATCTACTCAGTGGCTAAGAGCTGTATTAATTCAGATTTCCAACCGAGAACTCTATAGTGATTTAGTAGTCCTTGAGATGAAGGATTACGATATCATTTTAGGGATGGATTTCTTGAGCAAGTACAATGCTTCTATAGACTGCCGCAAGAGAAAAGTCAAGTTCACACCAGAAGCAGAACCTCCATTTGAGTTTATTGGAGACCCAAAGAGAAAGACAAAAAGGTTCTTATCTACCTTACAAGCTCAGAGAATGTTAGAGAAGGGGTGCTATGGTTTTCTAGCTTATATAGTGGATGCAAGTCAAGAAGAAGGGTTGAAGAGAGAAGAAGTGAGGGTAGTCTGTGACTATCCTGAGGTGTTTCCTGAAGAGTTACCAGGACTCCCTCCCAATCGGGAAATTGAGTTTGAAATTGAGTTGGCCCCAGGAACCAACCCAATTTCAAAGGCACCTTATCGCATGGCACCAGCAGAACTGAAAGAGCTGCAAGAACAGTTACAAGAGTTGCTCGACAAGGGTTTCATCCACCCTAGTCATTCACCCTGGGGAGCTCCTGTGTTGTTCGTCAAGAAGAAAGATGGATCCATGCGAATGTGCATAGATTATCGAGCCTTGAATAAGGTAACCATCAAGAATAGATATCCCTTGCCAAGGATAGATGATTTATTCGATTAGTTGAAGGGAGCCACGGTGTTCTCCAAAATAGATTTGCGATCAGATTACCATCAACTCAAAGTGAAGGAGAGTGATGTGCCAAGGACTACTTTCAGTACAAGATATGGGCACTACGAGTTTATGGTCATGCCCTTTGGAGTGACAAACGCCCCTGCGACGTTTATGGATCTAATGAATAGAGTGTTCAAGGACTTTCTTGACAAGTTCGTCATTGTCTTCATTGATGATATCCTAGTGTATTCAAAGACTCAGGAAGAACATGAAGAACACCTGAAGATAGTGTTGCAGACCTTACACCAGAGGGAGTTGTACGCCAAATTCTCAAAGTGTGAGTTTTGGCTTGACCAGGTGGCATTCCTAGGCCACATCATTTCCAAAGAAGGCATTATGGTAGACCCAGTCAAGATTGAAGCAGTTAGTAACTGGAGTCGACCAACGAATGCTAGTGAGATCAAAAGTTTTCTGGGTTTAGCAGGGTACTACAGAAGGTTTGTAGAGGACTTTTCAAAGATAGCTTCTTCACTTACGACCCTTACCAGAATGAATAAGAAGTATGAGTGGACTGAGGGCTGTGAGCAGAGCTTTCTTGAGTTGAAGAAGAGACTGACCAGCGCTCCTATCCTTACAGTACTCGAAGGTGATAAGAGCTTTGATATATACAGTGATGCATCAAAGCTAGGACTTAGAGCAGTCCTTATGCAAGAAGGCAAAGTCATAGCTTATGCTTCCAGGCAACTCAAGGACTATGAAAAGAATTACCCCACTCATGATCTGGAGTTGGCAGCTGTACTCTTTGCTCTAAAAATATGGAGACATTATCTGTATGGAGTGCAGTGCAAGATTTATACAGATCACCAGAGTCTGAAATATTTCTTCACTCAGAAAGACCTCAATATGAGATAGCGAAGGTGGCTTGAGTTAGTGAAGGATTATGACTGTGAGATCCTTTACCACCCTAGTAAGGCAAATAAAGTAGCAGATGCACTAAGTAGAAAGACTTGTGCCACCTTGATGTCCTTGTCAGCATTATCACCACCATTACAGAAGGAAATAGTAGATTGTGGAGTTGAGATCATTTATGGGCAGTTAGCTCTATTGACACTAGAGTCAACCTTGCTTGAAGATATACAGAAAGAGCAAGCTGAGGATTCTGATATCCAAAGGATCAAGCAAGAGATACAAGAGGGAGAAAGTAAAGAGTTTAGAGTATCTGACGGTGGGATACTCTATTATGGTGACCATTTACGTGTCCCCAATAGTGAAGAGCTGAGAAAGAAGATTCTTGAAGAAGCCCATAGAACTCCCTACTCAATGCACCTTGGTTCCACTAAGATGTACCAGGACTTGAAAAGAAGATTTTGGTGGTTTGGAATGAAAAGAGACATAGCCAAGTATGTCAGCACCTGCCTGACATGTCAGAGAGTTAAAGCAGAACACCAGAGACCAAGAGGTATCCTACAACCCATTCAGATTCCAGAGTGGAAATGGGAAGACATAGCCATGGATTTCATAGTTGGTCTACCAAAGACAACTAATGGCTATGACGCTATTTGGGTAATAGTAGACAGATTGACCAAGTCTGCCCACTTCTTGGCAATCAAAGTGTCTTATTCGATTGAAAGATTAGCCCAGCTATATGTACAGGAAGTGATCCGACTACACGGAGTCTCGAAGACCGTTATCTCTGATAGAGATGGTCATTTCACTTCACACTTTTGGGAGTGCGTACAGACAGCGCTAGGCACCAAACTGAAGTTTAGCACAGTTTTCCATCCCCAGACTGATGGACAGACAGAGAGAGAGTGAATCAAATTCTAGAAGTTATGCTCAGAGCTTGTGCATTAGATTTCAAAGGCAGTTGGTGCAAATATTTATGTTTAGCTGAGTTTGCCTACAACAACAGTTACCAAGCCACTATTGGTATGACACCCTATGAAGCTCTTTATGGTACGAAGTGTAGATCTCCCCTCTGTTGGTATGAAGGTAGTGAGAAGAAAGAAAGGGGGTCTCAGACTGACCTTATAGATGATACCACAGAAGCTATAAAGAGCATCCGCCAGAGAATAGAAGCTGCTCAGAGTAGGCAGAAGAGTTATGCCGATGTACGCCGTAGACCGTTAGAGTTTGAAGTTGGGGATACAGTTTTCCTCAAAGTAGCTCCTATGAAGGGTGTAATGAGATTCGGCAAGAAAGGCAAGCTAAGTCCACGATACATAGGACCCTACCTAGTGACGAAAAGAGTTGGTAATGTAGCTTATGAGTTGGAGCTACCTCCAGAGATGTCAGCAATACACAATGTGTTCCATGTCTCAATGCTAAAGAAGCATATCCCAGATGCCAACCAAGTGATTGAGCCACAGATGGTACAAGTTCAAGAAGATCTCAGTTGTGAAAGTCGACCTATTCAGATAATAGATCGAGCAGATAAGAAGCTGAGGAACAAAGTGGTACCACTAGTAAAAGTCTTATGGTTGAATCAGAAGTATGAAGAGACAACTTGGGAATCAGAAGATAGTATGAGGCAAAGGAATCCAGAGCTGTTCTAAGTTCGAGGACGAACTTTTTATAAGGTAGGGAGGATTGTAACACCCAATAATTTTCGTGAATTATTAGGAATTTTTTTGAATTTTATAACATTTTTCGGATTAAAATAAAAAGAAAAAAAAATAAGGGGTCGGGCGGGGTTTGATCCCGCGACCACAGGACAAAGCAAGCCCTTAAGTGAGTCTGGATAACCAATAGCCTGGGGGTATCAAGCACAAAATGGGATGAAGCCAATTAATGTTATAGGTAAGTTAGGCTTTTTCATGAAAAGGTATTTAAACTTCCGCTTAAGTCACGTTAAGTCCCCGATTAGGTTTTGTGGCTGCGCGAAAACAGAGGACGAGGGAGGCTGCGAAAACAGGGAGAAAGCCATAGTTTTCTTCCTTCTTCTTCTTCTTCCTCTTGAGTAAAGAACCTAGGGTTCCTCCCCTAGGGCCAAGGAGTGGAAGTTCTCGCAAGGAAGAGGAAAGGAGTCCTATGCTAGGGTTTTTACCTCTATTTAGTGAGTTTTCATCAAGAAAAGGGTAAGTAGATCACTCACCTGCAATAGAAGTAGTTTCCGTTATGTCGTTTCCGATGTAGAACCTTGATTTTATGATCTAAGTGCATGTTTTAAGTTTATGCTAATTGTGTGTCTTAAGTTTATAAAGAGAACATGTTTATTAACTTAGAACTTGGTTTTGATTAAGTTTTGGTTGTGTGACCTAAGTATGATAAGACTAAATTCTTGAAAAGTCCCAAAAATGAGTTTTGGGTTAAGGGCACACAAGGTGCTCGATGAAAGTTCCAAGTAGGAAAGGTAAAGTTTTGTAGTGCAAAAAGTTATGCAAAAGGAAATATAGCTTGATAATTATAAGCTTTATGAGTAAGAAAGTATTTTACTTTTGTAAAGTGACATGTACCGGGCAAAAGAGAAGCTCACAAAAAGTTAGAAAGAAGCTCTAATAGGGTGCGGTGGCTAGCTATCCCGAAACCTATTAGGGATGCGCGCATTGGTACATTGATACCATGGTACAGTGTCAAGGCCTGAGAAAGTTGATTATTATTTTGAAGTATATGAGTATATGTAAGTGTTTCAATTTTCCTTGAGTGCATGTTTTTGGTTATGTATGTTGACATGATTATGTTATAAGCATGTTAAAGAGAAAGAGCAAAGAAGTTAGTATTTTAAAGTATGGAAATGTATCATTAGTAAGTTTCAAAAGAAATCATGAGCATGTTAAGTTTGCAAGTGTTTTGATGCTAGTAAATGTTTTCAAGCATGATTGAGCATGATAAGTGTATGGAAGTTCCTATGTGCAAATATTTCCAAGTGCATGTATTTTGAAGCAAGCATTCTTTGAAAAGAGCATGTTTATCATTTATCGTATGAATTTGTGAGTTAGGATTTACTTACTAAGTAATTCGCTTATTAGTTGCATTTCCTTCTATTGTAGATAAAGATAAAGAAAAAGCATAAGTTATGGAGGCGAACGGGACTTGCATTGATGTTTAGTGGCGGCAGAGCCGTGGAAGAGATCTTTGGGATAAGTCTTAGAGGCATTTTGATTATAGAAACTCATGGTTGATGTTTTGGATTGGTAGGATGTGATCACCTTATTTAAATTTTACATGGAGTCAAAGTTGGGTACAAAGTTAGTAGTGATTGTATGTGTTTTGATAAGTTTGTTAAATTTCATAGAAATCTTAATTTCAAGTTATTGGAGTCGTTTTGAGTTGTTAAGATGCTTATAAAACTAGTATGGAGTTTAGATTTGGAGTTGTTTCATTGTATGTCTTGAAAGTATATGATTTGTGTATCTTTGGAAATGGTTTTCAGATCTGAAATGCAGGTTTTTCAGGCGTGTCAGTCGACTGGTTCAGAACCAGTCAACTGCGATATCGAACAGAACCTTCTGTTCGATGCACCAGTCGACTGGCTATCTATCAGTCGACTGGTACCATTGAAAAGAAAGTGTTGTAGGACAGATGGTTAGTGCTTTAGTTTTACAACTAAGAGGTCTAAGGGTCAAATCCTTGCAAAGCAAATAAAATGAATTTTTTTTTAAAAAAAGAAAAAAAAATCAGAGCAAGTTAAGGGAAGTCAAGTAGTTGTAACCTAAGGCTAAGAATAAGGTAAAGTTAAAGTTAAGTAAAAGTGACGTCCGCTTTAATATAGAGAAGTTAAGTCGTCACACCTATAGATCTAGAAGCCAGCATCTCACAAGCACCTTAGGGTACTTTTGATTGATAACCTAGACTGGGTTGAGATGCTTAGGTCTATGCCTAGATTCAAGATGCTTTAAGTCAGTGCACCTGCAGTAATTGGGGCAATAAATATAAGTTGAACAATAATCAGGTTAAGTGTCAAGCTTAGAAACTCTAACTTGATCAGATCACTTATCTTGATTATGTTGAGCCAATCTGTGATCCGGAGTGATCATGTGTTTTGATGTTTAGATAAAGGGTTTAAGTTAGGTTTACCCTTGTGTATTTAATATGTGTATGTTGAGTGTGCAGGATGTACAGGTTACACATATGGACTTGACTTGACGGCCTCGATACAGTGAAGGGTGGCATGGAGACAAGATGGAGGCTTGTGTGCACCCGAGGGACCTTGGAGAGCAGGGACGATGAGCTGAGGGGCGCGGACTTCGAGGCATGCGTGAAGGATGGCATGGAGGCAAGCTGGAGGCTTGCGTGCATCTAAGGGATGGGACCCGAAGATGAAGAGGGCGCGAAGGCAATAGTCGAGGCTGCTGATGAGGAGTCAATCGAGTCGTGAGGGTACGAGTGTTATGTGATTGTACTCGGGAAAGGCCTAGGGTTTGAGTGCTGAGAGAAGTGTAATCGGGAAGGGAAACCCTAGGTGTGTGAGTGGGACAGTCGACTAATGAAACTCACAGAAAGATTCTGGCCGGGGGACCAGTCGATTGCCCTGGGAGCAGTCGACTGGTAGTGGTTGGTGAGTTGGCTGAAAATTCTAACGTTGGGTTGCAAAGGTCGATTTTTAGTGGCACCAGTCGACTACCCTGGGAGCAGTCAATTGGTGGCGAGGGTTTCAGTTTTAGTTCTATTTAAAGAGGATTTTGGTGTGGCTGAAACCCTTGATGAATCTTGTCTTGGTTAAAGGCAAGATAGTAGTCTTTGTGCTCATAGGTTTACTTGGGATTGTGGTGAGGTTTCTCCACTCACAAGGAGTGACGAGGGCTAGCCGGAGGTTATTCGGGGAGTGATCCACCGACGGATTCTTGGATTAGTCACCCTTCGGGGTGGATACCAAGTAACTCGGTTTATTAGCATTGTTTCTCATTGGTTAGTTTTGTTTTATTGTATATTCCGCCGCGCAACTAACCGTGTAGGTAAAAGAGATTCGAAAATACGCTATTCACCCCCCCCTCTAGCGTACGGAATCGATCCAACAATTGGTATTAGAGCGAAGGACTGCTCTTATTGGACTAACCACTAAGGAAGCACACGTAGAGGAGAAGAAAATGGAAGACAAACTTGGGGATGACATCTACACTCCGCCTCCCTACGATCATGAAGATCCCGACTATTGGAGGATGCGAATGAAGACATGGCTTGGAATGGAGTGGGGATGTAGGATAGCAATAGAAGAGTCTTTTGATGTTCCAAAGGACAAGCACGACAAGAGGCTTCGTCCTAGATATTGGGACAAAGAGCAACAAGAACAATTTCAGGCAAATAAGAAGGTAATTGATATATTGGTAAGTCTTTTGCCTAATGATGTGTTATGTGGTGTTAGTAAATATGAGAATGCGTATGCATTATGGGATAAGTTGGAAAGATGCCACGAGATACCTACACAAGGTCAATTAGTGGAAGAGCCCGAGGAAGTGAGCTCAAGAGCCCAAGAGGATGAACAATCAAGTGAGGAATCCTCTACATCATCAAGAGAAGAGGAAAAGGGGCAATCGGATGGGGAGAAAAGTTCAATATCCGAAGAAGAACAAGGAAGAAGATGAGAGTGAGAGGGCATCCATATCAAGGATTGAGGGGGAGGAGAGACCCTCATCTACACAAGAACAAGAGGAAGCATCTTCTTCATCCAAGATTGAAGAGGAAGTCAACCTAGCCCCACCTCTAACAAAGCCAAATCAAAGGAGCATATCATATGCTTCGGTTGCAACAAAAGGGGACACTACAAGGACAAGTGCCCTCTAGGTAAGAAGGAGGTACTTTCTAAACCCAAGTCCATTTAATTTAAATCTAACGTGGGTTGTAGGATTGGAGAAGCCCAAGAGAAGAAGAAGAGAATTAGATGCTTCACGTGTGGCGAATTAGGACACTACCACACGAAATGTCCAAGGAGTGAAAAGCTCAAGAAAATGGAGTATCTAAGAAGATGGGAGAAGAAGGAAAGGAAGAAGCAAAGATCACATCAAGGGGGAACTTCAAGGGTAAGGGAGGTAATTCCTAACCCTATGTTAAAATGTAATTCTAATTTGAGTTCCTCCTGCATATTAAAAATCATGTAAATCATTCTTCCATGCATGCTAAAGTAAATAAAAATTGCTTACTTGTGCATAATCATAGTTTTAAATACAATGATAGAAATATGGTTAACAAGGTAGATCATAATCCTAAGAAAAGTATACATCATGATAGATCTAAGACTTTTGTACCTAAGGATCATGACATTAATCCCAAGAAGGGAAGGAATGTGCCTAGAAAGGAGGGTAGGTCTAGGGATGTTCAAAGTGGACATATGGACTCCAAGGTTAAAGGCCTAGAAAGGGAAAATCAAGCCTTGAGGGCAAGGCTTGATACATTGGAAAAGACCCTAGAAATATTCACGGTTGGATCAAAGGGTCTAGACATGGTGTTGGGTAGTATAAAACCCAACTATGATAGATCGGGTTTGGGGTACTGGTCTAAGACCTCCAAGGCCAACAAAAAGAAATATACTGGGAAAACATATGATCATGGTAAGAAGGAGAAGTCCAAGGATGGCAAGGGGGTGTCATTCAAAGGGAAAGATAAGGACTTAACCAAGGACAAAGTGTCCAAGGTTAAGAAGGTTAGATTTGTTGGCCAAGAATCACCGGGGGCTCACTGATGTGGTCTAGTGTCGGTTGAGTCACCTAGGGAGGTGGCTATGACTTAGAGTTCAAGGGGGAGCTCTAGGAGCCTTTGGGGTCCATGATAAATGGATCTCAAGAGTTTCTCTCCTAGGAAATTAGGTGAAATGTGCCAAAAAGGGTTGGAAGACTTGGGTAAGTCTTAATCATAGGTTTTGGCACATTAAAAAGAGAATTTAAGGAGAAAAGGTGAAAATGATGTTATAATTGATAAAATTAGGTTTTAATGTGTAAATACCATGTAATTTAGTACTAGAAATGAATTATGATCAAGTATAAGAGGATACATTAAGGAGAAGTCGAAATTAGAACTTTTGGGAGAAGATTAAATGATACAATTTAGGAGAAGTTGAGTTTCGTGCCAATCTTGGGATTTGGAGTACATTTGTTTGGAAATATATTTTTCCCAAGTAGATATAGGCTTCACAAATATCCTCACGAAATTTTAAAATTTTTGGAGATTTGTAGAATTATTTAGGCATTATTGAAATTGGACTGAAAAACTTGAAATTCAGGTACCAGTCGACTGCTCCTGGGGCAGTCGACTGGTCTCAGCCCAGAAACTCTCTGTTCGTTTTGGCAGTCGACTGATCAGTGAGAGTATGCAAAAAGGGCCTATTAGGTGATAAGAAATTGTAAAATTGGAAACATAGGAAAGGGTCATATTGCCTTATGAGATCCTATGTCATGGGTTGATACTATAAGGATTAATAAGTGCTTAAAGTTTATTGGATAATATTGAAGCTTTTGATGAATTCAAGAAAAAATGGGAAGCCCATATGAATCTAGGATAAAGAAATGAAAAGGGAGAAAATTGAGGACAATTCTTTGTGTAAATTGATAATGGTTAGAGTTGGCAAACACAAGGAATCATGGATAGACTTGAAAATTGATACGAAATGTCAAACTTTTAAGGAAATTAGATATGTACTAAAAGTCAAGCACATTTGATAGTCTTCATGAAATCATATCTTTCTAGGATAGGGTATATCTTAGCAAGTGTGCTTACAAACCTTTAGAGTTTTTCGAGGCTTTGTTGAGTTCTTTTTGGCACTAAGGGAAAGGTTGCTTGGGGGCAATCCTTTGATAGTGTCAAAGGGGAAAGAACTTGGTGAAGTTAAGTTGGGTAGAACTTAACTTGAGTTATGGTGTTAAGTTGGGTAGAACTTAACCTGGGAAAAATGAAAATTGAGAGAAGACATAGGTTAAAGGGGGAGGTTGCCTCCTAGTTGCCTTGATTTTCATAGAAAATTTTTGGGTTTTGTGTCAAACTTGGGAATGGTGATAGATACATTGTGGAATGTATTTTTCCCAAATAGGTATGGGTACCACAAACTTCTCCACAAAATTTGAGAATTTTTGGAGATTTGTGAAATTTCTAGAGCAATTCTGAAATTGGCCAGAAAACTGATAAATCAGAGTATCAGTCGACTGCCCTGGGAGGCAGTCGACTGGTCAGGGCTGGTGTGGGTATCCAACAGCTGACTTGTGTCTGAATGATGAAAAACAAGTGTATGGGGGTCTAGTACATGTTGTTTATGATCATTAAGGATTAAAAGAACCAATAATTGGGATATTATTGGGGTCTTTTTGATGTATGGCAAAGGGGGAGAAATATTGAGTTTAAGTGGGAAACCAAACACACCTTTGCTAGAAACCCTAGGTTTAGGAGGAGCTAAGATTAAGGGGGAGCATGGTTGCTCCATTGTGGGCGTAGGGGGAACCTTGGAGAGGTTCTTAAAAAGTCTTTGTATGTTAAATGTAGGGGGAGCTTGGGAGAAGCTTTAAATAGCCCGTTTTGGTCAAAATTCCTAACTTGGAGGGTTAGGTGTGAAAAATCCTAACTTGGAGGGTTAGGTGTGAAAAATCCTAACTTGGAGGGTTAGATATGAAAAAGTCCTAACTTGGAGGGTTAGGTGAGGAAATTCCTAACTTGGGAAGTTAGGTGTGTGAAAAATCCTAACTTGGAGGGTTAGGTGTGAGATGCCTTGGGATAAGATCCATTTATGCATTGCATATGCATTGTTTAGCATTATGTTTGCTACTTTCTACTATTTGTTTTCCCTAACTTAAACGTATTGCCAAACATCAAAAATGGGGAGATTATTGAGGCAATCTGTGATCCGGAGTGATCATGTGTTTTGATGTTTGGGCAAAGGGTTTAAGTTAGGTTTACCCTTGTGTATTTAATATGTGTATGTTGAGTGTGCAAGATGTACAGGTTATACATATGGACTTGACTGGACGGCCTCGGTACAGTGAAGGGTGGCATGGAGACAAGCTGGAGGCTTGTGTGCACCCGAGGGACCTTGGAGAGCAGGGACGATGAGCTGAGGGGCACAGACTGCAAGGCATGCGTGAAGGATGGCATGGAGGCAAGCTGGAGGCTTACGTGCATCCGAGGGACGGGATCCGAAGATAAAGAGGGCGCGAAGGCAATAGTCGAGGCTGCTGATGAGGAGTCAGTCAAGTCGTGAGGGTACGAGTGCTGTGTGATTGTACTCGGGAAAGTCCTAGGGTTTGAGTGCTGAGAGAAGTGTACTCGGGAAGGGAAACCCTAGGTATGTGAGTGGGGCAGTCGACTGCCATTTGGGTAGTCGACCGATGAAACTCACAGAAAGGTTCTGGCCGGGGGACCAGTCGACTGGTAGTGGCTGATGAGTTGGCTGAAAATTTGAACGTTGGAGTTGCAACGGTCGATTTTCAGTGGCACCAGTCGACTGCCCTGGGAGCAGTTGACTGGTGGCGAGGGTTTCAGTTTTAGTTCTATTTAAACATGACTTCGGTGTGGCTGAAATCCTTGACGAATTTTGTCTTGGTTAAAGGCAAGATAGTAGTCTTTGTGCTCAAAGGTTTGCTTGGGATTGTGGCGAGGTTTCTCCACCCACAAGGAGCGACGAGGGCTAGCCAGAGGTTATCCGGGGAGTGATCCACCGACGAATTCTTTAATTAGTCACCCTCCGAGGTGGATACCAAGTAACGCGGTTTGTTAGCATTGTTTCTCATTGGTTAGTTTTGTTTTATTGTATATTTCGCTGTGCAACTAACCGTGTAGGTAAAAGAGATTCGAAAATACGCTATTCACCCCCCTCTAGCGTACGGAATCGATCCAACAGATTAACCCTAGTGAAATCTATTGTTTTATAACATGTAGTAAGTAGCTAACTGGGTTAGACAGGACCCGAAAAAGATCGGTTTAATTTGAGTTGGTCCATTTTTTTTACTTGAAATCATTAGGGTCGGTTCAATACAGAATTACAAATTATTTGACTAGCTCTAATTTACTTGCATTAATTGTTATCATTTTTTTGATATATGGCAAAGGGGGAGAGAAGCAAAAGGAAGAGGGAATTTTTTTTTCAATTTTTCAAAATTTTCAAAATTTCCATCCCTTTTTCAAAAAGTAAAGTAATGAGTTCTAAGTGCTCAGTTTTTAAGTACTCCAAATTTTATTCTAAAGTTTTTTAAAGTACTTAAAAATATTTTCAAAATTTTCTAAGTATTTTTGAGTGACTTAAAAATGTTTCTCTGTACTTCAATTTTTTTATGTACTTAAAAATATTGCTAAATTTTTCTAAGTTTTTTTTAAGTGCTTTCAAAATACTTCGAAAAGGTTTCAAAAATTTCTAAGTATGTTTTGAAAAACATTCTCCAAAGAAATTTTCGCTTAGTAAACAAAATTTGCCTGAGTTAATTTCTTTTCTCTAAAAATTTTTTGGCAAATGGTGCTAAGTAAATTTTTCCTTAGTAAACAAATTTTGTTTAAAAATAATGGTTAAAGATCTTCTAGCGAAGATGTGTTAAGCAAATTCTTTCTAAGTTTGGAAAATTCTTCCCAAGCTCTCAAAATTGAAACTTTTTAAGGGAAATCAATTTTCAAAATTTATTTTGCCTAAGTAAACTTTTTAAGTACAAGGTGTTGAAACAAAAATTAGGCTTACAAAACATTTTCAAAAATTGTCTAAGTGTTGGAAAGCTCTTGAGTGTTTTTTTTTAAAGACCTTTAGTCAAAAAACCTAAAAGCTTTTTGCTAAATTTTTAAAAACACTTAGCACTTAGAAAGTTTTTGCAAAACCCGTATGACATTGGAAATTTCAGGGGGAGATAAATTTTTTTCTTACTATTGTTAGATTACTATAATATGTTGTTTTAACTTAACTTTTTGAGCCGTGTTGCCATAAATCAAAAAAGGGGAGATTGTTGGTGCCGGAGGCACCAAAGTCAAACCTATGTTTTGATAATGGAAAAAGGTTCAGAAGTTAAGATTTGGTTGTGATCTAACAAGCTTATTAAGTGTGCAGGAAGTCCTAGGTACACTAGGCACGAAGTCCTGGTTCTATGAATTGGCCACTAAGTCCTGGCCGCGGGTTGGACAACGAAGACCTGGTGAGTATGGCTGGGCACGAAGACCTGGTCGAGGACTGGACACCGAAGACCTGGTGAGTGAAGCTGGGCATGAAGACCTGATCGCGGATTTGGTACGAAGATCTGGTGAGTGAAGCCGGGCAAAAGTCCAATTGGAGGAGCCGGTTGGCAAAAGGTAAATTCTCCCGAGAGGAGTAGGTAAGGACGCGTTTCCCGTAGGAGGGAACATTAGGCGTCGGTTCGACTTAGGGTTCCATTTGGAAAATTCAAAGTCAGAACCAAGATAGCTCAGGCTGTAAATAATGGTCTAACACTATCATTTGTATGCTTTGTATGTCTTTGGAACTAACCCTGGTTGCAGGAACGAATGGAAGGAGTTTTCTGCACTCAGGCGCCTCAATGGAGTGAGGCGCCCTAGCTGGGCTAGGCGCCTGTGTTGATACAGGTGCCCCAGTGAAGGGTTAAACCAAGCCATCGAAGCAAACTGTCACACAAGCCTTTGGACCAAGTCAAGCTAGGCGCCTGTGTTAACACAGGCACCCCAGTCAGCTTAGGCGCCCCAGTTGAAGGGACAAGCGCTGGCCGAGTCAGCGGATTGAGGTTCGCGCAGGAGAGGCCACGTGTCAAGCGCCCCCTTCAACACAGGCACCCCACTGACCACTATAAAAGGGGGTTCACCCCCAAGGCTTCAAAAGAACTCGAAAATATCACTTTCAACTCTTACGCTCAAGCACTCCGCTCCGACAAGTTCTGTACTCGTGATTCAAGCGCTAACGATGACCCGCTGCTCCGGAAACTTCCAACTTCTCCGGTCGTCGGTAAAAGCTAATTTTGTTAAGTACTGTAATTAATTTTCAATTCTATACTTGTACTCTTGACTTGTAATATTTTACGAAGATATAGAATTGCCCATCGTAAACGGTCAAGGACAGTGGGCCTTAGAGTAGGAGCCGACCGCGACTCCGAACCAAGTAAAAACAAATCGTGTTAGCGATTGGTTTTTATTTTCCGCTGTGCAATTACTCTAACTTTCCGAAAATGTTTTCGATCGATATTCACCCCGCCTCTATCGATTCGATCTGATCCCACAACACTAAGTTAGACAATGATATTGAAGGTAAAGAAGTTGATCCCAAAATGTATCGTAGTGCTATAGGTAGTCTCCTCTATCTCACGGCTAGTAGACCCGACATATTATTTGCCGTGGGTATGTGTGCAAGGTATCAAGCTTGTGTCAATGAATCACATCTATGTGCAATCAAATGGATTCTTCGCTATCTTAAAGGGACTCAAAGTGTGGGTTTGTGGTACCCTAGAACCGAAACCTTTGATCTTGTAGGATACTCCGATTCGGATTACGTCGGGTGTAAATTGGATCGGAAAAGCACTAGTGGTGGGCGCCAATTTTTGGGATCCTCCTTGGTGAGTTGGTTAAGTAGAAAATAATATTGTGTAGCACTCTCCACAACCGAAGCCGAATATATAGCTATAGGCGAATGTGTGTCTCAATTATTATGGATGACTCATACCTTAAAAGATTATAAACTCATCTATAAAAATGTGCAAGTTTTTTGTGACAATGTGAGTATCATAAACTTGACCAAAAATTCGGTTCATCATTCAAGAACCAAACATATTGAAATTAAACATCATTTTATTAGAGATCATGTGTCTAGTGGTGATATTGTTCTTAAATATGTTGAGTCAAAATCAAATCTTGCGGATCTTTTCACCAAACCTCTTTCGGAATCTAAATTTAGTTACTTGCGAAGAGAATTAGGAACGTGCCATATTGAATAATCCTCCATGATCACTTCATGATACTCAACTCACTTGCCTTCAAATGCATCTCACAAGAACATAGGTCTTCCCTTGCTTGTGCATTTCTAGATGGAAGTGAGATGTTAGGGTTAATCCTCTTACTCATAATGCTTGTTATGATACATTACTTTGAGAAAGAAGATTAGATTCACCATAAATCATTAACTTGACCAATCATGGGGAAGACTAGTAATCCATTAATGTGTATTTAGTTCGAAGATCAAGATTGGACATTTTAAGGAAAGGAACAAATATTCAATCCTTTAGAGACCATGTGATCTTGCCTAAACTCATAGGAATTGAAGGATGTCAAGATTTAGTACAAATCTCGACATTTATCAGTTATTCCAATCGAGTGATGACAGTTATCAATCGATTGGTGGGTCTACATCCTTCCACAGAACCTCTTTGAATCAATTCCCTAATCGATTCAAGCACTTTCTCTCACAGGCACAGAATGCTGCTTAATCGATCGTTTGATCGATTACAAACAATCATAATCGATCAGATAATTGATTATGCACTCCCATAATCGATCAACTGATCGATTACACACTCATGTAATCGATCAATGGATCGATTTAACAGGGTTGTAATCGATTGCTTAATCGATTACGAGTATTAAAGTGGTTCACCTAACCCCGTACTCACTTACCTCATGCCCTAAAAGCAAGTCGCCGTCCAAAATCTCCCAAAACCCTTCTCCCGCATGCTCACACTCTCAAACCCTAGCCGTCCATTCTCTCTCTTAACGTGCATCCTCCTTCTCTCGACGCTCAGCCGCTGCACTCTCGCGTCTCATAGAACTCGTGCGGTGACTTCTTCCCTCTATTCCAGCTTCTTCTTCACCGAATGACGCCAAAGTAAACCCTAACGTTATCTTCTTCTTCTTTTCCTTACTTACTTGTCTTGGGTTTTGGCTAATCAAGTTGTCTTTGGTGTTTCTTTTGTTGGATCGAGAAAACCGATAGAGGGGGGGTGAATATCGGAAATCGTTCGGAATTTCGTAAAGAGCAATTGCACAGCGGAAGTAAACATAAACACAACACAGAGACACAGTCAATTTTACTTGGTTCGGAGCCTGTGTCGACTCCTACTCCAAGGCCCACGGTCGTTGACCGTTTACTTTGGGCAATTCTATATGAAGCGCAATAATAGTTACAGAATTTGGTTACAAAGTAAGTGCACGAAAATAATAATAAAGAATTGCACTCTTCGTTACCGACGTCCGGAGTGTATTGACTTTTTCGGGGCAGCGGGACGTCGTCGGCTCGAGTTGGAGTGTTTCCGGAGCAAGGCACGAGCGTAGAAGAGCTTTGAGGCGTTGAAAGAATTGATGCTTGGAAGCCTTGGTCGAGGGTCCTTTATATAGGGTCTGGGGGCGCCCGGGACGTCAGGGGCGCCCCCCCACGTGTCCTTCGATCCGGTTCAATCTCATTCAGCGTCTGATCCCCTTATCTTCGGGATTCGCTTTGACCGGGGCGCCCGGAGCGCTCGGGGCGCCCGGAGCGCTCGGGGCGCCCGGATTGACCGGGTCAAATCTTATCTTCTGGCTTCGAAGGCTTCTGGTTCGAGGCATGCGCATGGGGCGCCCGGGAGCAGCGGGGGCGCCCGGGAGCAGCGGGGGCTCCCGGGAGCACGGGGGCGCCCCGCCCAGCAGCTGTTCGAACCCTTTTTTCTTTGACTTGTTTTGTATGCACCTTGGGGGCGCCCGGGACACTCCGGGCGCCCTACTCAGCCATTGCCTCTCTCCTTTGAGGCTTTCTGAGCTGCAGACACACGTTCCTTCGGTCCTGCATCCAGGGTTAGTCCAAAACACAATGCAACAATAAAATATTTATTTATACAACCTTAGCTGTCTTGGTTCTGACTTTGGTCTCCAAAATGGAGCCCTAGGTCGAACCGACGCCTACTGTTCCCTCGACGGGGAACGCGTCCTCACCTACTCCTCTCGGGAGAATGTACCTGATGCCAACCGCTCCTTTGGTTGGACTTTTGCTTGACGGTCCTTTGTCAGGGCTTGGATGCCGAGCTGTCCTTCGCCCAGTGCCTAGCATTCCTTCGCTAGGGCTTTAGTCCCAGGTTGTCCTTCGCCTGGAGCCTAGCAGTCCTTCGCTAGGGCTTTGGATACTGGTAGTCCTTCGCCAGTTACCTAGCAATCCTTCGCTAGGGTTTTGGATACTGGCAGTCCTTCGCCAGTTGCCTAGCAGTCCTTCGCTAGGGCTTGGATGCTGGCAGTCCTTCGCCAGTTGCCTAGCAGTCCTTCGCTAGGGCTTGGATGCTGGCAGTCCTTCGCCAGTTGCCTAGCAGTCCTTCGCTAGGGCTTGGATACTGGCAGTCCTTCGCCAGGTGCCTAGCAGTCCTTCGCTAGGGCTTGGATACTGGCAGTCCTTCGCCAGGTGCCTAGCAGTCCTTCGCTAGGGCTTTTTCTGCACACTTGAGTAACAACGTTAGATCACAAATAAACTTAACTTTGAATCCTTTGCCAATATCAAAATCAGGTTCGATATGGTGCTTCCTGCACTAACAATCTCTCCCTTTTTGATTATGGCAACACAATTCAAAGTTAAGTAAAAAATTTTATAACTGTTAAGAACATAATGTAAAAATGAGAACATAATGTAAAAATGAAGTATAACAATTTTACACAATTCAATGTTAAGTAAAAACTTTATAACATTTACTAACGCAAGGTAAGATTTGAAAAAAAAAAACCTTTATTTCTTATACTTCCCCTAAAACCCTGAGTACTTGTGTTATAATACTTAACATTGACCTTTCCTCCCCCTTTGACATATATCAAAAATAAACATGGGTGAACAAGGTATCTAATAGGGAGGTTTGAGTTTTACCAAAATAAATTTAAGTAAAGGAGTTCAAAAGCATAGTTTTCAAAAGAAACTTTAAGTAATGGATTTCATAATTTTCAAAGTAATGGATGTTTTGAAAATACATAAAGCTCCCCCTTAATGTGATATATTTTAGAAAAAGCTTGCAAAAACTTGTAACATAGTTTTCATGAAAAACTTAACAGTAACTTACTTAGCCAACATTTTGAAAACAAGTTTTCCTTAAAAAGTTTCAACTTTTACACTCATAGAGAAATTTCCTTGGAACATATTTTGTGTATTAACAACCATTTTTATTAGGAAAACCTTTAAATAGACAAGTTTTTGCTGAAACATAGATTTGTTTGCTAAGAAAACCTTACTTAGAAACATTTGTCAAAAATTTCCAAAGGTTTTGCTCAGACAAACTTTATTTACTTAGAAATATTTTCAAAATAACTGCACTTAGTGCTTTAGAGGTTTTGAAAGATGCTTAGACCAATTTTAAAGCACTTAAGAATGCTTAGTGAAAACAAGATAAAATTTGAAATTTTCTCTCTCTTGGCCATATATCAATAAGGAACTTTTTTTTAAAAAAAATTAAGGAAAAATTATGTGGATCAGAGCTTATGAGTTTTGAAAATATAAAAATACTTAGTATAATTTTGAAAGCACACAGATTAAATTGCACTAAAAAGACTCCGCTTTGAAAGATATTGTGCAATTTTGAAAAAGGATTTTGTATTTTTAGCCAAGTCTTTAGAAAATTCACGTACTTAGAACACTATTGCCTTGGAAAAGTATTAGAACTTTTTAAAACATTATATTTTGAGATATTATGCAAATTTTAGAAAATATAAGTACTTTTGAAAAGTATGCATATAAGTACTTTTAAACATAATATTTTAAAGGAATTTAATGTTATTTTGAGATCATGATACTTTACTTGGTTTCTTTTCCAGTCTGACACAATCCTAGGAAACCTTGTTAACTATAAGGACATTTTCCTAAGTATCCTGGAAATTTTTCAACCCAAGTAAATATTATTTCAAAAGGTATTTCAAACAAAACATTTTAAAATAATATTATTTTGTAAGACAAATGTTTTCGACACAATTTTGAAAATATAGTGTATGAAAACATATTATTTAGAAATGTTTAATAACTCTTTTAATTTGACCTCCCCCTAAACTTGATACAGTCCTTGGAAGCTTGTTGACCACAAGTATTCTTCCTCTGAGTTCTTAGGGTTCAGTTCATATCAAAAGAATTATTTAATAATTTCAAGGATAAATGCCAAGGAAAATACTTGTTAGAAATAATTTCTTTTGGTTTAGACTCCCCCTAAATTTGACACATCCTTGGAGTCCTTGTAGATCATTAAGTAGACTTTCCTTTGTGTCTTTAGGGTTTACTAACATCAAAAGGGTAGTTTTGAATACTAACAAGGTATAATTTTTAGTAAATTCAATTTGAGCAGAAACCCTGTTTTCAAAAAACATTTTAAAATAATAATGGTTTTTGTAAAGCACAATTTAAAAAAATATTGATTATTGGAAAACATAGTATTTTTAAACTTCTTCTTTTAATTTGATCTCCCCTTAGATTTGACACAGTTTGGCTTTTATCTAAGTTCCTTAAGGGGTTTCAGTGTTGAGCAAGTTTGACTATGTTGACTAGGGTTGACTATTTTGACCATGTTTGACCAATTAATGACTAAAACAAAACAAGCCCTAGATTATATTTAAAACAAGTCTATTAACATGAAATTTTAAAAAAAATGTTAGAATTGAAAGAGTAGGGTACCGTAAACCAAAAAAAAGGATAATTTTGAATAACGTTTGAAAACATTTTTTTTTATTTACAAAGATAGCGAATTATGCTTATAAGTCCTAGATGTCTCACCCAGTTCTACATGACCAAGCATGTTAACCTTATGGGTTTTGTGAGACAAATATTTTAATTTTGAAAATATAGATTAATTCAAAAAATAATTATTTTTAATCTATACTTAACTGAAAATTGTGTTAGATTTGAATTTGACAAAAAGTAATTTTGAATTTGAAATTCAAAAATTGACTTCCAAGTCTTGGCGAGGCACTAGGCCTTCTTTGGCCGTAGCCTTATTGGATCATCAACCCTTTCCTTGACAAAGCCGTTTAATGAAATTTCATTTTCAAAATTAATCTTTGAAAATGTTCTGGTCTAACTAGTTTGGATTTTGGATCGGTAGCTTCGGCTAGTTTCACCAGTCTAAAGAGATCAAGTAAACTTGATCTTATTAGAATTGGTTTCCCTAACGTACTATCATCTCACCTCCACCCAATACTATGTTGTCAAGTTTCAGTTAAGTTTGTTTTAGTCCTTAAACTAATCAATCCTAATTTTAAGCAAAAAAATAAACATAAAAAGAAACATACAATTAAAGCAAATAATTATCTAAGTAAGGTCACCATTAGAGTAATACTCCGGATTTTCAAAATTAGCAAGATTATGAATTAAATTTTCTAACATATTAAATTTATATGAATTAATTACGTTGTTTGAGATAAATAATGGATTTTTAAATACTGTAAATTTACCTTTTGATTCCCGGTTGGGAATCTCCCCCTTTATACTTGCCGTCTTTCCTTTTTGTGCCTTTAGCATCTGGTAGTGATCACGAGCTGACCGGACCGGTTTGGTTCGATCTCCTTCTTTGTCGTCAAATTCTGAGTCTGAGTTGGACTCAGGTACAGGTTGAATCTTCTTCTTTGGTGGTTCTCTTGGAGTTTTTCCTGCAATAAAAATTATACCTTCCTCGATCATTGCAGTATCAACTTGAATATTTAATTTTAATTCAGAAAACGATTCGAAATTGGTTACCCTTTTTGTCTCAGTCAATTCATCGTTTGACTCTGGTTCGGTTTCGATGTCGGGTGTCGAGTCAATCTCGGCTGCTTGTTCTTGAACCGAAAGGGCAAGATAACTTACCTGATCTTCTTCTTCATCTGAGATTTCTTGATGAAGGTCAATCAGTTTTTCCCAGATTTCTCTAGCACATCTGAAGGATCCGACCCGCTTCAATTCTTCATTGGTTAGGCCACATTGTAGGATTGCAGTAGCCCTTGCATCTGTCTCGATCTTCCTCAGTGTTGGTTCATCCATTTTGTCCCAAGTGATCGATGTTCCTTCTTCTGTGGGAAATGTGAACCCCGTTTGGATGATCCGCCATAAGTCCATGTGGGCCTTCAGAAGGGACTCCATTTGATTTCTCCATGATTTGAAGTTATCGCCGGAGAATAGCGGTGGATGGACACTGTTCCACTTTTGGTTGGCCATTAACTCTAAACCTCGTACACACAAGAAATAACAAAAAAAAATGTACCAAGACTTGGTCTTGGATTAGTAGTGCGGGAGGAAAAAAAATACTAGCTCAAAAAGGAGTTGCACGAATTTCGAGGTAAAATAATAATTAAAAAATGGAAAGAAAATTATGACTAATTTTTGAGAAAAATTGACTTTATTAATTCTGATTGGTGATGAAAAGGTAAGAATTTACTGTTTGGGAAAAAGTTTGCTTAGCACGAATTTCGAGAACTATTAAAATATTAAAAAAAATTTATGACAAATTTTCAAAAGTTGATTGTTTTAACAATTCTAACTTATGGTGAAAAAAATGAGAATTCAAAATTGAAAAAGGCGTAAAAGATAAAAAAAAGGCGGAAAAGATGTAGTGGTGTTGATTAAAAAAAAGAAGAGAAATAAGATAAAAAATTTTGTAAATCCGAAAAACTTTCAAACTGGTGGTTGCACCAAGTTTGAACTACCTCGCTCTGATACCACTTGTTGGATCGAGAAAACCGATAGAGGGGGGGGTGAATATCGGAAATCGTTCAGAATTTCGTAAAGAGCAATTGCACATCGGAAGTAAACATAAACACAACACAGAGACACAGTCGATTTTACTTGGTTCGGAGCCTGTGTCGACTCCTACTCCAAGGCCCACGGTCGTTGACCATTTACTTTGGGCAATTCTATATGAAGCGCAATAATAGTTACAGAATTTGGTTACAAAGTAAGTGCACGAAAATAATAATAAAGAATTGCACTCTTCGTTACCGACGTCCGGAGTGTATTGACTTTTTCGGGGTAGCGGGACGTCATTGGCTCGAGTTGGAGTGTTTCCGGAGCAAGGCACGAGCGTAGAAGAGCTTTGAGGCGTTGAAAGAATTGATGCTTGGAAGCCTTGGTCGAGGGTCCTTTATATAGGGTCTAGGGGCGCCCGGGACGTCGGGGGCGCCCCCCCACGTGTCCTTCGATCCGGTTCAATCTCAGTCAGCGTCTGATCCCCTTATCTTCGGGATCCACTTTGACCGGGGCGCCCGGAGCGCTCGGGGCGCCCGGATTGACCGGGTCAAATCTTATCTTCTGGCTTCGAAGGCTTCTGGTTCAAGGCATGCGCATGGGGGCGCCCGGGACGCTGGGGGCGCCCGGGAGCAGCGGGGGCACCCGGGAGCACGGGGGCGCCCCGTCCAGCAGCTGTTCGAACCCTTTTTTCTTTGACTTGTTTTGTATGCACCTTGGGGGCGCCCGGGACACTCCGGGCGCCCTACTCAGCCATTACCTCTCTCCTTTGAGGCTTTCTGAGCTGCAAACACACGTTCCTTCGGTCCTGCATCCAGGGTTAGTCCAAAACACAATGCAACAATAAAATATTTATTTATACAGCCTTAGCTGTCTTGGTTCTGACTTTGGTCTCCAAAATGGAGCACTAGGTCGAACCGACGCCTACTGTTCCCTCGATGGGGAACGCGTCCTCACCTACTCCTCTCGGGAGAATGTACCTGATGCCAACCGCTCCTTTGGTTGGACTTTTGCCTGACGGTCCTTTGTCAGGGCTTGGATGCCGAGCTGTCCTTCGCCCGGTGCCTAGCATTCCTTCGCTAGGGCTTTAGTCCCAGGCTGTCCTTCGCCTGGAGCCTAGCAGTCCTTCGCTAGGGCTTTGGATACTGGCAGTCCTTCGCCAGTTACCTAGCAGTCCTTCGCTAGGGTTTTGGATACTGGCAGTCCTTCGCTAGTTGCCTAGCAATCCTTCGCTAGGGCTTGGATGCTGGCAGTCCTTCGCCAGTTGCGTAGCAGTCCTTCGCTAGGGCTTGGATACTGGCAGTCCTTCGCCAGGTGCCTAGCAGTCCTTCGCTAGGGCTTGGATACTGGCAGTCCTTCGCCAGGTGCCTAGCAGTCCTTCGCTAGGGCTTTTTCTGCACACTTGAGTAACAACGTTAGATCACAAATAAACTTAACTTTGAATCCTTTGCCAATATCAAAACCAGGTTCGATATGGTGCTTCCTGCACCAACATCTTTTGTTCATGTGTTTGCATTGTGTTCCATCTTTTGCATGCATTCATCGTTCCACCTTGTTCCTCATTTACCCTAACCCTAATTTCACTTTGCATCACTGTGTGGTCTTTACATCGTATTCATATCTTGGATTGCATTTGGTTGATCATAATAGGAAGAAACAGCGGGTAGATGAGACGGGTGTAGGGTCTTCTCGTCCTCAGCCATCCACGGATGCCCGCTTTTCAAATGTCGCTTATCAACAGGCGTTTGGTAGAAATGTGTTCAAACTCATAGCACCTAGATCCCTTGATCGTTAGTACTTCCATAATCATTGTTTTGATGTGTTTTAGATCATTGAAACATATAAACTAGAGTCCATTGTGTATTGTGAAAGAGGAGTCAATGTAGGTTTGGTTTTGGAATTTTACAACAATCTACATACCTCAGATGGAGCCAATTATAAAACTAGAGTGACAAAACAGAATCTGGATTTCAGTTATGAGGTTCTTTAGGAGTTTCTCGCTTGTCGTCCTTCTACTAGTGACTTTGTCTTCTTTCCTACATTTCCTGAGCTTTTACCTCCACCTTTTGAGAATATTTCCATCGACTCTATGTATCAGCACTTTTTCCATTGTCCTCGTCCGGATGGTCCTCATGCCAACGTTAACACCTTTTCCGCTCTTGAGCTTTCAGCTGAGGACTATGCTCTTTATAAAGTCATCATAAACTGTCTTTTGCCAATAGTGTCTCGTGCCTTAGCGACTACCATACCTTCCCAGTTCTTCTTGACTTATGGTCTTCAAGAGGGTCTTGATGTCAATATTCCCCTTAACATCTTTCATTCCATCGTACATTTTACTCAGCCTGTGCATGGTACAATCCATATGCCTTTCGGTCATATCATTACAGAGTGGCTTGCCTCCATGCGTATCGATGTCTCCTGGGGGAAGGTGGAACCCATGGCTGTCAAGTATTCCAGAATTTCGGTGCGTTCCTTCTCCAAGTCTGGGATGACGGGTGAGTTCGGGGCCATTAGATGGATTGATGGACGTCAGGTCAGAGAGGGGCCACGAGCACGACCCGGGGCTGGATAAGCTGTTGTAGCTGCCCCTAAGGATGATGAGGATGAGGACCTTCGGGCTAGGGTCCTTGCATTTGAGGAGACTATGGACACCAGATTTGAGGAGCTGCGGTTGGAGAGCGACCTTCGTCATATCGAGGTGCAGATGATGGGAAAATCCCTTGCATGACTTGGCGGTTTCCTAAGCAACCACGGGGTCAAATATAAGATACCTCTCTATGTCTACGGATTAAAAATTTAATCCGAATAGAGACTCGTCTCCTAAACGACCGTCTCATTGTCGTGTCAATTAATCCAAGTCATAATTTAGCCAAAACCAAAGTTAATGCCTTGTAACTTTCCAAATTAATCGACTGCGAAAAGACGACGAATGAATCGCCGATCTTTTTGTTTATTGTCGGGGTCCATGACATGATTAATTATCGATATTAATTAACACATAATTAAACTACAATAATTAATCAAACACATGCAATGATAAACAAAATCAAAGCAATAATGTAACAAAACAAAGACAAAGCTAGGGAGAGGTATACCTCGCCTTTTACCTCACAGTCTTCTACCTTATGACCCTCCCCTCCTGGACGTCGTGTGGGCGACGAGCTACCAAGACGCGGAGTCACCAAGGCTTGCCAATTAATCCTTCTTCTTTTCTCTTCCTTTCTTTGCACCAACCAAGAGGAAACCCTAGAATTAGGGTTTCAATACCGCCGGTCACCCTTCAAGGAAGAAGAAGACCTTGTGGAGAAGAAGTGCTCCTCTCCTTCACACACACCCTAGCCAACCCTTCCTTCCTCTTCCTATCTAACGGCAGCAAGCCCGCAAGGAAGAAGAGCTCCTCCACTTTCTCCTTTTTCCAGCGACAACACCAAAAAGAAGAACCTTGCCTCACCGCCGGCCACCCTTTCCTCAACTTGATTCTGCACGCCACAAAGGAAGAGAACACCTCTCCTTGTCCAGCGAGCATCAAGAGGAAAGAAGAAAAGCGAGGGAAGAAGAGAAGTGAAGAAAACCAATGGTTTTCCTCACCTCCACCGTCGGTGCCACCTTTCTCCCTTGCGCCGGCAAACTGCACCTCCTCCCTCCTCGTTGCACACCAAAACTGTCAGAGGAGAGCTCCACCAGTAGCTGTTGGTTGCTGGCAACGATCTGGGAGAGAAGAGAAGAAGAGAGGAGGAAGAAAATCCCTCCTCCTTCACTGTCGGGTTTGCCCTAGGGGAGAAGTGGAAGAGAAGAGAGAAGGAGAGAGAGAGACGTTTTTAGGGTTTTAATAATTGGAATAATTTTCAATTAATTATGGATTAATTATATGTCTTGTATTACGACTCCTATGGGGTATTTATAAGGCTAAGGTAGGAACCATGAGGAGGAGTTGGTTCTTAACCCGCTAATGGATCCAAATCCGATCCATTAATGGATATTTATTCCACTAAAGGATTTCATTAAACTTCCTCACCAACCCCCATATTTTCATATGGGCTTTACCTATTATGTGTCGTCCATCTCCCAGTGTTTAAAATATCGAATGCCCGATAATTAATTTAAATTACTGACAATTAAATTAATCATCCTCTTGATCTTTGATTAGTACCACTCAACCAAGATTTGACATGACGATCCTTTTGAGCTCATCAAGGGGGCATTATCATCCTAACTAACCAGGACACGTATTCCGTCAATAATCAACGGCACACCATATAACTAATATTATTTTCCAATTTATCGGGTCTATCGATTTAACAGAATACATCTCGCTCATTAGTAAGTCAAAGAAATAATAATTAATTATACGTGCCCATTATTATTTCGGGATTAAGAGATCGTACTCCATAATATATATCCGAGGTCTAATCCAATTTATAAAGTTAGTACAAAATTGGATAACCTCTCTTTTGGTCCTACTCAATGCACACAAAGCGCACTAGTGTAATTCTATGGTTAAGACAAACCACACCTAATTACACTACAACCATCCCGATGGTTTGTCCAACTCCATCTCGGTTGTGAGCTTCTTTCTTATACTTCTGCAAGTAACTGATAACATGATCTTCTGTGCGTTACCAAGTACCATGTTATCTACAATGCAAAGTATTAGACATTTTATACACATATTAATATAAATATGCACCGTGTGATTTTACAATTCTCTTTTAAAAATATAAATGTATTTTAACCACATATTAATATAAATATGCACCATGTCATCCTAACAGTAGACACGTCTCACGGCTATTGAGCGCTACCTGCAGGATATGCACGATATGTTGCGTTCCTGGATGAGCGGTCAGCCTCTTCCTCTACCGCCCCCTGATGTTCCACCTCCGGCGACTGCCACCACTCCAGGGAGTTCCGATCTTTCCGATATTGCGGGAACCTCGGCTGCAGATCCCACCTCAGAGCTTGTGGAGTTTTTCTTTCCACCCTCGGCTTCGGCCAGGATGATGCCGAGTTGGAGGCTCGGTTGGCTGCCGAACTGTAGGCAAGGGAGGGTGCCCCTACTGGGGCTACCTCAGCGGACCCGGCTCCGATCGTCCCGGAGCAAACGCCCGCCGCCCCTGAGACGGTGCCCCCAGTAGCAACCGCACAACCCGCCTCCTCAAAGCGCCGACGGGCCTCTTCCCCGACGGGAGACTCACCTCAGTCTTCCTCCAGCAAACGCTTGGAGAAGAAGAAGAAGAAGAAGAAGATGATGATGACCCCCGACTCGGGAGCCCCTCGTACCTCCACCGCCACTATACCTGTTACCGACCCCTCAGTCTCCCTCTGGCACTCCTGAACTGTCACTGCCAGAGAGGTCGGGCACTCCACCTGTGGAGGGTCAGATCAACCGACCCCCCTGCATCTCTTGGCGCCAACTCAATCTGACTACCGCTTGGGTGTCCCTCGAGGCGAGCTTCCTGACCAGCACCAAGAGCTATGCCTGTACGGGTCGGTAGCCGACCGTTACGTGCAGGGACTCGAGGGGTCCTATTTTCGAGGGTCACGCAGCAAGGCTGACTCCTTTTTCTGGAGGCTACTTAGGTATGCATAGGATCCTTTCCTTCTCTTTCCGAGTACTCTGTTTTATGGTCTCAAGATTTGTGTCTTTTTTGCAGTTTTGGGGTTCCTGCCATAGCCTTTCTATGGCACTCCTGACCCATATTTTGACACGGGAAAAGGCCGAGAAGAAGATGGAACTCCTGGAGACTCGCCTCAAACACACGCAACTCGTCTCTAGCGAGTCTACCTTGAGCGACCAGCGGGCTGAGGTTGCAGCCCTTCAAGACCGGCTGGCTCATTCTGAAGAGCAGTTGGAGGCTGCCCGCAGCCAGACCGAGATGGCGGACTTAGCCATCACTCAATCGAATCTCCAGATCTCCACCTTGGACTATAACGAACGCAAGGCCTAGGCGCTTCAGGCGAAGACCCAGGATAAGCTGACCAAGGCGGAGGCCCGTCTCCAGGAGGCGTACGAAGCCGCTGATTCCTTCAAGGCCCAACTGGAGGCCAAGGACGCAGAGGCAGCGACTCAGGCGAAGAGGGCAGAAGAACTGGCCACCGAGTTAACCTCCAAGGACCAAACGCTGCATAGTCAGGAGGAGGAGCTCAAGCGCCTGAAAGCGGAGAATGCCGAGTGGGAGGCAGCCCGAGTGGAGCCCGAAGGGCTATGCTCCTATAAGGAGGAGGAAGCCGGTCGGTGGGACGCTCGCAGGGTTGCGTACATTAACTCTGTCGAGTTCGGCAATCAGCTCGCTGAGCGGATTAGAGCGATGATGCGGCATCAGCTGCAGAATATGTTCGAGCAGCTCAAGGAGGGCGGGCATATAGCCCCCGACCTGTCTTCCTCGTTCATCAAATCTGCAAGCCTGTCTGAAGGCATGCCCGATGTGGTTAGCCAACCCTTTAAATGAGGGTCAGGCCTTTTATCTCCTTTTCTTTCCATGTAGAGGCGACTTGCCTCAAATTTTGTAACGCTTCTGCCTCTTCAATGTAACTTTTCCTTTTGCTCGAGGCCTCTCAGACGCCACTATTTTCTCTTTCGAATATTAATGGCTCGGTTGTTAGCGTGAGCGACTCGGGTGAGAGGACGATTAAGCCACTTGGCCTTTACGAGTGCCTGAGCTAAAGCCACATGCTAAAGTGTAGGCCACTCGAGTGAGTTGACGCAAAGTTAAACGACTGGCATAAAGCCACATGCTTAAAGCTGCCAGCTCGGGCAATTCAAAACATCCTCCTTGAGTCAACTTGGTTCTGGAAGGGTGTGGGGAGCCGTTCACCCAGCCAAGGAGATAAGGAAACCATGAGGACTTATCTGCTAGTGGGTCACACAGAGACGAGAGATGAGCCACTCGGTCGTATAGTGCCCAGGGAGCGTGGGTTGCCACACGTCCGATGGAGAACCGAGCCGACGGATTTGTGGGAGCATGGCCACTTGTAACTTGCAACAGCAAGGATTTGGCCGCTTGGTCGGGTTATGCCCAGGGAGCGTGGGCCGCCACGTGTCCAACCGGGAGCCGAGCCAAGGGGTTTCTGGGAGCATGCCTACTCATGATGCACTAGGGGTCCGGATTGGGTCAGCTCTTTCCGCCCCCAGCCACCTGGTTGGCAAGTCAATGTCTTTTCGATTGTCACATCCGTCCTATCTCTGAGTTGAGCCGATTCATATCCTGCCTCCTGGCGACTGCATTAATTGGCGAAGACATGTGTCCCTCGACGAACGGTGTATCGAGTGTTGAAGCGTCAATCACCGGTCACCGACATCTTGGGCGGCGAACCGTTTGCCGCCGAAAGTGTGCTCGCGTCCCCTCGAGCCTCGGGATTCCCCAGGGATCTAATCGGAGGGCCCCAACTCGATCTCGCCTCTCACCGAGGCTCTCCTTGAATGGCTAGGATTGGCCGCTTCCCCCTATATATAGGTGCGGGCTGCGGCTCTCGCCGTCACCTTCTCTCTTCCGGTGCTTCTCTGCTACTTCTGCCGCTGTCGTTTACTTCGCGAGAGTTCCAACACCTTCCATTTTCCGGTTATCCTCCCCGGCAGCCCCTCATCTTTTTAGCAACAAAATGTGGGCTGCAACCTTGCAGGAGGGGTTCCTTTTGGACGACGCCGAACTAGCCGCTCAAACTGGCGAACATTCCGCTATTCTGATGCCTGTTCCACTGGCAACAACTTCCGCTGATGCGCCCTCTTCGAGTAATGGGAAGGTCCCAACGGGGGAGGTCGGCTCCTAATCTCGAAGTCCTAGACGTGGACGACCAACCGCTGGAGACCAGGCATCGCAAGGATCGGCCGGCTAACCCTTTACCTCCATTTGGGGCTGCCACCGGCCTCCACCCAGGGAAGAGGGTCAAGGTCACGCCTCCTACAGTGACATCTGTTGTGCCCGTGCCTGCGGCTCCCACTCCAGTGATCTCCGTTTAGGGGCCACTCTTCCTACGCCTCTTATAGTGACCTCTATTATGCCCGTGCCTGCGGCTCCCACTCCAGTGGTCTCTGTTCAGGGGGCCACTCTTCCTACGTCCATGACGACCCAGGCCGGCTCTTCAAGCATGCCGGCCCGCGAGGCCTCATCTCCTTCCGCCGCGGGGCCGCTATCAACCGACCCTTGCATCTGGTTATGCCGTCCCGTGCCGACCCCACCACGGGCTATCAGGAGGCACCTGCCACCGGGCCCCGGCCACGGGAGTTGGCTCGGGAGATTCATTTGTACTACCCGCTCGGTGAGCGTTTCTACGAAGGCCTTCAGGAGGCCAGCTACTGGAGCCTAACTAGCCGAGCTAATGTCTTCCTCTCGGGGGCCAGTCAGGTTTGCTTCTCCTTTTATCCACACTTCTTTCTATGCCTTTTAATACTTGTTGTCTTACCTGCAGTTCTTCAGCTCAGCCTATGACATGTTCGTCTGTCTGATGAGTTACGCTCGGGTTCTGCAGCGGACAGAAGCCCGGGCAGAGAGACTCGAGACGCAGCTCCGCCATTCGAAGCTGCAATTTAACGGGGATACTCTGAACCGGCTGCGTGCTGAGAACTTGGACCTTCGGGATCGTGCCGCCCACTCGGCATCCTGCCTTGAAGAGCTCATGTCGGAGCAGAACTCTACTAACATGTCGGTTGCCCAGGCCAACGCAGAATTGACAGCCTGGAGCAAACAAAGCGCACAACCTGGGACCTCAAGAGCCGGGCTAATGCGGAACTAGCCAAGGTCAAGGCGAAGCTCCTAGAAACTGTTAGATCGTTACGCCTTGCTAGCGGGGCGTGAATAGCAATTCTTCGATTCTTCTACCTACGTTGTTAGTGTGCGCAAGCGGACACAATAATAATAAACACAAACAACGCTAACAATACTGATTTACGCGGTTCGAAGATGAAGACTCCTACTCCACGACAGCCCGTGAGGTGGACGATCCCTCGATCCTTCGGCGGATCACTCCCCGGATGCCCTTCGGCTAGCTCGCGTAGCTCCTAGTGGGTGGAGAAACCTCGCCACAACCTTGAGTACACCTCTGAGCTCTAGAGACTACTAACAAGCCTTAACCAAGCTTGTTTCGTCAGAACCCCAGCCCAAATCGAGTTCTCTTTAAATAGAACTCAAGCTGGAAAACACTCCACCAGTCGACTGCTCCCAGGGCAGTTGACTGGTCCCACTGAAAATTGACCGTTGCAACCCCAACGTTTGAATTTTTATCCACTTAAGCAGTCACTACCAGTCGACTGCTCCCAGGGCAGGCGACTGGTCGAGGGTCAGAAACCTTCTGTGAGTTTCTGTGCTTGCTGGCAGTCGACTGTTATATCCCCAGTCGACTGCCCAGCTTACAAACACACTCCTCACTCTAATGACCCTCCTCCAGGCGTGCCTTCAGGCACACTCCCTTGGCTTGCCCCTTGAAGTCCTCTTCCACTGGCTGTCGCCCCTCAGATGCGAACACAAGCCTTCCCTTGGCTTGCCTCTATGCTACCCTTCACGTGTGCCCTTAAAGTCCACTTCCCGGCTTGCCCTTAGAGTCCTCCTCCCTCGGCTCTTGTCCCTTCATGACTTAGCTGACTCTTCACCAGCAGCTTTGACTGTTGCCTTCGCGCCCTCTTCATCTTCGGCCCTCGTCCCTCGGATGCACACAAACCTCCAGCTTGTCTCCATGCCATCCTTCACATACGCCTCAAAGTCTGCGCCCCTCGGCTCATCATCCATGCTATCCAAGGTTCCTTGGGTGCACACAAGTCTCCAGCTTGTCTCCATGCCACCTTTCACTGTACCGAAGCCGTCCAGCTAGATCAATATGTGTAAACCTGCACAACCTATACACTCAACATACACATATTAGAACACAAGGGAAAATATTACTTAAACCCTTTGCCCAAACATCAAAACTCATGGTCACCCCAGACCATAGATTGCCTCAACAATCTCCCCCTTTTTGATGTTTGACAATACGTTTAAGTTAGGGAAACAGATAGCAATAATAACTAGCAACAACAATGCTAAAACAATCATTTTGGACTTACACTGCCAAGACTCCATCTTGGACTTACACCGCCAATGCATATGCAATGCAAACAATCATGGATCCTATCCCAAGGCATCTCATACACCTAACCTCCCAAGTTAGGAATTTTCATCAAAACGAGCTTTTTAAAGCTTCTCCAAAGGTCCCCCTACATTGGACATACAAAGACTTTTTAAAAAACTTTCCAAGGTTCCCCTTACACTAAGAATGGAGCAACCATGCTCTCCCTTTTTCTAAGCTCCCCCTAAACTTAGGGTTTCTTGCAAAGGTGTGTTGGGTTTCCCAAATTAAACCCAACACTTCTCCCCATTTGTCTAACATCAAAAAGAATCCAATAATATCCCAATTATTGGATCTTTTAACCCCCAATGATCCTAAACACAGTGTACTAACCCCCCATATACTTGTTTTACATCAGTTGAACACAAATCAGCTGCTGAATACCCAATTCAGCCCTGACCAGTCGACTGGTTCCCAGGGCAGTCGACTGATACTCTGAAAATCAGAATTTCAGCTTTTCTGGCCAAATTCAGAAATGCGCCAGAAATTCCACAAATCTCCAAAAATTCTCAAATTTTGTGAAGTTTGTGGTACCCATACCTACTTGGGAAAAATACATTCAACCATGTATCTATCACCATTCCCAAGTTTGACACAAAACCCAAAACTTCCTATGAAAATTAAGGCAAACAAGAGGCAACCTCCCCCTTTACCTATGTCTTCTCCCAAATTTCAATTTACCAAGGTTAAGTTCTACCAAACCAAACACCCAAGTTCTTCCCCCTTTGACACCATCAATGAATTGCCCCAAGCAACCTTACCCCTAGTGCCAAAAAGAACTCAACAAAACTCGAAAAAATCTAACAATTTGCAAGCACATTTGCTAGGATATACTTTACCCTAGAAAAATATAATTTCATGAAAGGTACCAAATGTGCTTGACTTTTAATACATCTTCTAATTTCCTCAAAAATGGTCATTTTGTATCAACTTAGAAATCCATCTATAATTCCATGTGTTTGCCAAGACTAACCATTATAATTTGACACATGGAATTGTCCTCAATTCTCTCCTTTTTATCTCTTAGTCCTAGATACATATGTGAGACTTTCATATCCTTTCATTTATCAAGAACTTATCATTCAATGAATTTTAAGCACTCATCAATCCTCCTTAAACTTCGTGATATCAATAAAGCATTATTTCATACAATCATTATCAAATCACGAAGCAAGACTTTATTTAATGACTGTGAAAGCATATCCAAGATCTTAATTCAAAGCCATATCCTATCATCCAATAGTAATTTAGGACCTTCAAATCATATCATTCATAAAATCTCATAAGATAACATAACCCCTTCCTATGCTTCCAATTCTACTATTGCTTATTATCTACTATGCCTCTTTCACTTAATCCTACGGACCAGTTGACTGCCCCCAGGGCAGTCGACTGCTAAAACGAACAGAGAGTTCTCAGTGCTGAATTCACCTGGACCACCAGTCGACTGATACCTGAATTCTAATTTTTCAGTCTAATTTCAGAAATGTCTAATTAATTCCACAAATCTCCAAAAAATCTGAAATTTCATGGAGAGATTTGTGGAGCCTATGTCTACTTAGGAAAAATATGTTTTCAAATAAATCTACTACAGATCCCAAGATTGGCACGAAACTTAACTCTTCCTAAATTGTATCATTTAACCTTTTCCAAAAGTCCTAATTTTGACTCCTCCTTGATGAATCTTCTCATCCCTAACCATGATATATTTCTAGCACTGAATTATATTATATTTACCCATTAAACCCTAATTTTATCAAATATAAGCCTATTTTCATCTTTTCCTCCATAAATTCCTTTTTATGTGTCAATTCCCTAGGATTAAGACTCACCTTAGTCTTCCAAACCCTTCGGCACATTTCCTAATCCACCTAGACTTCCTAAAAGAGTCATCTCTTGAGATCCACTTACCATGGATCCCAAAGGCTCCTAGAGCTCCCCCTTGAACTCTTAGCCCTAGCCACCTCCCTAGGTGACTCAATCCACACTAGACCTACCGGTGTGCCACCGGTGATTCTTGGCCTACAAAATAAACCCTTTTAATTTTAGACACTTTGTCTTTGGTTAAGTCATTTTCTTTTCCTTTGAATGGCACCCCTTGCCATTTTTGGACTTCTCCTTTTTGCCATAATTATATGCTTCCCTAGCATACTTCTTTTCATTGGCATTGGAGACCTTAGACCGGTATCCAAACCCCGATCTATCATAGTTGGGTTTTAGACTACCCAACATCATATCTAAACCCTTAGATCCAACCTTGAATCTTTCTAGAATTTCTCCAATGTATCAAGCCTTGCCCTCAAGGCTTGATTTTGCTTTTCTAGATTTCTAAACCTAGACCTACCCATCTTCCTAGGCATATGTCTCCCCTTCTTGGGATTTATGCCTTGATCCTTAGATACAGCGGTCTTGGGTTTATCATGATGCATGGTTCTCCTAGGGTTTTGATCTACCTTGTTAACTTTATTCCTATCATGATATTTAAATCCGAAATTATGAACAAGCAAGCATTTTTCATTAATTCTAGCATGCATAGAGGAACTTAAATTTGAATTGCATTTTAATTTAAAGTTAGAAATTACCTCCCTTACCCTTGTAGTTCCTCCTTGATGTGAGCTTCTTTTCTTTCTTTCCTCCTTCTCCCATCTTCTTAATTGCTCCATTTTCTTTAGCTCTCCTTTTCTTGGACATTTTGTGTCATAATGCCCTAGCTCTCCACATGTGAAACATCTAATTCTCTTCCTTTTAGCTTGGGCTTCTTCATTCCTACACCCCATGTTAGATTTAGAAGGAATTGAAATAGGTTTAGGGGTTACCTCCTTTTTCTTACTCCTTGTAGTGTCCCTTTTCATTACATCCAAAGCATGTAATATGGTCTTTTGATTTGGCTTTGATGGAGGTTGGAGCTTCTTCTTGTTCTTGTGTGGATGAGGGTCTCTCCTCCCCCTCAACTCTTGAATTTGACACCTCCTCTTCTTCTCTTGATGAGATAGATGATTTTTCACTTAATTCTTCCTCCTCTTAGACTATTGAGCTTACTTCCTCGAATTGAACTCGTATAGGGTTTTCATGGAATTCTTCTATCTTTTTCCATAGCTCATGTGCATTTTGATATTTTCCTACACCACTCAAAACATTGTTAGGCAAAACATTTGTTAATACACCAATTACCTTCTCATTGGCCCTAGCTTGTTCTTGTTGCTCCTTAGTCCAATATCTTGGTCGGAGCTTCTTCCCATGCTTATCTATAGGAATTTCAAATGGTTCTTAAGTGCAATCCTAAGGTCCCACTCCATTCCGAACCATGTCTCTATCCTTGACCTCCAATATCCAAAATCTTCATGGTCATATGTGGGTGGTGCGTTGATATCATCCCCTAGCTTATCTTCCGTCATTTTTCCTCTAGCTTTCTTTGCTCCCTTGGCGGTTAGTCCAATAAGAGCGGTCCTTCGCTCTGATACCACTTGTTAGATCATTACGCCTTGCTAGAGGGGGTGAAGAGCAATTCTTCGATTCTTCTACCTATGTTGTTAGTGTGCGCAAGCGGAAACACTAATAATAAACACAAACAACGCTAACAATACCGATTTACGTGGTTCGGAGATGAAGACTCCTACTCCACGACAGTCCGTGAGGTGGACGATCCCTCGATCCTTTGGCGGATTACTCCCCGGATGCCCTCCGGCTAGCTCGCGTAGCTCCTTGTGGGTGGAAAAACCTCGCCACAACCTTGAGTACACCTCTGAGCTCTAGAGACAACTAACAAGCCTTAACCAAGCTTATTTCGTCAGAACTCCCAACCAAAACCAAGTTCACTTTAAATAGAACTCAAGCTGGAAAATACTCCACCAGTCGACTGCTCCCAGGGCAGTCGACTGGTCCCACTGAAAATCAACCGTTGCAACCCCAACGTTCGAATTTTCAGCCACTTAACCAATCACTACCAGTCGACTGCTCCCAGGGCAGTCGACTCGTCGAGGGTCAGAAACCTTCTGTGAGCTTCTGTGCTTACTGGCAGTCGACTGTTATATCCCCAGTCGACTGCCCAGCTTACAAACACAATCCACCTCACTCTAATGACCCTCCTCCACGCGTGCCTTCAGGTACACTCCCTTGGCTTGCTCCTTGAAGTCCCCTTCCACCGGCTATCGTCCCTCGGATGTGCACACAAGTCTTCCCTTGGCTTGCCTCTATGCCACCCTTCACGTATGCCCTTGAAGTCCACTTCCCGGCTTGCCCTTGGAGTCCTCCTCCCTTGGCTCTTGTCCCTTCATGACTTAGCTGACTCTTCACCAGCAGCCTTGACTGTTGCCTTCACGCCCTCTTCGTCTTCGGCCCTCGTCCCTCGAATGCACACAAGCCTCCAGCTTGTCTCCATGCCATCCTTCACGTACGCCTCGAAGTCCGCGCCTCTCGGCTCATCATCCCTGCTATCCAAGGTCCCTCGGGTGCACACAAGCCTCCATCTTGTCTCCATGCCACCATTCACCGTACCGAAGTCGTCCAGCTAGGTCAATATGTGTAAACCTGCACAACTTGCACACTCACATACACATATTAGAACACAAGGGAAAACCTAATTAACTTAAACCCTTTACCCAAACATCAAAACACATGGTCACCTCGGACCATAGATTGCCTCAACAGAAACGTGCCAAGCAGCCTCTGAGCTGTGCGCAGATCTGAGGGTCAAAGAGGAAGAGCTGAGTGCTTGCTCAGGAGAGCTTTAACGACTCAGGAAGGAGCACGGCATCCTGGGGGCGGAGCTGAAGGCAGCCCGGCAAGAGTTGAAGCAAGTCCGGGCTTATGCCGAGTCCGAACGATATGTCCGTAGGTATTAAGTAGTCGTTGTGGGAGACACTCCCTTTGCTTCTTTTCTTTCTGGTAGAGGTCGAGCCTTGTTTTTGTAATAGTACTACTCTGAATGCTAGTCTTTCTCCTTTGTTTTTCTGTACTTGCATGCTTGGCATTTTTGGAGGTCTGGGCGCAAGTAACCCGAGTGAGGGAGTGCTCGCCCAACTCATTTCGATGAGCGAGCACGTGAGATACCCGAGCGCGAGGGTTTCTATATAGCAACCACTCGGGAGGGAGCGCAATTGAGCGATTCGGCCTTTGTGAGCGACAGAGTAAAACACTTGAGCACGATAGCTTCTAAGTGCTAGCCACTTGAGCGAGACCGATAGAGCCTCTAGAGACTAAAATTAAGTCGATTGGGTAAAGTTGCGGCTTAGGCAGTCCGGAACGCTATTATTGAATTAGTTCAATTTTGGGGAGCGTGGGCCGCCACGCGTACGACTGAGAGCCGAGCGGAGGAGTGGATGGGAGTCGAGCCCGGTTGTAACTCGTGAGAACGAGAGTGTGGACACTTGCTCAGGTCGATTCTCAGGAGCATGGGCCGCCACGCATCCGATCGAAGACACTGAGCAGAGTGGGGCACGGGAGCTGAGCCCGCTTATAACTTGCTGTCAAGGCATGAGTCTGGACTCTCGGTCGGGCAAGACTCAGGGAGTGTGGGCCGCCACGTGTCCGACTGAGAGCCGATCCGAGGGATGGATGGGAGCGGATCCCAGTTATAACTCGTGAGAACGAGAATCTGGACACTTGCTCAGGCCGATTCTCAGGAGCATGGGCCGCCACGCGTCCGATCGGAGACACTGAGCTAAGTGGTGCGCGGAGCTGGTATGCTTATAACTTGCTAACAAGGCAGGAGGCTGGACACTTGCTCAGGCCGATTCTTAGGAGCGTGGGCCGCCACACGTCCGATTGAAGACACTGAGCTAAGTGGTGCACGGAGCTGGTCCGCTTATAACTCGCTAGCGAGGCGAGAGTCTGGACTCTCGATCGGGCGAGAATCAGGGAGCGTGGGTCGCCACGCGTCCGACTGAGAGCCGATCCGAGGGGTGGATGGGAGCGGATCCCGTTTATAACTCGTGAGAACGAGAGTCTGGACACTTGCTCAGGTCGATTCTCAGGAACGTGGGCCGCCACGCGTCCGATCGGAGACACTGAGCTAAGTGGTGCGCGGAGCTGGTCCGCTTATAACTTGCTGGCAAGGCAAGAGGTTGGACACTTGCTCAAGCCGATTTTCAGGAGCGTGGGCCGCCACGCGTTCGATCCGGAGACACTGAGCTAAGTGGTGCGCGGAGCTGGTCTGCTTATAACTCGCTGGCAAGGCGAGAGTCTGGACACACGGTCGGGCTGTAACGCCCGTAAAATCCTCTCAATATTTTTCTTTAAAATATTGATCATGTCTATATGAATTCTTGAGTAACATATGAATACTAGCATAAACCGTAGCAAGATCTCTTATATAAATTAAAAAGCTAAGTACTAATGGGTCTTATGTTGGCCTTGCCAAAAATAAGAGTAAAAGTAATAAAAAGAAGTACATGCACCAAGGATTGAACCTTGGACCTAGAGTTTTATCATGCATGTACTAATCAATTCACATAGCAAGGGAGTGCTAGTGGAAAAGGAAGAGGATTTTAGTTGAGGCTAAAAGAAAGTGAAGAGTCACCATGTGAGGAGACTCCATGCCTCTTCACTTGCCCCTACACCTAATATAAAAGGAGTAGATGAGAAGGGAAGAGACACTTGAGTTATTGTTTTCTCTTTTCTTCATCCACCAAGGCTCTTCCTCTCCCTCTCCTTCCTCCTTCTAGCCGAAACCCACAAGGGGTTTTCCCCTTGGAAAAGCTTCACAAGAAGACTTCTTCTTCAAGATCCAAGGACTTCCTACAAGGCTACAAGGACTATGGGTGATCTAAGGTCAAGAAAGTCTTCATCCTCTTTTCTCTTTAAGGTCTAAAACCAAGATAACAAGGGTAAGACTCTCTCACCTGTGGTATAATAGTTTATGTTGTTTATCATGATTTAAGATGTTGTTTGGGATTTATATTGATAAAACAATGGATTGCCAAAGCATGTTCTTGGGTCTAAGATGATATTAAAACCCCACTTATATTTTCTAATGTTTTCTCATGATAAGTAAAGTATAAATTATGAATTTTGGAAATTTTGTAACACCCTAAGACCCTCTAGGGTTTTGGCCACCATCAACATCTCATGGTTAGGATTAGATCTAACCCTCCAAGTATGTTTATTATGTTTCCCTATGATATAATGGATATTAATTGTGAATGATAAGAATTTTTCCATGCACTTGTGACCCTCTAGGGTTTCGGCCAAGATTAAATTGTAAGGTTAGGACTTAGGGTTAGCCCAATCATGGGTTCTAATGGCTTCCTATGGCATTGTATGTATGGGATTAGATGTAAATTGTGAATGATATGAATTTTTCCAAGAACTTGTGACCCTCTAAGGTTTCGGCCAAGGTTAAGTTGTAGGGCTAGGACTTAGGGTTAGCTCCAATTATGGGATCTAATGGCTTTCTATGGCATTGTATGTATGTATGGGTTTTCCTTTATTTATGGTACTTCATATGTTGCTTGAATAATGGGATCTCCTTTTATTCAATTTTTAGCCAAGCACCTAAACTAGGGTTTGGGCTGGGTTAAGGTTTTAAGGATACTTGTTTATGGTTTACTATGATGTATGTATATGTTTAAGCATGTTGTAAGAATTTTATGTTACCTAAAATCCTAACTTTATGTGCTATATGTATATCGTGACTTTGTATACTTAAGTTATGTACTATGTTTGTTCATGAATGTTTTAAACCATATACCATGAACACATGTATTATGAAGTAGGCCTCATGTTTGTGTAGAATGATGCATGTATGATGTTAAATGTCTATGATAGATATATGGTTATGAAGGTCTATGCATGTTCTATGTTGAATACCATGAACCTAGGTAGTATGTGTTATGCTCATATAGATCCTACCCATGCATGCTTTATGATCGATACTATGATTATGTATGCTAGGTGATATGTATCATGTATGTAATGCATGCTTTATGATAGATACTATGATTATGTATGCTAGATGATATGTACCATGTATGTAATGCATGTTTACCTTATGTACCATAATCATGCAAGTTTTATGAACTAAAATGATGTTTATGCCTTAAGGCATAATTATGTATGTATGTCATGTTTTATGAATGAAGATGATGAATGAAGAGAATGTTTATGCCTTTAAGGCATAATAATGTTATGCATTAAGAATGAATGATGAAATGCCAAGTATGCTTTATGTCATGCTTCATGTAACAAGATTATGTTATGTCTTTAAATATGTTATGTATGTTCTATGAATGATGAAGCATGTGAAGTTATTTTACTTTATGAATGGGCTTGTACCGGACCGAAGTAAGAGTCCAAGGGATGGGCACCTTAAGAACGCCTCGGTTCTGGACTACCGTAGCTGTCCACGATTCTGGGACTACCGTAGCTGTCCAACAGGGATGGACACCTTAAGAATGCCTCGGTTTTGAAACTACCGTAGTTGTTCCTACCCTAGTAGGTCGAGACTAGCTACCTCGCATTTACTTAGGGATGCGCGTATATGATATATGTATGTGGTACAAGCCGGGGACCCCCATGATGTTATGATTATGTTTAAGTATTTATAATTATGGTTTTCAAATAAGCATCCTTATGTTATATGCATTTGACTCATGCATCCATTCATGCTATGCATCTACTCTATGATAAGTATTTCATATGTTTATGTTCATGTTAAGTATTTCATATGTTTATCTTTATGTCAAATATTTCATATGTTTATGTTTATGTCAAGAACCATGTCATGTTAAGTATTTCATATGTTTATGTTTATATTAAGTATTTCATATGTTTATGTTTATGTCAAGTATTTCGTATGTTTATGTTTATATCAAGAACCATGCTATGTTAGGTATTTTATATGCTTATGTTTTATATCAAGAACTTCTATATGTTAAGAATGTTATATGTTTTATGTTATGCGATGTATGGTTTTAGTGAGTAGGAAAGAGTCTTACTAAGTCTATGTGCTTATAGTTTTACTTTCTTATACCGCAGATCAAGCAAGAGGATATTAAGGGAAGCAGCAGGAGGGGCAAGAGTGTGTGTGTGGCAGTGACATGACAGAAGAAAAAGAAAAAGCTTTTAATATTTATACTTTGTCACATGTCCTATATTTTGCATTGTCCTCTTAAGTTTCATGTTATACTTATGATGGTTTAATACACTTGCTACTTATGTTGCTTATGGACGACTTATATGATTTTTATATCATGATGCTACGTATGATGTTAATATGCTAGGTTACCATGTCACCATGTTTAGGAATGATAGTTAAGGCATGTATACATGATTCAAGTATTAGTTGCATGGGTTAAACGCATATGTATAAAGTTTTAAATGTTTTCGCTGCATTAAGATATTCATATGTGTATATGTATGTTAGCGTAACGCCGCCTTCCGCCTACACCGTAAGGCCGGGAAGAGCGGGTGTTACACGGGCAAGACTCAGGGAGCGTGGGTCGCCACGCGTCCGACTGAGAGCCGATCCGAGGGGTGGATGAGAGCGGATCCCGATTATAACTCGTGAGAACGAGAGTCTGGACACTTGCTCAGGACGATTCTCAAGTGCGTGGGCTGCCACGCGTCCGATCGGAGACACTGAGCTAAGTGGTGTGCGGAGCTGGTCTGCTTATAACTTGCTGGCAAGGCAAGAGGCTGGACACTTGCTCAGGCCGATTCTCAGGAGCATGGGCCGCCACGCGTCCGATCGAAGACACTGAACTAAGTGGTGCGCGGAGCTGGTCTGCTTATAACTCGCTGGTGAGGCGAGAGTCTGGACACTTGGTCGGGCAAGACTCAGGGAGCATAGGTAGCCACGCGTCCAGTTGAGAGCCGATCCAAGGGGTGGATGGGAGCGGATCCCGGTTATAACTCGTGAGAACGAGAGTCTGGACACTTGCTTAGGCCGATTCTCAGGAGCGTGGGCTGCCACGCGTCCGATCAGAGACATTGAGCTAAGTGAGGCACGGCAGTGGATCCCGCTTATAACTCGCTGGCGAGGTGAGAGTATGGACACTTGCTCAGGCCGATTCTCAGGAGCATGGACCGCCACGCGTCCGATCAGAGACACTGGGCAGAGTGGGGCACGGGAGCGGATCCCGCTTATAACTCGCTGGCAAGGCAAGAGTCTGGACACTTGCTCAGGCCGATTCTCAGGAGCGTGGGTCGCCACGCGTCCGATCGGAGACACTGAGCAGAGTGGGGCACGGGAGTGAATCCCGCTTATAACTCGCTGGCAAGGCGAGAGTCTGGACACTCGGTCGGGCAAGACTCAGGGAGCGTGAGTCGCCACGCGTCCGACTGAGAGCCGATCCGAGGGGTGCACAGGAGCTAAGCCCGCTTATAACTCGTGCTGAGACGAGAGTCTGGAATACCTGCAAGTTGAGTGAGGACCGCGTCCTTTTACTATCATTGCAGGCAGGTAGTACATTTACCTTACAGTCTTTCACTCAGCCATTCGATAGGGTTGGAGGTGGATCACACTCCATGGCCGATTCAACCTCTTTCCCTGCTCATTTTCTAAGTAATATGCTACCGAGGCGAGCTTCTGAGTGAATTTAAAAGGTCCTCCCCACTGCGGCTCTAGCTTGCTGACATCCCCGTCCGACTTGATTCTTTTCCAAAAAAGATCCCCGACCTGGAATGTTCTCAGCAGCACCTTGTAATTGTATCTTTGCTTCATCTTCTGTCGATACACAAACATGCGAGCTGCCGCTTTTTCTCGAATTTCTTCGACCAGGTCTAGCTCTAGGTGCCTCCTCTTCGGGTTGTCTTCATCATAGGCTCTTCTCCTATCCGATTCACAGCCCACATCGACTGGCACTACAGCCTCACTTCCATACACCAGCTGGAAGGGAGTGTGGCCCGTGGTTTCCTTGGGTGTGGTTCGCAGAGCCCATAGGATACTCGGCAATCCATCCACCTAAGTTCCTCTAGCATGATCCAGCTTAGTCTTCATCCCCCTCAAGATTTCCCGATTGGCCACTTCTGCTTGGCCGTTGCTCTGGGGGTATGCCACCGAGGTGAAGGCTTGCTTAATGCCGTAAGCTTAGCACCATTCCAGTATCTTCCGGCCCTAGAACTGTCTTCCGTTGTCCGAGACTAGTTTGTGGGGGATTCCGTACCGACACAGGATGTTCTGCCATAGGAACTTAATGACGGCCTACTCCGTGATGCGTGCCAAGGCCTCTGCTTCAATCCATTTGGAAAAATAGTCGACTGCCACCAGTAGATACTTCTTCTGAGCCGCGACAGTCGGGAAGGGTCCAATGATGTCCATGCTCCACTGGTCGAATGGACATGAGACTGCCGAAGCCTTCATCATCTCCACGGGTCGATGCGGTAAGCAGTGATGCTTCTGGCAGGATAGGCATGTAGTAACCACCTTGTCAGCGTCCTTCTGCAGAGTCGGCCAGTAATAGCCGGCCAGCAATGCTTTCCGAGCAACGGCCCGAACTCCAGCGTGGCTTCCACAGACGCCCATGTGAATCTCCCTTAGCACATAATCTGCATCCTCCTCGCCCAGGCACTTGAGTAGAGGCCGAGCGAAGGACCTCTTGTACAATACATCCCCGACCATGGTGTACCGAATGGCCCACTTCCTTAGCAGTCGGGCTTCCTCTCGATCGGTCGGAACGACTCCTTCAGTCAGGTAAGCAATGAGAGGTGTCCTCCAGTCGGATTCCAACTCTAACCCAGCCTGTCGCTCTATGTGCGTAGTCATCAGTGTCGGCCCGACTGGTTGAGGGAACACCCAGGAGCCGACTGAGCTGGCCAATTTAGCCATCTCATCCGCCCTTAGGTTGCTTTCCCTAGGGATCTTCTGGATCTGTACCTCTTGAAACTCGGCCTTCAACTTTTCATAGGCTTCTATAAAGGCCTGCAGTCGGTCACTGTTGACTTCAAAATGCCCGGTGACTTGCTGTGTGACCAACTGGAAATCAGAGTAAAGTATCACCCGTGTGGCCCCCACATGCTTAGCCGCTTGCAGTCCGGCTATAAGGGCTTCGTATTCAGCTTCGTTGTTTATGGCCCGATACTCGAGTCATACTGATAAATGCAGTTGCTCCGCCTTCGGGGAGACCAACAAGATGTCGATCCCGCTACCCGATCGGGCCAATGAGCCATCTACATAGACTTGCCAAGCCTCTTCAACTTCCTCCGAGTGCAGCTCACTAAGAAAATCTACTAAGGCCTGTGCTTTAATGGCTGGCCGAGTCTGGTATTGGATGTCGTATTCGCTCAGCTCTGTGGTCCATTTGATCAATCGGCCCGAGGCTTCTGGGTTGGAGGCTACTCGACCCAGATTGCTGGTCAGGACCATTATCGGGTGCGCCAAAAAGTAATGTCAAAGTCTTCGAGCACCTTGATAGATCGAAGACGTTGCTAGAGGGGAGGTGAATAGCACTTTATCGTCATTTTCTCTACACAGAGGTTAGCGCAATACAAAAATATATAATGAAAAGCAATAAGAACAACGCTAACACAAGGATTTACTTGGTATCCACCCGAATGGGTGACTAATACAAGAATCCACGCGAGTACTCCACCTCCACTAAGAAAAATCTCCTTCAGGTGGAGAAACCTTTACAACGGCGTTGTCTTCCACTTTACAGAATGTAATGATTAGAGAGAGAGGAAGATGAAAAGACTCGAAGCACGAATAGTACCTCGTTACAGTACGAAATCGTACCGTTTCACGTGCAAAAAGGTCCTCTTTTTATAAGAGAACAGGACAAACTCGCAGTCTGTCCAGACCCGCACCAGTCGACTGCTCCTCGGGCAGTCAACTGGTCTAGCATTAATTGCTAGCCAACGGCTAGTTTTGGGGTGTTACCAGTCGACTACCCCAGGGGCAGTCGACTGGTCTGAGGCTGTAAACTCTCTGTGAGTTTTGGCTGTCGACTGCCCTCTGACCAGTCGACTGCCCTGCCTCTCAGCTCAGTCACAGCCACTCCGAACCTTCTCCTTCACGTGTGCCTTCAGGTTCACTCCCTTGGCTCGCTCCTTAAAGTCATCTTCCTCTGACTCTCGTCCCTCGGATGCGCACACAAGCCTTCCCTTGGCTTGCCTTCATGCCACCCTTCACGTGTGCCCTTGAAGTCCACTTCCCGGCTTGCCCTTGGAGTCCTCCTCCCTCGGCTCTCGTCCCTCGGATATGTTCACCATGTGTGATTCTCCAAGTCCTGCAAATTCAATCACACATATTAAATACAACATAACACTCTAATCTTAAACATATTCACACACACACACATCAAAACCATAATCTTCCAATCATTTTAGGGTCGATTGCCTCAACACACCTAACAGTAGTACGTACTTCTCGAGTGTTGTGTAACGACACTCGACTCCTTTTAGTAAGTGGGCAGAAAAGTACACGGGGTGCTGCTCGACTTCTTCTTGTTTGACCAAGTCCATGCTGACCGAATCAGCCGAGGTGGCTAAGTATACATACAGAATCTCCCCGACCTCGGGCTTGGCTAGCACCGACAGCTCGGCGAGGTACACCTTCATCTCTTCGAACGCCTTGTCACAGTCGACATCCCATTGAAATTTCGTGGTTTTGCGAAGGGTCTTAAAGAATGGCAGCCCTCGCTCAACCGATCAGGAGATGAACCAAGACAAAGCTGTGATCCGCCCCGGTGAGTCACTGCGCCTCTTGGAGGTTTCTCTGTGGGGGCATGTCCAGCAAGGCCTTAACCTTGCTCGGGTTAGCTTCGATGCCCCGCTCGATCACTATGTACCCCAGAAATTTTCCGCTCCGACTGCCAAAGAGACACTTAGTAGGGTTCAATTTGAGCCCATACCTGCGCAGTGTCTGGCAAGTTTCCTCGACATTGGCTACTAGGTCTTCCGCTCGGGTATACTTCATCAGGATATCATCCACGTATACTTCGATGTTTCGCCCGATCTGAGCCCGGAAGACTTTATTCATCATCTGCTGGTAGGTAGCTCCAGCGTTCTTTAGCCCGAACGACATGACGGTGTAACAGTAGGTACCGTCTACCGTGATGAAGCTGACTTTTTCTTGATCCTCAGCAGCTAGGGGCACGTGATGATACCCCTGATACGCGTCCAGCATCGAGATAAGTTCATTGTCGGTCGTTGAGTCCACCATCTGATCGATCCGGGGTAAGGGTAGTAGTCCTTCGGACAAGCCTGCTTAAGGTCCCGGAAGTCGATGTAGACTCTCCACTTATTGTCGGGCTTGGGCACCAATACTACGTTGGCTAGCCAAGCCGGGAACTGTACTTCCCGAATGTGGCCGACTTCTAAGAACTTCTCGATCTCGGCCCAAATAACTTTATTTTGCTCGGTGCTGAAGTCCTGCTTTCTTTGCTTGACGGGCCGAGCATAGGGATATACATAGAGGTGATGCTCCACCACCTCCGGTCGGATGCCCTTCAATTCTCTGACCGACCAAGCAAATACGTCCTGGTTTCGAGCCAGGCATTCCAGAAGGGGCTTATTCAACTCGTCGGGTAGCCCAGGCGCAACCTTTATTATGGCTTCTTCTTGATCGGGCAGAAGCTGGATCTCCTCCTTGTCATCGTGCAACTCGGCCCATGGAGAAGCTTGGACCATATTGCAACTCGAGAAGGGGCGCGGGGACTTCTGGCTTTCTACCCGAACGTCGTCCACATAACATCGCTCAGCCACCCTTTGGTCGCCTCTGACCTCCCCTACCTTGTCCCCGACTGAAAACTTCATCTTGAGGTAGAAGGTGGAGGTGACGGCTCGGAATTCATTGAGGGTCGGTCGGCCCAGAACGGCGTTGTAGGCGAAGGGTGCATCGATGACCAGGAAGGTGGACCATCTAGTCCTCTTCAACGGCTCCTCGCCTAAGGATATGACCAAACGGATCTAGCTGATGGGTTGCACCTGATTCCCGGTGAACCCAAATAATGGGGTAGTCACCAGCTCCAGCTAGGACATCTCTATCTGCAGCTAATCAAACGCCTTCTTGTACAAGATGTTGATCGAGCTGCCCGTGTCCACAATGGTGTGGTGGACCTAGTAGCTGGCGATGATGGCGGTTATAACCAGAGCGTCATCGTGTGGGACTTCCAATCCCTGTTGGTCTTGGGGCCCGAAACTGATCTGGGTCCCCATTGCGTGGGCAACACTCGTGCCGACCTGATGAATCTCCAATCGGCGTACCTGGGACTTTTGTGCCCGGTTGGAGTCTCCCCCGGTCGGTCCCCCAGATATAACGTGCACGCCGCCCCGGACGATGTTCTGCCGATTGGCTTGTTCTTCGTCTGCCTCCTCGACCTCTGCTCGGTCTTCTTGGGGTAACAAGTTGCGGGCGACCGAGGGGTTTCTTCGAAGTTCCTCAGCCATAGGGTCCATGGCTTGGCCGCCTCGACCCGAGCCACGCCCGGGATGTGCTTGACGCCCTCGCCCTCGAGGTATGGGAGCCCGACCTCTACCAGCCTGTCGGCATTCCTCTGTGGCATGGGTGTTGGTCTGATGGAATGTGCAATATGGCCGCCAGACACCCTTGGTCCACTTGCTGAACGTGTCGCCTTTCTCCTCCCACTCGGTCGATGGGTCTACGTGGGATGCGGATGGGTCCGCCTGGAGATCGAGCGTTCTGGGCGGGGTTGGGAGGAGCTGTGTTGACCGACTCCTTCTTCCGAGCGGTCTGCACTTCTCGACATTGATATATTTGACAGCCTTGCCTAGCAGGCTGTCAAAGTCCTTCGGGGGTTTCCTGATCAGCGAGCGGAATAAATCTCCCTCTTGCAATCCCTGGGAGAATGCGTTGATCAGGACTTCGGGGTGACAATTGGCACGTCCAGTGCCACCCCATTGAATCTTTTGATGTAGGCCCAGAGAGATTCCTTCGGGTCTTGCTTCAATGCAAACAGATTGAGACTCGTCTTGTGGTGCCTCCTACTACTGGCGAAGTGTTGAAGGAAAACCCTCCTGAGCTCCTCGAAGCTCGTGACCGACCCATTGGGGAGTCGGTCAAACCATCTCTGGGCAGGGCCAGAGAGTGTCGTCAGGAAGGCTCGACACTTGACGCCTTCCAGGTATTGATGAAGCAGAGCAGCACTCTCGAACTTCATTAAGTGCTCCTCTGGGTCGGTGGTCCCCGCATACTTGGGGATGGTGAAGAAATGGAGATGTCGGCGAACTGGATCTACCAAGATCCAGGAAGAGAAGGGACTGCGTACCAGGGGAGTGGGGGAAGGGTTAGCCGGGGTCTTTCCCTTGTCTGGTCGCGATCCATGTAGTTGGTTAGAGGCTGAGGCCTCAGCCTGCATCGAGTCGGCTTCGTCGCCCCGATCCCGGAAGAAAACTGCTGGGAAGGGAGCGGAACCGCCCTCAGGACGGGCAGACCTTCCTCGACCTGCCGACTGTCTGTGCGCCGCCGGCTCATGGTGTCTGGACGCCTGACTGCCGGCTTGCGAAGGCCTCTGCGGAGTCTTCTGAGCTCGAGCCGCCATCAAGTACTCGTACTCCTCAGGAGTGACTGTCATCATAACTCAGTTGGGATCTTCCATCTTCCGCATCTGATCAGGCTAAGTGCCCTCCTTCTAGCGCCAAATTTGATCCTGCCGCGAAGCGAGGTGGACGCCCCAAGAGTGAGATAGTCCTCCAAGGATCACGAACCGCTAATGTTGGCTCCGCCGCTGCTAACTCCTGACCTGCAAGACAAGGGCCGTTAGAAGCTGCCGGGAAAAGTCCACGGCAAGCCACTCCGACGGTCAAGTCAGTCCCCGGTGGTGGAAGAGCAAAAGGAAAGCAATAGAACAGTAAAATTGCACTATCGCGTGTACCTAGGACATGTGGAGTGGAGAGGCTTGTATAGCCGGGGGAGCTGACAGCTTCTGCCCGCCTGCCACCTTTTGTCTCGTAGCGAGGATAAGGTAAGGGTACTCAGAGGTGGCAGGGTAATGTGTCGCATATCAAAATAGGAAAAAGGGTGTTGTCAACTTAAAGGCAAGCGTCGTTTGGCGCCGCTTGGCCTAACACCAGCGTATGTGGTTGTAGTACGGGGGGACAGGGTATGACATGGAGATCGTGGTGTCAACGAGATGCTCGCGATTCGGGCCAGAATGGTGTCTGATCTGCGCCGACCCCGTACAGTTTCTACGAGTCCTGTGTAAGGGAGTGGTTGTTCTGATGAGTCATGACAAAACCTCGAATGCTAGTGTCGGCTGGCGGCCTAGAGTGGTGATACCGACTGAGGGCGTAGAACGATGAGGTCGACTAAGGGCCTAGATTGATGATGCCGACTGAGGGCCTAGATTGATGATGCCGACTGAGGGCCTAGAGTGATGATGTCGACTGAGGGCATAGAATGATGAGACCGACTGAGGGCCTAAGGTGATGGCACGATTTGGTGATATATTAAGTAAAGTCTCCTCTGACTCGGGCTTATCCCAGGAGCTTGGGTCGCCACGCATCAGTTGGGAGCCTAACGGAGAGGGGTGCAGGGGCAGGCCCACGATAGTCTGGAAGCTTGGTCAGGCCGATTCTAAGGAACGTGGGTCGTCATGCACCCGATAGGGGACACTGAGTAGAGTGGCGTGCGGGAGCTAACCCGCTCGTAACTTCGGTCCACCTTGAATGGAAACTTCTTCGACTTTGGAATGTTAAGACTCAGGGGGGTCGTGAGTCGAGCCTTCTTGGACTCTGGTTTACCCGACCCAGGCCTTCCTGGGCTTGGGGCTTCTTGGGGGCTTCCAACCCCCTTAGTCTCGATGATTGTCTTTTGTCATGGCCTATCTTTTCTCGTTCTCAAGGGAACTAGGCCGAGCGGCCCGTACAGGCCTTATACCCCACGGGCTCCCGAAGCTCACAAATTTATCTCCTACTTACGAAGCGTCAGGCTGCAAGGCCAAGTTACACGCAAGCTGACCCAGGATCATCGACCTTCTCCAACTGTTCAGCCTTCCCTAACAACTTAATCTTCCTAAGCAGTTCTGCCTTCCAAGCAACTTAGGTCATTCTTGATAGCTCAACCTTTCTAGACACCTCGACCTACCAAGTTTGAGTTCAAGTTCATTAGACAGACCAAATAAATTTGAATTTGAATTTAATAATTTTAATTTTCTATTTATCTGCGACAACAAAATAGTAAGATTGCCCATCGATTACATCTGCTGCTAGTGCAAATTTAGCAGATGTGAAGAAGGTTGATCATTATGTTGAGAGTTTAAAACGACCCATTTTTGTAAAAAGAACGTACGACTTGAATGATTGGTCTCATAGTCATTTATATATAGGTAAATAAAAAAATCGAATAGACCACCACATGACCAGATATTTTTCACAAATTTTGTCGGGAATCGATCTATGCCTAGTTTTATAAATTTATAATGTGATAACTAACTCGACTATACCTGAAGCGAGTTTAAACCCACCAACCTGTAATGTGAAAAAGAGAGACTACATGAATTAGGATAGTAAATTGTTAGGACCAAAAGGAATTAGGATACCTCCATAATGGCATGATATTGTCCACTTTGGACCTAATTAAGCCCTCATGGTTTTGCTCTTGGGCTCTCCCCAAAAGGCCTCATGCCAATGGAGATATCATATTCCTTATAAACCAATGATCTTCCCATGTGTTTATCAATGTGGGACTAAGTTTGCACCTTGCAACCTCCCCTTCAAACAAAGGACCACATGCTCCCACCACAAACGGAAACACTTTCCGTTTAGATGTCTGATCCACCAGGACTTTCTGCCCCTTGGTCAACCTGACCTACTAGGACCACCTAGCCGCAACTAGAACTGGGCCTCTTTGATCAAGACACGGGAGCCCGCATATCCTTTATTTAAGGCTTAACGCACATGGTTAGATCTGGATGAGCAACCTGGCTCTGATACCATTTGTTAGGACCAAAAGGAATTAGGATACCTCCACAATGGCATGATATTGTCCACTTTGGGCCTAATTAAGCCCTCATGGTTTTGCTCTTGGGCTCTCCCCAAAAGGCCTCATGCCAATGGAGATGTCATATTCCTTATAAACTAATGATCTTCCCATGTGTTTATCAATGTGGGACTAAGTTTGCACCTTGCAACCTCTAACATAAATGATTAAGTTGGGGGGTCCAAACCCACCAACTCTTGTCTCAACAAATGGAGAATTTTGTTCAGGTATAACCGAGTTAGTTATCACATGTCAGATTTGTAGAATTGAGCCAAAGTCAAATCCTGACAAAGTTTGAGAAATTATCCTCCCATGTGATGACTAGCTTTGAGAAATTACACCTTTTGTAGAATAAATGGAGAACTTTATGCCCCGAATAATGCTACGATGGTAAGACATCTTCTCAATTTTTCAAGCATCTAAAGATCGAGTCTCAATTTCGGTGAATTAACAAATAAATTCTCTTTAATGGGCAGTTGTTTTAAGAATGCTATGCCGATGGGTCACCCGTTACGAGTGCTTCTTGATTTACTTGGTGGTCGACAGGAAACTTCCACATAACCAAGCCAGTCACCCCTACGATTAGTTAGCGTAAGATAGATACATAATACCGACTAAAAATAATAACGAGAGAACATGCCTTTGGGATAGTGATACAGTATCTTCTCAGTTTCTTAGACATTTAAAGATCGAGTGTCAACCTTAACGAATTAACAAATGAATTTCCTTTAATGGATGGTTGACCTAAGAATGCTGAGCTGATAGGTTGTTCGTTAAGAGCACTTCCCAATTCATCCAGGTAGCCGATGAATAACTTTCGTGGGACCGAACCGATCACTTCTAGGATTAGTCGGCGTAAATTGGATACCTAATGTCAACTAAAAAAAAGAATTAGAGAACTTTTCCCACGGGACTACTATGTAGCGGTTGATCCGTGCAAATGGTTAACCAGGTATCTAAGAATCAAATCACACCTGTGGATAGAGATTTTCCTCCAGTAGACCAATCTTAAGAATGTTGACCGTTTGAATGAGTCTCCACGACTACTTTCCAACTTACTCTCATATCAATCATCTGTAAAATTAATCAGTTAAAAAAAATCTTTATTTAAAAAAAACAATTGGAGAACATTTGCCGACAGCAACTGCTTTAGATTTTTTTTTTCTTACTTAACAAATTAAGATGTAAATGAAGAGAAAAATGCACATCAAAATGGCTCTCGGAGGAGCTTGTACCTTGTCTACATAGGGAGATAGGATAGTGTGTCATCCTTCTGCCGTAACAATTATGAGTTTCAACTACCAAAAAAGGTGGAATCGTCATCTTAGCGGCCTCCTGGTCCCGGCCTCATAGGTTTCCAGAGGGAGGTAAACCACGGTTATTACTGGTGTGGTGAGGCGCCTGGGGTCGAGGGAACTAATACCAGTAGACCAGGGTTTTATCCCCGTACGCAATTGGCGACCCTCGAACCTGTGACCTCGACCAAATCGGTCAGGCGTCTTACCATCCGATCCAACCCGTGGGGGCATTATGAGTTTCAACTAGTCCCAGTGTGTGGTGTTGTGATAAGTCACAGGATATGATATGGTGGTAAGTAGCAGTGTTTATTACAAGTAATTAGGATTAAAACTCACACTGCACATATATGCGACGTTTGAATAATTAGTGATGTTGGGATGCTACGTTAGGAGCCATCTGATGTTTTAAATTTATTTGGTAGACGGAATGTGAGATCAGACACTTCCAGGCGGCCTGCTTTTTGGGTCGCCCAGGTGGGTATACATCGTGGGAGTGCAGGATAACAATCCTATATATATATATCTTGCCCAACATCTCTTGCGCGATTATGCTAGGAGATAATGCATGCGTCAGATGAATGCATGTGTCAGAGAGAACAGAGAATTTTATTTTGTTGCATACAGATAAGAATGGAAAAAGATGATATTTGCTACAACGTCGCGTCAGATGAGAGAGGAAAGAAATGAGATTTGTCACAATGGTGCATCAAATCTCCCATATCGGATATCACTCATACTCATGCAAGAGACAATCGAGTATATATATATATATATATATATGTGTGTGTGTGTGTGTGTCAAAGAAAGCCACATCAAATTCTATATTCATGGCTTTTTTTTAGTTTTAATTTTGTTAAAAGTGTAGATCTATTGTGATCTATGAGTGTAGATTATTTTCAAGTTGTGGAGTTTATTTTGTGATATGAAGTTGCTTTCATGGTCCCTCCTCCACTACTGAATACTGTTGCACTTGATTTTGGGATGGGTCCACTGAAAAGTTGAGAGAGACAGAACAGTTTTGTGATGCTGGAGTGAGGGCAAGTAAATCACTGATGGTGACTAATCTAACAATATTGCCTAGCTGAAATCATCTTTTTTCGGATCATTAAGTTGGTTGGCACACTAGTTTATCATTTTTGTGAACTGGACAGAGGTTAACATGTATGATTATGCCTGTTGGAGGACCAATCTATTACACTGTTTCTGGATGAAGATGACAAACTAAGAGTGGTTCAGGTCTCTGGGTGAAGTCACTTTCATGTTCATGAGGGATTAAGAGATGCAGTGGATTGTAATAAGTCCTCATAGTAAAAGATATATTGTTTGCAGGAAGGTCTTTTCCTTGAGTGATTTGTCCCTTGAACCTCCAAAGGACTGAATGTTATTCCTAGCATCAATTTCATTGTTGAAATTTCTAACCCACTAGGATTGCTTTACCAGATGTTACTAATTTACAGTTGCATGGATAAAAGGAACACTAAATTATGGTGTTTTGATGCATAATCTGCAGAGTATCAATTGTATTATCAAAGATATGGAATTGCAACCAGTCTATAAATTAAAATTCACAGGAAAGAAACAGTAAAGTTAGCATAAGGCTATGTTCAAACATCTACAAGTTAACATGCATTCTAGTTCAGTAATTCCAAGCATATTACAACCAAACAGACACCAAAGAGGCAAATTCCAGGTTAATGTCAGATCAATCAAGCAACAGAACTAAATCATGAAGAGAATCTAAATTTAACTGAAAGCAAAATGCATAGCTATTAAAATCTTGATGATGTGGGTGAAATGGACATCCACAACATCTGTTGTACGGTGGAGGGCACTTGAATGAAGCTTAGTGGATTGGCACGATCATTCTCTCGAAAGGCATGATAGCGAGTGGTGAGAAGGAAAGTACTCTAGATTGAGAGAGATGAAATCCATATCCGTCCATATTTTGCAACTATTAAGAGTTGCAGTGGCAATTCATTTCTAAGATTATTGTCAGAGCAGCAATTTCTTACCTCACCACCAATTCCCACTGTCCCAAGTACTGCTGTGGATACCCAATGGGGGCATGTTCCATCCAACAGTGCCGTCATTGTCCTCCCTCCCTGATCGATTTCTGAAGAACCAATAGTGTACTCTGGGGACAAAGACAAGAGCAAGACAAGAAGTACTCGTACACATATTTGTTTACATAGCATTGGATCATATATAGCATTATGTTGAACTAAGTAAAATTATAGATCACACATCTGAAGCACGAAAAGTTTCACTCTCTAGGCCGAGTTAAGTGTTTGCTATACTAACATAATGATAGGTGGATTCTGAAGCCTCCTGCTAAATTTACCAGAGCTGCATACTGTCTCCCATCTGAACCTGTCATTCATGGTCTCATTGTCACGGATAGGATACTGTCTCAAGCCTAGATAGGGTTTCTAGCCTCTTAACTATTACAAAGAAAAAGGGGTGAAATTTTGCATAAATAGGCATGTTATGTGCTGTCAGGGCCACTGGACAGTAGGAGCTATCACTGCTTAATATTCCTAATTATTACAATGCGCAAGTACAATAAAAACTGGTATAGCATCAAGTCTTCATAACCATGTGATCCAATGAATGAGGAAATCAAAAAATTCAAACTAGAGATATGTGAATCACAAAATTGGCAGTGGATTACTTCTCTACTTGTATTCCATGGTAATAAACGTCATCCATCAAGCTGAAATTACACAATTCTATCCTCTTACTAAATACTTCAAATTTACAATCCCAAATGCTTGGGGTAAGGTTTATAATCTACTAACCATGGCTAACTTTGGTTTGATGCTTCATATATCTCCTTTGTTCCACAACAATCATGCCACAAATTAGCTGAGTTGCAAGTGCAAGATGAGGTTCATTTCACTATGAGAAAAATTTACAGTAAGTAAATTCATGGAGCATTGATCAACTAATTCCAACTAGGGAAACACATATAGGTTGGGTATTGCATTATTGACTATCAGTTAGCATGCAGAAGTGAAAGGGGGATGGGATGATCACATGGGATTTGGTCGGGGGCATTGTGCAATGCAGGTACAAGAAGGAATTGAACTGTCCAGCAGAGATCAATTAAATATCGGCTTCAGGACCGCACTAGGAATGCTCTAACCATCCTTCTATTTACACAACAACATGTAAACCATTGATGTTCCATACTATTACAAACAAAAACATGCAACTAACACAAAGGAGAATTCTTTTCCCCCAAGGAAACACAACTTGTCAATGCATTAAAGACTGATGTTATTTAGAATTGTGAAACTCATTTCAACCCAAAATGATTAAGTTGCTTAGTTAGGTGGTGGGCATGTTACATGTAAGACTAATTGAGCAGACTAACACTCTTCAACATGGACTTCCTTGTCACTTGGTTTTGATACCATATCGAGACTTGCAACATGTCATTTCAGTCTAAAGAGATTAACTACATTGATGCAACTAAGAAAGCTCTGTTTTACAATAGAGAGGAAATTGCAATTAGTTTAGGGAGAGCAAAGAGAAAACAAGGGCAAAATCGGTTTTTGACTGGGAGAGCAACACAAGATATTTGCATCTGCTACATGTTAAATGAATGTGTTTCAACTAACAGATGAAGATTTAGGAGAGCGAGCGAAGGAGAGAAGAAAAAAAAAAGGCCAGTTAATTACAAAGCAGGAGGAGGAGCAGCAGTAGGAGCAAGCTCTACCTGAACCTTTGCCGAGAAAGCTTCTGGAAGATTCTAGAGTCGCAAACGAATGAACGACTACCGGTCAATTCCGGGCCTTGCAAGCCGCCTGTTCGGCGGTGAGGCCAGAGGAGGAGCAGGAGGGCGGCACCAGGTCCGTGGCAATCCTTTTCCGGCGGCACCCGTCAAGTGTCCCCGCTGCGACTCCACAAACACCAAGTTCTGCTACTACAACAATTACAACCTCGCCCAGCCCCGTCACTTCTGCAAGGCCTGCCGCCGTTACTGGACAAAGGGCGGAATCCTCCGCAACGTCCCTGTCGGAGGCGGCTGCCGCAAGTCCAAGCGCAGCTCCACCTCAAAGACCTCTGGCGGCCTCGCGCCGCCCAGAGAACCGTCGCCGTCAGGCCACTCCGACGGTCCCAATTCAGTCATCGCGGCCTCTAATTCAGACGAAAACTCTAATCCGACGGCTTACTTCAACCACGATGCGGGTGCGGGGGCTCCGCTAGCCCCGGAAGCGGAGATCTTCGTCGAAACAGCAGTCTCGTCCGTGCTGGCTCCGACGATACTCAGCCACTTCGGTGCTCCGCTACCGATTTCGCTCCAGTGTCGGTCGATGGCTGAGGCGGCGCAGATCGGGGCACAGCCGGCGTACATGCATCAGGCGGCAGCAGAGGGGTTCATGAATTCGGCGCCGCCTCCGCCACAGATGCTCCCGATCCAATTTCGACCGATTTCGGTGGAGGAGGTCGCGGCTCAGCCAAACTTTTTGGACCAGACGGCCGTCGGAGGGATGGGATGGTCCGGCGGGACGATGGATCCGGCGATCTTCGGCCTCTCTACAGCGGTGGAGCCGCCAGAGGCGGCGCGGGCGTATTGGAGCGACGGCCACTGGAGCGACGCCGATCCCGCCCTCTTTCTGTCTTGAATTAATGGATTTAATCCGTCTTAAATCTCCATTAACGCTAATAATCTTCCCCTCATCTTTTAAATTAATGACTAATTATGCATATATTGTGCTCTTCCTTGTGTATTTGATTTCAACAACAAACTAATTAATATTAATTTGAAAATAATATTTAGGCAACTGAAAATAAATTAATTGATATTTAAATTCTCGGCCGGTGACGGCTTTGGTTGCTATCAATAGTGGCAATTTTGTTAATTTCATCTTCTTCCTCACTCCCTTTCATCTCGAATGTTCTATCCGATCAATCGCACATGCCGCCATCGTCTCCTCCGCCCGCCGTGACAGCAGACGGGTCGTCGGAGTCTTCTCGTCCCACTCTTTAAAACCGATCATGGTAGCTACTCCTCTGAATCCTTTTCCTTCTTTCTCGATGAGTTCTCTTCAATCGATCAGATCCCTTTTGCACGCCGGTGGAGGAAGATGCGATCAGTCAGGTCTCTTCTGTCGATCAGATCTCTTCTGCACGCTGGCGACGTCCCACTCGAAGAAGGTGATTCCCTCTTTCTCGCTGAGATCTCTTTCGATCGATCAGATCCATTCTGCACGCCGGTGGACGACGATGCGATCAGTCAGGTTCCTTTCGAGTTCGATTCCGAGAGCAGCTTCATGTTTTTGTTAGAAACATTTGTTCCTTTTGAGTTCGATTCCGAGAGCAGTTTCATGTTCCTGTTGAGTTCGATTCCGAGAGCAGTTTCATGTTCCTTCGATCAGAAAAAAGTAGTTTTGTCCTTTTGATGAGTTGAAGCGTCTATTTGGAGAGCAGTTACGTGTTCCTTTACTTTCGAAGAATGGTAAATTGTATTTGATCGCCTCTGATGCATGAGGTGGAACCGCTACCTTAGCTGTCTGATCTCGATCTCATAAATGTTCAGAGAAAATGAATCATGATTTTACTGATAGAGTAAGATGTCCGGGGCCGAGAGGATTTAAGTCAGTAAATCAGGATTTTATCCCGTGTATGACTGGCTATTCTCGAACCTGAGATTTCCGATGTATATAGTCAGATGCTTTACCAACCAAACTAGCCCATGGAAGCATTTGATCGCCTCTGGAATTGATTGAAATGGGATACTGGCGAGGTGTCATGATAATTCATGGGAAGAAGATGTTGATTTTCTGACATACCATGTAGAGTATTAACGATGGAATGAGTTCATGGGTTAAAAGACGGACTGTGTTGATGAGAATTTCATCCGACTAACAAAGTAATGAGTTGAGGGTTAGGGGCTCAATTTTTGATCAGGGGTGATTGGGCCCTGATGACATCCAAGTGAGGAGCTAGACCTTGAAGGTACCCGAGTGAGAAGTTAGACCCCGAAAGTATTCGAGTGGAGAGCTAGGTTCTAATGGTATTTGAGTGGGAAGTTGAGCTCTTGGAATGTCCGATTGATATTATTCGATCGGAGTGTAATGAGGAGCAGAGTCCTAAAAGCATCTAAGTGGGAGTTGTGTTTCTGGGATGATCGATTAGCATTATCTAATCGGAGTGTAATAGGAAACAGAGACCCGAAAACATCCGAGTGAGGAGATGGGCTCTTGGGATGTTCGATTGATATTATTGGATCGGCGTTGACCATTTGACACTAGCTGGTCAACACAAAGAGGGTCCACTGGATAGGCTACTCAAGTTAATCTACTTTTACTTTTGACTATAACGTATCTCAGCATGTTGACCCTCGGACCCCACTTGGGCTTCCCATTATTCGTCATATCACAAATCTTCTCTTCAAGTCTAGTCGAAAGAGGCTCAACCCCGACTGACTAGACTCTCACAGACTCTAGTTTTTCGATCAACTTACTTAGTCAGCTGGCGTAATTCCATTAAGCCCATCGTTGGTATTATCCACCTTGAAAAGAGGTGTGTTAGGCAGTATAAATGTCTGGTAATACGCGTAATAGCATATCATGGTGATGATTTATCAATCTCATCCATCATAAATGTTGTCTCCTATGTTGTCGCCACATGATGCACCCATGCCTAGATGGATTTTTTCGAGGCAACGGCTAGTGGCCAAGCTTCCGTCGATTTGTCTTCTTGATCGGACCATCGAGACCTTTAGGGTTTATAAGCACCATCGATCAAAGTGAACGCGCACACATTCTTCTTCTTCTTCTGTAGCACTCAGCGATTGTAGCCTTCGACGATTCCCTATAGATTTTCCTTCAACCTCTTTTCTGTAAGTCTTTTGTGCTTCGCCTCTTCATTTTTCTGTGTGATCTTTGTCTCTATCTCTTCAAATCATGGCCTTAGAAGTCCTCGTACACATTCTCACCTTATGGTACACATCCATGTTCCTTGCTCTTAACGGCGGGCAGGGTTAGGCTCACCTTCGAAATCCCTATGGTGCTCCACATAATCATCCATAAAACCCTTGATCGACCTCATCTTCCACCTCTAGGTATATTACTTTCTTGAGGGATCAATTTATAAGGGGTCTTCGATTTCCTATTCTTAGCTTCGTTTCAGAGCTATCAGTATTTCTTCATTCCTTTAGTTCCAAATTCCATCATGCTACTATGCGAGGTAGTCATTGTCTTTAGGTTGTATCACATCCTCCTTACCCCGTATTTTTCATTATTTTTATTACTCTAAGAAATTGGAGGTAGGGGTTTTATTTTTCAGGCTTGACCAAAGATTGCCTTTTTCAACAAAATGCCTTCTTGTAACAAGCAATGGAAATCCCATTATTTTTTTCATTCAGCTTAACTTGCCAGTATCTTGGCTAACCAGTTGGCAAATGGAATTGCCCCTAGCTCTGGAATTGGGCGACTACCGGTGGGAACACACCTTCATGTATGTGGCAGAGACCTTGGCCGGTTTGAAATTCAACATCCACGAGCTGCTCCAAAAGGGTCTCCTTTACATTTTTGGGCTGAGTTGCATCAATGTCGAGATGCCCTTCACTTTTGATAAGGAACGCAACCTTAATATTATATTATAGGTCTTTTCTTCCTTTTACAGCTAGGACCATGTGGAAGGCTTCCATGAGTGTGAGGATCACACTTATGACTCGATCGAGAGGTGCAAGAGTCTGGGTTTTGCTGATCGGGAGGTCGTGAGGTGCGTGGAGATCATGCTTATAACTCGGTCGAGAGACGTGAGAGTTTGGATTTTGTCGACTATCGTTGGACACATGGAGATCATGCTTATAACTCAGTCGAGAGACATGAACGTCTAGATTTGTCTATTGTAAGACATCACTTTCCTTTACGCCAAGCAAGCGCATGAGAGTCTTTTTGTGAAAGCGAGTGTGCCTACGTTTTCCTTAAGAGAAAGATATATACAATCATAATAAATATTATTCAGAAGCACGGATATCCTCAAGTTCGATAAGGTTATAGATATTTGGCGCTCCATGGTCGATTCTGCTTTTGTTGTTGGAATCCTACAGGTAGTATGCACTCGAAATAAGCTTCCAAGTAACTTTGTAAGGCCCGTTCCATTGAGTTTTCAACTTGCTAACATCTCCGATTGGCTTGATTTTTTTCCTAACCAAATGCCAACTTGGAAGAACCGCAAAATAACTTGTCGGCCGTAATTTTGCCGCATCCTCTATCTATCTGTTAGCCGAGCGGTTGTCTTCTCTCATGTCTCACTGATGAAATCCAATTCCAAGAGACATCGATCAACATTATCGTGATCATATAACATTTACCGAGTGAATTCTTCTCCAACTTCGATAGGAACCATTGCTTTTCCATCGTAGACTAAGTGAAACAGTGGCATACCTGTACTCTCCCGAGGCATGGCTCGGTAGGCCCATAAGACACTCGGTAGTTCATCTACCTGGTTACCTCCCATATGGTCGTGTTTGATTTTAAGTTCTCTAATAATCTCCCAATTTGTAACTTCCATCTGTTTATTGCTTTTGGGATACGCCATGGAAGTGAAGGATTGGAAAATGCAAATACCTTCACACCATTCTCTAATTTTACACCCCTAGAATTGTCGCCCATTGTCGAAGACTAGCTTATGGGGGACTCTAAATTGGCACAAGATGTTGATACATAAGAATTTGATGAGCGCGTGTTCCGTAATCCTAACCAAGTGCTTCTACCCATTTAGAGAAATAATTCACTATTACTAGTATGAACTTTTTTGAGCAGGGGTGGTCAGGAAGGGGCCCACGATGTTCATCCTCCATTGGTTAAAGGGATAGGAGACTAGAGATGTCTTCAAAGGCTCGATCAGGGCGATAAGGAATGTTCTAATGTTTTTGCAAGAAGTGCAGGTGGGCACCAGTGGAGCGGAATCTGTTGGTGCTTGGATGGCCATAGAGAGGGGGGGTGAATGTAGTCAGACACAAAACTTAGCTTCTTTTGAAAACTTCTGCGATCAGGGTTAGCAGCAGTGGAAGAAATACAAAAAGATAGAAACAAAAACACAAGCAAAGAAAGCAAACCACACAGACGCTAACACAGCAATGTATAAGGTTCGGGGATAACTTGCCCCTACTCCTTGGTTTGCCCGTGAGGTGGGCGATCCCTTGATCGTCGGCAGATCAAGCCCCGGTGAACCCGGATATAACAACGCCTCCTTCTCGGTGGAGAAACCTCTCCACAACAAGTCTCCAGATGATACAAGTTGAGCTCATGAGACAATAGAAGGAACACGCTCACAAGAATATAGCAGAAACACTTAAGCACGAAGCAACAAAGAGCACACACAAATAACCCAGCCAAACTCCTCAAGTTTTCTGTTTGTTCTTCTTCTTGCTCCTCTGCTTCCAGCTTCGTCTTAAACTCCTGCTCCCATCACCAGGCTCTCCATCAGCATCCACTGAGCCACAGCCTGACTCCCCTGACTCCCTGAGCACTCAGTCCACTGAAGACCTCTCCAGCTGAGCCTCCGTCAGTCGCCAGTCGCGCGCCAGAAGCCGATGAGACCTGAAACCAGTAAACAAACAAACTTGCACCAAGGAAAGTCCCCAGTTGACTCTCCTCCATTGTTTGAATCCTCCCTGTATTACCTGCACACTCATCAGAAGCTTAGCAAAGCGTATCACAAAGAAATCGGCAGTGTATTAGAGAAAACGCAGAGAAAACAGACGCGATCAGAGCGTCTAACATCGATTTCAAATTAAAGTTCAGACACTGATCGATCACCAGACCGATCAGTGATGACCCTGATCGGTCACTAGACCGAACAGGGAAAGCTCTGAAGGATCAGGCTCTAGCCTGATCAGTCGACGGTGAGGAAACAGGAATCACGACTTCTTGTGATCGGTCACACTGACTGATCACAGATCAGGGATCGGTCACCAGTCTGATCCAACAGCTGAAGGCAGAACCTTCATCTTTTCCAACCAGCGCCTCCTGATCGGTCACCTGACCGATCAGGGTGTGCCCTGATCGGTCTGGTGACCGATTAGGTCACTCCCTGACCGATCAGGAGCCTTCCTGATTGGTCAAGATGAGTAGTGTCGCGACACTTTGATCGGTCAAGCGTCCGACCCAATTTCTCACAGAAACCTACTGATCTCTCTCTGATCGTTCACCAGAATGATCAGAGTCCAAGCAGAACCTTTCTGTTCTCTCCCTGATCGGTCACTAGACCGATCAGACTCTCCTGGATCGGTCACCAGACCGATCCACAACAGGGAGTTCATGCCAACTCCATGATCGGTCTCCAGACCGATCCAGCCTCAACCAATTCAATCCTAAGTCAAGAGAACGGGCTCCCTAGCCTTCTCTAACTCGTGCTCAGTCCCCCGGACTAAGACTCCGTGCTCAGCTTCACTCACCGGGACTTCATTCAACCTAGCTTCACTCACTAGGACCTGGCTTCACTCACCAGGGTTTCGGACACCTGGCTTCACTCACCAGGACCCAGCTTCACTCACCGGGATTTCAGTCACCTGGCTTCACTCACCAGGACCCCGCTTCATTCACCGGGATTTCAGTCACCTGGCTTCACTCACCAGGACCCGGCTTCACTCACCGGGATTTCAATCACCTTGCTTCACTCACCAAGACCCGGCTTCACTCACTGGGATTTTCGTCACCTGGCTTCACTCACCGGGATTTCCGTCACCTGGCTTCACTCACCAGGACCCGGCTTCACTCACCGGGATTTCAGTCACCTGCCTTCACTCACCAGGACCCGGCTTCACTCACCGGGATTTCAACCTAGCTTCACTCACTAGGGTTTCGTGCCCAGTCCCCGACTAGGACTTAATCTGAATTCACTCAACCAAACTTAAATCGGTGTCAATACCAAAACAACAATCAGGTCAGACTGCATCAACAGAATCAACCTGTAGAGTGGGTGAAAAGTATCCTACCAACAATATCCTACTAGCATGCGGTTGCCCGCTTGCATGACTGCTATAGCAGTCTTGATGAACTTCTTGTAAAATACAATTGATGCATTCTGTTCTAATGCACTTGAGTAACAGGCAAGAAAATGTTCATTTGTACAACTGATTGGTTATAAAGGGGAAGCGACCAACCCTTATTTTTTATATCTCGAGCTTGCTCCGTGTCGGTCGGTAGAAATCCCTAACGGGCTCACCAATCAATTTGCTCTTCTGTGTTTGCTTGCAAATCGATAAGGGCTATCAGCAGGGTCTGTGCCACTGACTTGTCCAACACCTAGGTAGATAATGAGCTGGCCATGTTTACTAGTTTGACAACCTTCTGGTTATCCACCCGGGAGGTCTTGTGTAGCGCAACTTCTTGAAAACCTACATTCAATTGTTTGTAAGCTTCTATATATATTCTAAGTTTCTCATTATTGACTTTAAAATTCTCCGCCAATTGTTGGGCTGCTAATTGAGAGCCCAAGTGGATTGTTACTCGAGCTGCTCTCACATGCTTTACTGCCTAAAGCCCTACTAGTAAAGCCTCATATTCGACATTATTATTGGAAGCCCGAAAATTTAAACGAACAGACAGTTGGATTATGTCCTCTTGAGGGGATATTAATAGAATTCCCATGTCGCTGCCCTGTCAAGTGGAGGTCAAGTAGGGCAGGATAGAAGTGTAACGACCCGCCTTCTGGTACTAAGCTTCAAGGCGGATCGCTACTAACTAACTGACTAATTGACTAATTAATGATTTCTAAAAATACTAAACCAACTGGGAGAATTTTGAAAATTCTTATTTCGCTATTTACTGAACTAACAATTCATAAACATGTTGAAAGTACTAACTAGCCTAAAATAAAGCAAAACTTTAATCTTATAAGCTTGGTAGGAATCTCAACAACGATATATAAAAGCATAAACATAAACGTGCCAAGTTTATATCAACTTCTTATTGAAACCATTCATTATTCATATCTAAGGGCATTCTTAGCTACTATATGTCATTCTATATGGTGCATATATCTTAAAACAAGCATACCCTATGTATTTAGCATGTAAATCGACAATATCAAGTTCTTATCTCTAAAGCTTAAGCATGGATCTAAATTACCATATCACAAGTAGTAACTTATATCATTCAACATTCGCTAAGCAAGTATTAATACAGATAATTAAACTACCTTAATATACTTGGCACCACAAATAACGAGTCTAAACAGGTTAATACATGGTCCTCATAATATATCGCGAAATAACTAAAGAAGCATAAAACAAGAAAACTAAAGAAGCATACTAGGCACCACGAATACCAGTCTAATTAAGTTCATACATGGTTCACATCATATATTGCGAAATAACTAAAGAAGCATAATAAAGACTATTTCTATGCTTTGCAAGTTCCGAAGACTTTTATTCCAACTCCACCATCACACACACTTTGCATCAAGCCCGCCGCCTCCGCTACTAGTGCTTTCCTTTACCTGTATCTGCAGTATAAGGAAATGCAAACTAATAAGCATAAAGCTTAGTAAGTACCATCTAGCCTCACAAAACTATAAAATCTCGGATTATGCTTTTCAAAACATGCTATGCAAATACACGCTCATGTTCATAAACAATCATGTTATGCTCATGCTAAAATACATGTCATAAAATGTCATGGCAAATAACTGAGACATGGCACATACTAAACTAAAACTGAAAAGTAAGCTGTAGCATGACATATATATCTGAACTGGAACTGAAACTAACTAACATAAAACTAATTATTAAATTCACCACATGCTAATATAAATTTCTGAAAACTAAATACATATAGTAGGTGAAAGTAATAATCAACTACTGTGGGCCTGGCAATGTACCAACTGTGCGCGCATCCCTAATAAACCCGAGGTAGCAAATCCCAAATCCATTAGGGTTCTACTAGGTTATCTAAACCTAGGGGCAACTAGGAGCACATCCCATACTAGGTTATCTAAACCTAGAGGCAACTTGGAGCCTATCCCTGGACCGAAGTCCGGTACAATGCCACTGAAAATAAAATAGTCCTTTATACTTTTTTTTTTGATTCTTGCTTTTACTAGGTTATCTAAACCTAGGGGCAACTAGGAGCCCATCCCACGGGACCTTGGTCCCAATCATAAACTGAAACAAGGATTTCTATTCTTTAATGCTTTCTATAGCATTAACTGAATGGAACATTCTAACAACCACCTAACGTGCGTGCTTGTTCATAATTTACGATTTCTAATCGTAAAGCATAAATACAAAGAAATAAGGCATATGAAATATCAACCGAAACTACTTATACTGCAGGTGAGGGATACTTACATCCTGCGCTAGGTTTTCCTTACGAATAAAATCTAAAATTCCCGAGGGAACGTCGAATTTCGACGTTCTTCTTGCTCCTTGGCGTTCTCCTTGCGTCTACGAGAATTCTCGTAGAGAATAGGGCCTCTTGAGACCTTCCCTTGGCTTCTCCTTTGTCTTGGGCGAGAGAGAGGGCGAGAGGAAGAAAAAAATCACGAGAGGGAGAGAGGGAGTCGGCGGTGAGAGGATGTGAGGGAAAGAATGAATAAAAAAAACCCTAAGTTTCCCTTTTATACTTATGAAAAAAATTTAACTAATTATACCTTATCTATTGTTTCCGCTAATCTATTTCAATAAAAGCAGACCATCTCAGTTGGTCCGCCCATTCTCCTCTCTAGCTTTGGTATAGAGATCAAATCCCCTTTAAGCGTTTTTTCCTTTTTATCCCTTTTTGCCATTTTCGTTTATGGAAAAATTCTATAAAAATATCCATAAATTTAGAATAAATTTTAAGATATTTCTAAAATTAGTTTCGAGAATTTTCGGGCGTTACAAGAAGGGGTGAATAGCTTGCAATTATATGTTAGCCAATTCTCGTGCTTTTGCTTAGTAGGACAATTAGATTAATTAATCAAACAAAAAAATTATAAGTGTCCCAGGTTGATTTTAATATGGTCAACCAAGTCAAGTTAGGTCTTGTTCATTTTTAATTCTTGTGTCTAAGTGTGCAAGAGCTTAGGAGTGTAGGAAGTCAAGCAGAAGATGCAGCGGTCGAGAAGGATGACACGGGAAGGGAGATGACGGTCTCCGAGCATCCGAGGGACGCAGAGATCTATGGAAGACTATACCTATGGAGCGAGAAGGGCGCGCGCGACATCCGAGAGATAAGAAGTCAGGAGGAAGCTCGCTCGAGGAGAAGACCGGAGGAGGGTTCAAGTGAGCCCAACTTTGGAAGACCCGGAAATCACCCAAGAAGATCCGCTAGAGACTGGTCAACAAGTTTTTGACCAAAAGTCACTCGAGCGCCCCTATGCATAGAGGCACCCGGGCTCTCGGGCACCCGTATGCATAGGGGCACCCGGGCTCTCGGGCACCCGTATGCATGGGGGCACCCTCGGGCGCTCCTGTGCATACAGGTGCCTGAGAGCCAATAATTATCCATCAGCTAGCCGTTTGCAAACATTGTGTTTTGGATAATCCTTAAGCCATGTGTCAGGCGCCCTCAAGTACTCGGGCACCCCTATTATGCCACGTTAACATTTGGATAGAATTAATCGGGTTATAAATAGGCCCCGAGAGTTCAATTCGAAATCATTCATTCAACTGATTCACAAGCAATTGAATTCTTTGTAGTTTTCCATTCATTTTCTAAGTTTCCATTTTGTAAGAAGCATCTCCGCCCTAAAGAGTTTATTCAAGAGAATCAAGCTACATTCTGCTTTGGATTAGCAACCTCCCTGATTCACAAGCAATTGAATTCTTTTTAGTTTTCCATTCATTTTCTAAGTTTCCATTTTGTAAGAAGCATCTCCGCCCTAAAGAGTTTATTCAAGAGAATCAAGCTACATTCTGCTTTGGATTAGTAACCTCCTTGGTTGCAAACCAAGTAAAATTCTAGTTGCCTCTTTCTTTTCATTATTGCTTCATTTCTGTTATAGTTTTTAATCTATTATGCTTTGTTTGTTTTTGAACTAACTAACATCTTTGTTTAAGCAAAAATAAAAGATCTTGTTTTTTATTTTCAAGGGCAATTCACCCCCTCTTGCCGACCAACGATCACCGTCAATTAGTATCAGAGCCAGGATACTCCAGAAGGACTAACCAATGTCTGAAGCAACTATCAAAATGGTCGGACTGGTCATCTACCCTCCACAATTTGAGGGGAAGTTTGCGAGTTGGAAGCACAAGATGCAGATATTTTTTAAAATAGATTTTGATTTGCTTTTGATTATGAAAAACGATGTTGTGGCTCCCAAAGACACAGATGACAAACCAAAAGATGAAAGCTTGTGGACAAAGAAGGAGCAGACATACTTTGTGGTGAACGGGAAAGTAGAGCTTTGCCTACTGATCGTACTACCTGCACAAGAAATCAACCGAATCGGAAACTACCGATCTACAAAGGAACTTTGGGACAAGTTCATTGAACTTCATGAAGGTACCTCCGAGGGATGAGAAGCCGGGAGGAAGCTTGCTCGAGGAGAAGGTCGGAGGAGGGTTCGGGTGAGCTCAACTCTAAAAGGCCCAGAAATCACCCAAGAAGACCCGCTGGAGACTGGTCAGCAAGTTGTTCACCAAAAGACACTCAGGCGCCCCTATGCATAGGGGTGCTCGGGCTCTCAGGCGCCCGTATGCATAGGGGTGAGCAAAAATTCGAAAAAAATCGAATTAACTGAATTGAACCGACCGAATTTTGAAATTCGGTTCGGTTAATTCGGTTCTCGGTTTTTTTCTCAAAATTCGGTTCGATTTTTGGTTAATTCGGTTCGATTTTTGATTTTGAAGTTTGTAATTCGATTAAACCGAATAAGAATAATAATTTAATTATTTTTTTATTTAAAAATATAATTAAATAAAATAAAATCTTATTTTTTTTATTAAAATCGAATAAAATTTTAAAATTTCGGTTAAATTGGTTAATTCGGTTAAAAACCGAATTAACCGATATTTTATCAGTTCGGTTTTCTCGATTTTTATCAAGAAATTCGGTCGGTTCGGTTATTTTAGAAAATATCGATTTATTCGATTTTCGGTCTGTTCGGTTCGGTTCGGTTTCAACCGAATACTCACCCCTATGCGCAAGCACTCGGGTGCCCTTGTGCATACAGGCGCCTGAGAGCTAATATTTATACACCAGCTAGCCATTTGCGAATATTGCGCTTCAGATAACCCTCAAGCCATGTGTCAGGCGCCCTTAAGCACTCAGGCGGCCTTATAGTGTCACGTCAGCATTCAGATAGAATTGATCGGGGCTATAAATAGGCACCCAAAGCTCAGTTCCAAATCATTTATTCAACTGATTCACAGGCAAACGAATTCTTTGTAGTTTTCCATTCTTTTCCTAAGCTTTCATTTTATAAGAGACTTCTTCGCCCGAAGGAGTTTATTCAGGAGAATCAAGCTACAATCTGCCTTGGATTAGCAACCTCCCTGGTTGCAAACCAAGTAAAATTCTAGTTGCCTATTTCTTTTTATTATTGCTTTATTTCTGTTATAGTTTTTATATGTTATGCTTTGTTTGTTTTTGAATTAACTAACATCTTTGTTAAAGCAAAAACAAAAGATCTTCTTTTTTATTTTCAGGGGCAATTCACCCTCTTCCCGACCAACGATCACCGTCAATAACAACATAAAAAATAACAAGTAAGAAATGTAGGATGCGCACGCAAGCCTCCAGTTTGCCTCCATGCCATCCTTCACGCATGCCTCGAAGTTCGTGCCCATTAGCTCATCATCCCTTCTCACCAAGGTCTCTCGGATGCGCACGCAAGCCTCCAGCTTGTCTCCATGCCATCCTTCACCGTACCGAGACCGTCCAGTCAAGCCCATATGTGTAACCTGTACAACCTGCACACTCAACATACACATATAAGAATACAAGGGAAAACCTAACTTAAACTCTTTGCCCAAATATCAAAACATATGGTTACTCCGGATCATCTTAGGGTTGATTGCTCCAACAATCTCCCCCTTTTTGATGTTTGGCAATCCGTTTAAGTTAGGGAAAACAAAATAGTAGTCAATGGCAAAAATAATGCATATGTAATGCAAAAATGGATCCTATCCCAAGGCATCCCACACCTAACCCTCCAAGTTAGGACTTTTCCGAAACGGGTTTTTTAAAACCTATCCCAAGGTCCCCCACTCCTAACCCTCCAAGTTAGGATTTTTTTTTTTACACCTAGCCCTCCAAGCTAGGATTTTCCAGCACCTAACCCTCCAAGTTAGGAATTTCTACACCTAGCTCTCCAAGCTAGGAATTTTCACTACCTAACCCTCCAAGTTAGGATTTTCTACACCTAGCCCTCCAAGCTAGGAATTTTCACCACCTAACTGTTGGGACCGGGTGCATGTTGACATGGATGCGTGTTCATAATTTTAAAATTAATTACGTGCAGCGGAAGGTTTAGCATAAATAATTTCTCAAATTATTTAACCACACATCTAAGCATGCAATCTTATCTTGTGTAGACATGATCATATATTTAAAATTTTACAGAAACGTAAACTAATTTACTTGTTACCTCGTGTAACTCGAAGGAAGGGACGAGATCCAACCGTAAGCGTCCCTCGGAAGCTCCGCCTCTATTAGCATCCACACCGAGTATCTTCGGGATGACTTCGCAAAGCCACGAGTTTCGTGTTCTCGAGAACTACTAGATTCTCCGAGAACGCGACAAAAACCAAGAGAGAAGTAATCACATCGGAAAAACTCACCACCAAGGTTGGCCGGAATCACAATTCCGGCGAGAAGGAGGAAGATGACTTGCGCCCAATCCCAAGTTGATGATGGCCGGAGAGGAAGATCGTCCCAATGGAAGAACTTCGTCGCCTCGGTGCTTCTCCTTATGCTCATAGCAAGAAGAAAGGGGGAGAGGCTTGTGGCCGGCCAAGAGGAAGAAGGGAGGAGAGGGAGAGAGCCCAAGCAAGAATACTTGGATTATTTCGAATTAATTCCAAGCCTTGCCTTGGGTCCTTTATATAGTGGTCTCTCAACCGCCAAGTCTCTTTTTTCTTATGGAATAAATTTTTATAAGAAATTTATCATATAAATTTTTTATGACTTATTCCATCATGCCAAGTCTTGATTTTATATCATGGTTAAAATCATATTTTAATTCATGATAAAAATCAACTAAGTCTCTTTTTTCTTATGGAATAAATTTTCATAAGAAATTTATCAAATAAATTTCTTTATATAAATTTCTTTATCATGGTAAATCGATCCATGATTGATTTTATAAAATAAACCAATTCATGGTTCATTTTAATTTCCATGAAAAATAAATTTCTTTATATAAATTTCTTTATTATAGTAAATCAATCCATGATTGATTTTATAAAATAAAATAAACCAATTCATGGTTCATTTTATTTTCCATGAAAAATAAACCAAACCTTGGTTTATATAAAAAATTTATATCATCTATAATTTTATAAAACAAACCACACTTGATTTATTTTATAAATTGAACCAAACAATTTGGTTCCCTTCCTTTGTTGTGGCCGGCCAAGCAAAGAGGGTGGGGACCCTCTTTGGCCGGCCTATCCAGGTCATGCCCCAATGAATTAAACTCATTTAATTCATCTATTAAGTCTTCAAAAGACTTAGCCATTTTACGCTTTCGATGCGTCTCTGAAAAATTCAGATTCGACTTATCGTTTGACTCAACCAAACCTAATCTCTCTTGATTGGAAAATCCAATTTTCAACTCGTTTTAAATCCCTCGGATTACTCGTAGTGCGTGTGACTAAATAGACTTTTGATTTATGTTGGTCGTCTATAATTAACAAATTATAGAACGATCATGAGTGGCACCTAGTAGTACATCATGATCCCCAATTAATCGAAAGATCAACGGTTGACTTCAGAAACAATTCTGAAACCCTTCAACAGCTATAATGAATCGTGCTTCATTCCCTTCACCATCTTATACTCACTTGGTTCAGGACATGGTCTATGTGTGTCAGTCCCCACTAGGCTGACTACGTCACACCTAGCCCAAGTAACGTTTTCTCGTCCTACGGATTCTAATTACTTTCATGTATCTAAGAGATTCATACTCTGAACATGTCATACTCTGGCCAGAGGCTTCGAGTAACAATCCGACGATAGGCCTTGGGTATACATCTCCTCGCAAGGAGTAGTGAATCCTTTGTAGGCTGTTCAAACATCTTCGGGCACTTCGACTTATACCCAATCATCCTGGGTCCACACCTCCTTGGAGATGCTTGCTTAAGATGTCAAAGTATAAGTCTCCATGACCAAGATGACTTGAACACCGCAAGTCAAAGGAACATCACACTTAAGCTGCAGTAAGAACTTCACTGACATGTCTATATGTAGACTACCATATGATGTTTTACAGTCAGTCACTCCAATGAACTAGTTCCCTTAACTAGCATTCATGTTTATCTCCGGACATCCGTCACCAGCCAGTGAGAATCAGCTGATTAGAGAATAACTCATGCTAGTCTCAACAGAATTGATAGTGTCCGTTTTTATCAATTCATCGACTAGGGACAATTTCAATACTTCACAATTGCACATGTAGAGATAATCACTAGTTGTGAATTCATCACAAATTCTCTCATGCTGTGAAATGTATTGCAGACATTCAGTAAATGAGTTTGAGATCTCATTCAAATACATAAACATGTATACTTAAATAGTGAATATTCATTTATTAAAATAAATGATTACAATCATAAGACGATTGCCTTAGGACACTTTTCTCATATCACTAACACTAACCCTCCAAGTTAGGAATTTCTACACCTAGCCCTCCAAGCTAGGAATTTCCACCACCTAACCCTCCAAGTTAGGAATTTCTACAAAATGGTCAAAAATGGGCTTTTTAAAGCTTCTACCAAGCTCCCCCTACATTGGACTTACAAAGGCTTTTTAAGAACCTCTCCCAGGTTCCCCTTATGCCGAGAATAGAGCAATCATGCTCCCCCTAAAACTCAGCTCCCCTTAAAACTAGGGTTTCTAGCAAAGGTATGTTTGGTTTTCCACTTAAACCCAACATCTCTCCCCCTTTGCCATACATCAAAATGACCCCAATAATATCTCAATTATTGGTTCTTTCAATCCTTAATGATCCTAAACAATGTGTACTCAACCCCCATATACATGTTTCTTATCATTTGGATCCCAAACCAGCTGCTGATACCCAAATCAGCCCTGGTCAGTCGACTGCCAAAATGGTCAGTCGACTGATACTCTGAAAGTCTATTTTCTGGCTGAATTTCAGAAACGCGCCAGAAATTCCACAATTCTCCAAAAATTTCCAAATTTCGTGGAGAACATTGTGGTACCCATACCTACTTGGGAAAAACACATTTTACCATGTATCTATCACCGTTCCCAAGTTAGACACAAAATCCAAAAATAATTTTCTATGAAAATCAAGGCAAACACGGGCTACCTCGCCCTTAACCTATGCCTTCTCTCAATTTTCATTTTCCCATGGTGAAGTTCCACCCAACTTAACACCATAGTTCTTCTCCCTTGGACACCATTAAAGGCTTGCTCCCAAGCAACCTTACCCCTAGTGCCAAAACGAACTTAACTAAACCTTGAACATTTCTCAAAAAGTTGCAAGCACATTTGCTAGGATATACCCTATCCTAGAAAAATATAATTCCATAAAAAAATGCAAATGTGCTTGACTTTTGGTACAACTTCTAATTATCTTAAGAGATTGGCATTTTATATCAACATCCAAGTCTATCTCTAATTCCATGTGGTTGTTAATGCTAACCATCATAATTGGACACATGGAATTGCCCTCAATTTCCCCTTTAGACCTCTAAATCCTAGATACTTAGGGAAACTTTATCAATCTTCCTTGATTTTCAAAATATCAATAAATCCTTAGTAACCCATGAGATAACACTTCATTTAAGGAATATAAGATCATAATTAAGACTTTAAATCCACAGCCATATCCTATAATCCAAATTTGTAATTTTGATTGTCCAATACACCTATTTTCATTTCAGCCTACAGACCAGTCGACTGCCCCTGTGGCAGTCGACTCCCAAAACTCACAGAATGTTTCTGGGATCTTACCAGTCGACTACCCCCAGGGCAGTCGACTGATACCTGATTTTCAGGTTTTTCAGCCCAATTTCAGTAATGCCTAGATAATTCTACAAATCTCCAAAAATTATGAAATTTCGTGGGGAGATTTGTGAAGCCAATATCTACTTGGGAAAAATACGTTTCCAAACAAATGTACTCCGGGTCCCAAGATTGGCATGAAATCCAACTCTACCTAAATTGTATCATTTAAACCTTGTCTAAAGGTTTCAATTTCGACCTCTCCTTGATGCCTCTTCCCATACTCAATCATAATCCATTCATCAAGTTATATGGTATTTAGGCTTTAAAACCAAATTTTACCAAATATAACCATATTTTCTCCTTTTTCTCCCTAAATCCTCTTTGAATGTGCCAAAACCTAGGGTTAAGACTTACCCAAGTCTTTCAACCCTTTTTGGCACAATTCACCTAATTTCCTAGGAGAAAACCCCTTGAGATCCATCTACCATGGACTCCAAAGGCTCCTAGAGCTCCCCCTTGAGCTCTGAACCCTAGCCACCTCCCTAAGTGACTCAATCCACACTAGGTCACACCGGTGTGCCACCGGTGACTCTTGACCTACAAAAATGAACCTCCTTAACCTTGGACACCTTGTCCTTGGTTAAGTCACCCTTTCTACTCTTGGATGACATTCCCTTGCCATCCTTGGACTTACCCTCCTTACCATGATTGTATGCCTCCCCAGCATACTTCTTTTTGTTGACCTTGGAGGTATTAGACCGGTATCCCAATCCCGATCTATCGTAGTTGGGTTTTAAACTACCCAACATCATGTCTAGGCCCTTAGATCCAACCGTGAACTTTTCTAGGGCCTTTTCTAATGTATCAAGCCTTACCCTCAAGGCTTGATTTTCCCTTTCCAAATTTCTAACCTTTGAACCCATGTGTCCACCTTGGACATTCCTAGGCCTAACCTCCTTTCTAGGCACATTCCTTCCTTTCTTGGGATTAGTGTCATGATCCTTAGGTCTAGAGGTCTTGGGTCTATCATTATGCATGCTCTTCCTAGGGTTTTGATCTACCTTGTTAACCCTAGTCCTATCATTATATTTGAAACCATGATTATACATCATTAAATATTTTTCATTAAAACTAGCATGCATGGATGAATGATTAGTCCTATTTTTAACATTCATGAAGGAACTAGAATTTAAATTGCATTTAAATCTAGAGTTAGGGATTACCTCCCTTACCCTTGTAGTCCCTCCTTGATGTGATCTTTGCTTCTTCTTTTCCTCCTTCTCCCATTTTCTCAGATGCTCCATTTTCTTTAGTTCCCCTTTCCTTGGACACTTTGTGTGAAAGTGTCCTAGCTCTCCACATGTGAAGCATCGGATTTTCTTCCTTTTCTCTTGAGCTTTTCCAATCCTACAACCCACGTTAGATTTAAAGGAACTTGAAATGAGTTTAGAATGTACCTTCTTCTTACCATTTGGGCACTTGTGTTTGTAGTGCCCCTTTTCATTGTACCCAAAGCATGTGATGTGATCCTTGGCTCTTGCTTTGGTGGAGGTAGAGGTGGAGGCTAGGTTGACTTCTTTTTCAACCTTCGATGAAGTGGATGCCTCCTCTTGTTCCGGTATTGACTGTTGGTGCAGGAAGCACCATATCGAACCTTGTTTTGATATTGGCAAAGGATTCAAAGTTAAGTTTATTTGTGATCTAATAAAGTTACTTGAGTGTGCAGAAAGAAGTCCTAGCGAAGGGCTATTAGGCACCTGACGAAGGACTGCCAGGAAACAAAGTCCTAGCAAAGGGCTGCTAGACACCTGGCGAAGGACTGCTAGGAAACAAAGTCCTAGCGAAGGACTGCTAGGCACCTAGCGAAGGACTGCTAGGCATCAGAACCCTAAGACTTGGCAAAGGGCTGTTGGGCACCTAGCGAAGGACTGCTAGGAGTCGAAGACCTAGCGAAGGACTGCTAGGCACCAGGCCAAGGACTGCTTGGAACCGAAGCCCTAGTGAAGGACTGCTAGGCACCAGGCGAAGGACGGCTTGGTCACGAAGACCTGGCGAAGGACTGCTAGGCACCAGGCGAAGGACTGCTTGGTACTAAAGACCTGGCAAAGGACAGCTAGACACCTGGCGAAGGACTGCTTGGTACTAAAGACCTGGCAAAGGACAGCTAGGCACCTGGCGAAGGACTGCTGGGCAAAAGTCCAACCGGAGGAGCCAGTTGGCAATAGGTAAATTCTCCTGAGAGGAGTAGGTGAGGACGTGTTCCCCGTCGAGGGAACAGTAGGCGTCGGTTCGACCTAGGGCTCCATTTTGGAGACCCAAAGTCAGAACTAAGACAGCTAAGGCTGTATTATCATAACATGTTCTTGTTTTATTGTATTTGCAACTAACCCTGGATGCATGACCAAAGGAACGAGTCTCTGCAGCTCAGAACGCCTCAAGGGAGAGAGGTAGCAGCTGAGTAGGGCACCCCGGAGGTCCCGGGTGCCCCCAAGGTCAAGGCAAAGCAGTAAACAAAAAAGCACTTCAAAGGCTTACTGGCCAGGGCGCCCCCTGTGTCCCGGGCGCCCCCTGCGTCCCGGGCGCCCCCAGTGCCTAGGGCGCCCCCTGTGTCCCGAGCGCCCCCAGCGTCCCGGGCGCCCCCTGTGTCCCGGGCACCCCCAGTGTCCCGAGCGCCCCTAGTGCCCAGGGCGCCGTGGGTTCAAGCCAACGAAGTGAACCGGCCGAGAAGCCAGCAAACCAAGTCAACCGGGGCGCCCCCAGCATCCCGGGCGCCCCCACAGTCAAACCTCACCCCTACTCGAGCGGGATAAGGTCTGAACAAGATTGTTGCGGATCGAAGGCCACGTAGAGGGCGCCCCCAGGACTGCTATAAATAGCCCTCGACCCCCAAGCCTTCTGAACACATAATTCCAACGCCACTATGCTCTTCGACTCAAGCGCTCTGCTCCAGAAACCTCCCAACTCGAGATTGAAGCGCCGACGACGACCCTCTGCTCAGAAGTACAATCTACAACGGGCGTCGGTAACGAAAGAGCTTACGTTTCTATTTACTGTACTACAACTGTAATCTTTCTGTAAACTTTTTGCGCACATATAGAATTGCACCCAGTAAACGGCCAACGACCATGGGCCTTGAAGTAGGAGGCGACCGCGACTCCGAACCAAGTAAAATCGCTTGATTTCGCGTTTGTGTTTCTTTATTTTCCGCTGCTTATTCTATTTTGCGAATCCGAAACGTTTTACGATATTCACCCCCCTCTATCGTTATTCTCGATCCAACAAGTGGTATCAGAGTGAGGTAGCTCAAATTTGGTGCAACCACCAATTTGAGAGTTTTTTTTCGGATTTTCAAAATTATTTTATATTTTAATCTTTCTCGTTAATCGAGTTTGGTGCAACACCACTCGATCTTTTTCGCTTTTTATTTTCAAATAAATAATATCTGTGGGTGGATTTAAAATATTCTTACGCCTTTTTCAATTTTGTATTCTCATTTTTTTTACCATAAGTCAGAATTGATAAAACAATCCATTTTTGAAAATTTGTCATAAATTTTTTTTACCATTATTTTAATTTTTTTTCTCGAAATTCGTGCTATCATAATTCAAGCATTTTGTTAACTCTTAATCAGATTTTAAAAAAATTATATATAAATTATTATTTTTCAAAACAAAAAGTTTTTTTTTAACTTTTTATTATTATTATTTTTATTCTTTTTCCGCCTCGAAATTCATGCAACATTTATCTTAGGTTATTTTGTTCTCTCTCTCACACTACTAATCCAAGACCAAGTCTTGGTACATTTTTGTTACTTCTTTTCTGTGTGAGGTTAAACTAAATGGCCAACCAAGAGTGGAATAGTGCCCGTCCACCGCTTCACTTTCTTCTTCCAGTTCACTTGATGAGATGGTCAATTCTTCCCCTTTTTCTTCTTGAACCATTTGACACATCTCGTTGGACTCTTGAGATTGTGTAGGTTTCTTATGAATTTCTTTCACTTTGCTCCACAATTCATATGCATTTTGATATTTACCTACACAACTCAAAACATTGTCAGGCAAAAGATTAACTAAAATTGTCATTACCTTTTCGTTTGCCTTGGATTGATCTTGTTGTTCTTGATTCCAATATCTAGGTCTAAGCCTCTTTCCGTGCTTATCCCTTGGAATCTTGAACGGCTCTTCAAGCCAAATCCGAAGGTCCCACTCCATTCCGAACCACGTCTCCATCCGTGACTTCCAATACCCGAAATCGTCATGGTCGTAGGCCGGCGGAGTGTAGATGTTGTCCCCCAACTTATCTTCCATTTTCTTTTCCCTCTAGCGTGTGCTCCCTCGGCGGTTAGTCCGATCAAGAGCGGTCCTCGCTCTGATACCAACTGTAGGATCGATGATGTCCGCTAGAGGGGGGGTGAATAGCATTTCTCGGATCTTTCTTATACCTGCATTGTTAGTTGCACAGCGAAAACAATAATAAAGAAAACAAACAACGCTAACACAAAGAATTTACTTGGTATCCACCCTGGCCGGGTGACTAATCCAAGAATCCGTCGGTGGATCACTCCCCGGATAACCTCCGGCTAGCTCTCGTCGCTCCTTGTGGGTGGAGAAACCTCACCACAACACCTTGAGAACCTCTGAGCACAAAGACTACTGTTTGACCCTTAACCAAGATCAAACTCGTCAAAAATCTCAGTCCAAACCGAGTTCTCTTTAAATAAAACTCGGGCTGAAAACCTCGCCACCAGTCGACTGCTCCAAGGGCAGTCGACTGGTGCCAGCCAAATTCGACCATTGCACCCCAACGTTCGAATTTTAGCCAGCTCACCAGCCACCTACCAGTCGACTGCTCCCAGAGCAATCGACTGGTCCCCAGCTGAATCCCTTCCCGAGTACATTCACACAGCACTTGATCCTCACAACTCGACTGACTCCTCATCAGCAGCCTCGACTATTGCCTTCGCGCCCTCTTCATCTTCGGCTCCCATCCCTCGGATGCACGCAAGCCTCCAGCTTGCTTCCATGCCATCCTTCACGCATGCCTCGAAGTCCGCGCCCATCAGCTCATCATCCCTGCTCACTAAGGTCCCTCGGATGCGCACGCAAGCCTCCAGCTTGCCTCCATGTCATCCTTCACCGTACCGAGACCGTCCAGTCAAGTCCATATGTGTAACCTGTACAACCTGCACACTCAACATACACATATAAGAATACAAGGGAAAACCTAACTTAAACCCTTTGCCCAAACATCAAAACCTATGGTTACTCCGGACCATCTTAGGGACGATTGCTCCAACAAGAGACAAGTCGATTTTACTTGATTTGCAATCGAAGAGGTTATTAATCCAAAGCGGTTGAAGCTCAACTAAAAAGATCTCCTTTATTGAAGGCAGAGTAGTCTCTTACAAACTTTGAAAGCACAAACAGGAGTATAGAAAATGAATTATAATTATTGTTATTTACTCTTAGCTCTAGAGATTATTTATAGTCCGTTGGTCAAAGTGATATTTGTTGATGTGACACTTAGAAAATCTCAATTGAGATCCAAGGCAACTTAGTTGGATAAGAATTTATCCATTCAACAATATCTCTTTAACAATATTGTTCACTTGAGGCGTCTCAGTTACTACCAGGGTCTCGGGCACTATTCATCCGAGGTGCTTTAAGTCACAACTGAGATGCCTCAGTTTCGATTTGCAACAGTGGCTTCTTGGCTATAGAAGCACCCTCAGTCATAACTAAGGTGCCTCGGGTCTTCAAGGTCAGCTTCCGAGTTGACCTTTTTAGATTCTGCTCGCTTGGGTGATGTTTCGGCCATCCAGAGTTGAGCTCACTCGACCTAACTTCAGCCTTCTCCTCAAGAAGACTTCCTCCTCGGCTTCTCTTCCTCGGATATCGTGCAATTCCTTCTTGCTCCATCGATGTACTCTTCCGCAGCTCCTCGTCCCTTGAATGCACTGAGCCTGTCGACTCCCTTCTTGTGTCATTTTTCTCGGTCGCTGCTTCTTTCGCTAGACTTTTTATGCTCGGAAGTTTTTACATACTTAGACACAAAGCATCAAAAATCAACGGAACCTAACTTAACTTAGTTGATTACATCAAAACCAACCCGAGGTACTTACAAATCCATCCACATAAATTTTCCATGTGTCCTCTGTAGGTCCTGTGCAGGTTGGCTAGAGGGGGTGAATAGCCCTATAAATACAAACTTGATCTTTTATAATTTATTTAGCAAAGATAATTAATTAGCAAGGAATTAAAATAATTACAAACATAAACAACTATAAAAGGAAGAGATTACGATTTACATAGTTGCAACTGGGGATATTGCTAATCTAAGGTGGTTGAAAACTCAAAAATTCTCCTTCGTTGTAAGTGGAGAAACCTCTTATAATCTTTAGAAAGCTCATAGAAAGATTAGAAAAACGATTACAAATTATTATTTTTTAATCCTAGCTCTAAGGGATATTTATAGCCCAAAAAGTGAAGTTATTGTTGTGCTAATGTGGCTTAGAGGTGCCTCATTTGAGACCTAAGGCGCCTCAATTAGATAAAAATTTATCCACACAAGCAACAGTCACTCAACGATAATGTTTGATCTGAGACACTTCCGTTCCCACGTGATACACCTCAGTTCTAACTTGAGGCACCTCGGGTATTAGCTGAGGTGCCTCAGTTTCGCTTTTGTTCAAAACTCATCCCAATTAACTGAGGCACCTCTAAACATTTGAGGTGCCTTAGCTGACATTTTGGACAAAGTCAACTTTTGGGTTGACTTTTGTTCGTCTTTGTCCCTTAGATGATTTCCGACCATCCAGAGTTGAGCTTATCCGAACCTAAATCCGGCCTTCTTCTCGAATAGACTTCCTCTGTGGCTTCTCATCCCTCGGATGCCACGCATGCTCTTCTCGTCCACCGGTGTACTCTTCCGCAGCTTCTCGTCCCTCGAATGCACCAAACTCATCGGCTCCCTTCCCCGTGCAATCCTTCTCCCTCGCCGCGTCTTCCACTAGACTTCCTGTGCTCCTAAGCTCCTACACACTTAGACACGAGGATCAAACAACATAAGATCTAACTTGACTCAATTGATCACATTAAAACCAACCCATGGTTACTTATATCCTCTAGCATCACACTATGAACTTTAGTTAGAAATTAGCTAGGGCTTGGGCTTTGATAGTCATTCATGACTGATATTGTATATCATATTTTTTTTAATTCTGTGGTTCATTTGATCAATCTCCCTGAAGCTTCTGGATTAAGCAACACTCTGCCTAGGGTGCTATTGGTGAGGACTATGATGGGATGAGAGAGAAAATAAGATCATAGAGGGTGAGCAGTCATAAGCTAGTTTTGCGAGAGTAGTGTACTGGCACTTGATAACTAGCAATTTGATCGATAAATTTTGTGCCATTAGTGGGGAAATTTGGGGCTCTAGGGTGTGTTTGTTTATGAAATGATGTATAATTATTAATAGGATGTATTTTCATTGGTTAATTAATTTTCTTGCATATTCACACTCATATTTCATTCTATTGAATTTTTGGACAGCTTGTGCATCATCGGATCAAAAGGGGCACATCCGGGGCGAAGATGATCATTTTGTTGGAGCCTGATTGGTGACCAGACCAATCAGGGAAGGCCTGATCGGTCCAGTGACCGATCAGGGGAAGGCCTGATCGGTCCCTAGACCGATCAGGAGCAGATGACACAAAGGAATTCAGAAATTTAGCTACTGATCACATCCTGATCGGTCCCCAGACCGATCAGGGAGACTCCAGACCGATCAGGAAGCATCCAGACCGATCCAGAGCCATTCAGTCCGATCAGTAGCTGTCCAGATGCGATCGGATGCACGGGTCATCACAACCTTCCACTTGAATCTGGCAACGACGATTGATGGAGCTTGATTGCAAGTGATCTCGGCCACTCATCAGAGGAAATCAAGGGTGGAAAGGAGGAGTAGAAAAGGGGATTAGGGCAGCCAAAGAGCGGATCACATCTCATCTCACGCCATCACGCACACACGCGGCGACGTTCTCCTCCACCCTCACCGCCGGCAGCAGTTCATCACAACTTTTCCTTCACAGCAACTTGACTTCATCTTTTCTTCTTCACAGCAGTGTCTTCAGCATCTGGCAACAGTTTCTTCCTCCATGCCTTCATCAGATTCGGTTGTTATGTATTGATTGATGAATGTTTGTGGTTGATTTGTGAATGCTTGTAATCAATTTCTGATCCCTATGTTTAAGTTGCTTACATTTGACTCATCTTGATTCATGCTTATTACATGTTTGATGAATTGTCCCTTCCATTAGATAGATTTCAATTTTACATTTTCTTTAGCTTAGATTCTTTTAAGATGTGTTAGTTTGATTGCTTTATGTTTCCTTATGGTTATGTCTTTCGGTTTTATGCAATTAGGTTAGGTTAGGTTAAGTTTCATTAATGCTCTATTTCTTTAATTGCTCCCTTTATGTTGCCTTTCGTTTCCTTGCCAAGTGTAGTTAGGTTAAATTAGATTCTCTTCACTTGCATTGTCTTTCAGTAATCAGGATTAGATTTCATACTTGCTTCGTTGTTTCGTTTCGTAGTTTTAGTTTTCAAATCCAAACCCCCAGTTTAATATCCAAAATCCAAAAGCAATAATTTGGAATTCTAAGATTATTAACCTGTCATTACATTCCTTGAGAGAGACGACTCGAGTTACTCTATGCTACATTAGTTTAGAGGAGTTCGATACTTTAATTCTATTTGAAACCGTAACACGACTAAATCTGGTTATCAAATTTGGCGTCGTTGCCGGGGAGTGTAGTGGTGTTTGATAATTTTAGGATTGTTTCCCTATTTTTCCATAAGAATTTTTTAAAAAAATAATTGTCATGTGCTTTAATGTTCATTCATTCATGTGTTTGATATCATATGCTCCTGAGTCTTCTAACCTTGTTTATTAGTGTTTCAGTGTAAGACCAGGGTAATTCTTTCAGTTCAACATGGATTTCTACTCTCAATAATTTGGAGGCTTCAATGAATATCACAATTCAGAAATTGGGGGAGTGGAACATATATACATTAATTGTGGCAGTCCGTCTCATTCAGCTGCTATATGCCACCTCATCCAAGAGATTGCTAGACTTTCTCAAGAACCCCTGCATTCCCAACATCAATATCAAGATACCTATGATCCAGCTCCTAGCACCTATAATGATGGCTGGGGCAATTACCCGACTCAGTACTTTCAACCCCAACAAATTCCAGAGCAGCATGGATACTTCCAACCTCAACAGTCAGATAGGTATAACTCATTTCCTAATTCATACAATTCTAATTGGGGGGATCAGTCATATTTCAGGTATGAGGATACGCAAAATCAATTTACTGAGCCATATCCAGCCTATCAGAACCTACAGACATTCCAGGATGATCCTATACCTTCATGGTCACATTCGGTTCAGCAACAAAAACTGGAACTTCCACTCACTTTGGAGCCACTCCTCACTCATTTACAGCAACAACAAGAGAGGAGTTTTTAGCAGTCTAGCACTCAGCTTAGCGCTCAGCTCGGCGCTCAGTTTCAGCAGCAAAATGACAGGAATTTTCAGCAATTCAACACTCAACTTCAACAGTATCAGAGTAGGACTGATGCTTCCCTTCAGAACATAGCGCGACAAATTGAACAGATATCCTCCACCATTAGTCAGATGCAGACTGCAGGGACCAGGATCGATGTTCAGAGAGGATATTCTAGTTCAGATGAGACAGAGGAGGTATTAGCTACAGAGGAGGCTGAAGATTTGAAGAATGTATCTGACTTATTTTTTGTTGCAGATGATTCTATAGGTGTAGGGGATTGCACTAAGCCCCAGGGATCACCTATATTGATTGAGATGCCTTCAGAGGATAGGTTTGAGGGTGTAGGGGATTGCACTGAGCCTCAGGGACCACCCATACCTACTGGGCAGTCATTATCTATAGAGGCAGTGGAGGAGATTGATAGTAAAGCTTGTGACAATCTTGAACTCGATTCTAAAGCTCTACAGGACCCTTCTAGTTTTTTATTTTGTGATGACATAGTTGATGTAGGTCCTAACTTTTCTAATATGGTTGTTGCAGATATTGTTGTTGAAGCATGTGCTGAAAATGATTCTACAGGTGTAGGGGATTGCACTGAGCCCCATGGACCACCACCATTGACTGATGCATTAGAAGATTCAGAGAATCAGTATGAAAGTGTAGGGACTTGCTTGGTGGAAGCAAGAACCCAAGAATCACCTGTTTCAGTTGGATGTCCACTAGAACCTGAACCTGAAGTGGAGCATGTACTTAACCAGGAGGAAGCAACAGTCACATCTACTCTTGTAGAACCTCCAGAGGATAATTTTGCAGAAAAACTTATGGAGGTACCTAAAGTTGATTTCATTGGAGGTGATGCATTTATTGATACACCTTATGTAGAGAATGATTATGAAAGATTCATAGAGGTACCAAAAGTTGATTTTATTGGTTGTGATTCATTTTTGGATACATTTTATGTAGAGGTTGTTTGTATTTCATGTCTTCCTTACCCTGCATGTGTGCGGGAAGTGTTTTCTATTCATGGTTTTGCAGGGTCTCGTAGGATTCTGGAGTGGGTGCTACAACTAAATAGACTCCAACCCCCAGGAAGGATTTCCAAAAAACATCAAGAGGGAGGAGTTGCTATTACTTTGACTCGTAGCACTTCACCTCTAAAGTGGGTTTTGTTCCTTAATCGTCTTCGACCACCGGAACACACTTATGTAAAGTCGAAGTGTGGGGGAGCAGTGCACTATGACGTAGATCACATGAAGAATGCTCTCTCGACTACCCAAACCCCACCACCACCGGGATGGATGCTACTCCTGAACCGACTCCAACCGCCAGGAATAAAGGGGAGTTTGTTCCTTTTCTTTTCTTTTCTTATTTTTCTTTATGTTTATACTTGCATGTTTGTTTGCTTCCATACTTTGCATTCATACTTTGCTTCTTCATTCTGCATTTTGTTTGGTCTTGAATAAATCTTGCTTGATTTCCAGTTGTATCTCCCTACATGTTTCTTTATTATACTTTGAGAATCATAAAAAATGGTTAAGTCTGACTATTGAGTTTTGGTTTCCTTGGTATGCTTGGGGATATTAATTGCATTTAGTCATTTGTTGTGGTGATAGACTCTATCTTGTTGGATTAAGCATGACAGTTTATTGTTCACCTAGTGAGGATATTCCCATACTTATCCTTAATCCTCTTATGTGTGATAGCATTTATGATATTTGACACTCTAGAACTTGCTTTGATTCTTTTTGAAATTACAATAGCATAAGCTTACATGAATATGATGGAGGCAATTTTCTTGTTGATCTCTTAGTTTTCCCTCTACTTTGCTATGGTTACTAGTGAACATTTCACCTATTGCTTTCATGTTTCATTGTCTTTCCTTTGTCAGATCTTTTCATTGTTATTGTATTCTCACTGTCATATCTTTATTCGCTTATTCTTCCCTTGAGCATGAGAGCATGGGGTGATTGCATGATGAGTACATTTTTATTTGTCTATTATTGGCCTCTATTATTGCGAGTTTTAGATGTTATCATGCTTTGTTACATTGTCTAAGGCAAGTTTTAAGTGTGGGGGAAAATAAGTGTGTATGGACGAATGCTTGTGAAAAAAAAAATCTCTCTACGAAAAAAAAAGATGAAAAAAAATGTCTCTGTGGAAAAAAAAAGAGAAGAGAGAAATGAAAAAAAAAGGTGAAAAAAAAGAAGTGAAAAAAAAAGAAAAAAAGAAAAAAATGAAAAATGAAAGAGAGAGAAAAACAAAATTCTCAAGCATTCGGGATTTTGTTAGTGAGAAATACAAGAGTTAAGTTGTTAATACATACATGCATTTTGAGAGATGTTGTGAGTAGTTGGGTATGACATTGAGAATTAGCAAGGAGAAATTTTGAGTGTTGGAGGTTTGGTTGAGTTGTTATTTTGGCATATTATTTGATTGTATACGTCATGTTGATGGCCCCAATGCTCTCATATTCTCTTTGATCTTCTTTGTTATCTACTTTCTAGTTCTCTTGTTAGCACATGGTTCCTTCATTATTCATTGAAAAGTCCTCTTGATTTGTGTACTTATGTTATAGTAGTGAAGAAGTAGAAAATAAGCAAGCATATGGTAGTGCAATGTCATGAATGCTTTGAGATAACTCCACTTTCATATCTGTTATTTTTGTGAGCATCAGTGCATATATCTATCTTGTGAGGTTGTTGTCATGCTTAGTTTATTCAAGTTGATGAAATTACCATGCCTTTTGACTTATGTGAGATTTGGAATCATAAATACATTGATTCTTGAGACTTGATGATCCTAAGTAACCTTCTTTTATTATTTTTAAAGTATCGATAGGGGATGTAATATTTGGGAGATATTTTGTTTCCTTTTAGTTTTGTTTGCTTGCTCGAGATGTGCAAGAATTAAGTGTGGGGGTGTGATAACTAGCAATTTGATCGATAAATTTTGTGCTATTAGTGGGGAAATTTGGGGCTCTAGGGTGTGTTTGTTTATGAAATGATGTATAATTATTAATAGGATGTATTTTCATTGGTTAATTAATTTTCTTACATTTTCACACTCATATTTCATTCTATTGAATTTTTGGACAGCTTGTGCATCATCGGATCAAAAGGGGCACATCCGGGGCGAAGATGATCATTTTGTTGGAGCCTGATTGGTCACCAGACCAATCAGGGGAGAGCCTGATTGGTCACCAGACCAATCAGGGAAGGCCTGATCGGTCCAGTGACCGATCAGGGGAAGGCCTGATCGGTCCCTAGACCGATCAGGAGCAGATGGCACAAAGGAATTCAGAAATTTAGCTACTGATCACATCCTGATCGGTCCCCAGACCGATCAGGGAGACTCCAGACCGATCAGGGAGACTCCAGAGCCATCCAGACCGATCCAGAGCCATTCAATCCGATCAGTAGCTGTCCAGATGCGATCGGATGCACGGGTCATCACAACCTTCCACTTGAATCTGGCAACGACGATTGATGGAGCTTGATTGCAAGTGATCTCAGCCACTCATCAGAGGAAATCAAGGGTGGAAAGGAGGAGTAGAAAAGGGGATTAGGGCAGCCAAAGAGCGGATCGCATCTCATCTCACGCCATCACGCACACACGCGGCGACGTTCTCCTCCACCCTCACCGCCAGCGGTCCACATCTCCACAGCCGCCGGCCGGTCATTTCCTCCCCCTTCCATCTCTCTTCATCTCCTTTCCCTCTCCACTCCACCGTCGGCAGCAGTTCATCACAGCTTTTCCTTCACAGCAACTTGACTTCATCTTTTCTTCTTCACAGCAGCGTCTTCAGCATCTGGCAGCAGTTTCTTCCTCCATGCCTTCATCAGATTCGGTTGTTATGTATTGATTGATGAATGTTTGTGGTTGATTTGTGAATGCTTGTAATCAATTTCTGATCCCTATGTTTAAGTTGCTTGCATTTGACTCATCTTGATTCATGCTTGTTACATGTTAGATGAATTGTCCCTTCCATTAGATAGATTTCAATTTTACATTTTCTTTAGCTTAGATTCTTTTAAGATGTGTTAGTTTGATTGCTTTATGTTTCCTTATGGTTATGTCTTTCGGTTTTATGCAATTAGGTTAGGTTAGGTTAAGTTTCATTAATGCTCTATTTCTTTAATTGCTCCCTTTATGTTGCCTTTCGTTTCCTTGCCAAGTGTAGTTAGGTTAAATTAGATTCTCTTCACTTGCATTGTCTTTCAGTAATCAGGATTAGATTTCATACTTGCTTCGTTGTTTCGTTTCGTAGTTTTAGTTTTCAAATCCAAACCCCCAGTTTAATATCCAAAATCCAAAAGCAATAATTTGGAATTCTAAGATTATTAACCTGTCATTACATTCCTTGAGAGAGACGACTCGAGTTACTCTATGCTACATTAGTTTAGAGGAGTTCGATACTTTAATTCTATTTGAAACCGTAACACGACTAAATCTGGTTATCAGCACTCAACACCTTTTAAAAGGTGGCTCAGAAAATATATAGGTTGTCGTACATTGTTATCTTTCTTAATGAGTATTGATCCAATAGACTCCTCAATAGCAGACAAGTATAACCATAATTACTCTTCGGCTATAAGCTTAGAAAGGGATGGCAAAGTCATCAAGTACTCCTTGAGTTATGCAAACGCCTTGTCACAATCTTCATCCCACTGGACTTTGGCAGCCAAGCGAAGTACTTTAAAGAAAGGGAGGGTCTGGTTGGCGGACCGGGAAATAAATCGGGAGAGCACGGTGATCTGACCCACCAATAGTTGGGCTTCTTTAAGATTTGCAAAGCGTTCATGTTTTTGAGTGCTTGGACTTTCTTGGGGTCGTCTTCAAATCCTCTTTTAGTAACAATATAGCCGAGGGACCAACCTCCTCTTGTTCCAAATAAGTATTTATTTGGATTTAACTTGAGCTTGTACTTTCGTAGTATGTTGTAAGTTTCTTCAATATCCACAATTAAATCCATCGCTCAGAAAGATTTGACCAAGATGTCGCCCACACAAACTTCAATATTTCATTCGATTTGCTTCTGGAAGACTTTGTCTAGGTGTTGTTGGTAAGCTGCTCCTACATTTTTAGTTTGAATGACATAACATTGTAGTAGAAAGTATAGTTAGAAGTAATGAAGCTAATACTTTCTTGGCCTTCTCAAGCAAGGGGGATTTGAAGGTATCCCTAGTAGGCATTCAACATGCAGAGGAGCTCGCTTCCAGAAGTAGAATCAACCATCTAGCCTATGCGGGGAGAGGATAACAATTTTTTGGGCATGCCTTATTGAGATCTTGGAAATCGATGCAGACTCGCCATTTATCATCAGGTTTGGCCACCAGTACCACTTTGGTGAGCCAGACTAGAAATTGGACTTCTCAAATATGTCATGCTTTAAACAACTTGTCAACTTCCGCCGAGATAATCTTGTTTTTGTTCGCCCCAAAATCCCTCTTCTTTTGCTTGACCGGTCGGACTTTTCGTTCCAGTCGGAGCGTAATCTCGAAGCTTTAAGCTAAATAGGCATTGCTCAACTTGTCAACTTCGGCGCTGGAATCTCGAAGTTGAAGCTGGTCGGAGCGTAGCGCTTGAACGAAAAGTCTTGGAGCGTTGAGAGCGATGTGTGTTGAAGCTCTGGGGGTGAACCCCCTTTTATAGCACCCATGGGGGCGCCTGTGTTGATGGGGGCGCCTACACATGGCCTTGCCTGCGCGATCTCTTATCCGTAGGCTCGGTCAGCGCTTATCCATCTTCACAGGGGCGCCTGAGCTGATGGGGGCGCCCGTATGGTCTCGGGCGCCTGAGCTGAGTACGTCCAGAGGCTTCGTGGCACTTTGCTTCGCTTGCTTCTGTTTTGCCTTTGCACTGGGGCGCCCATATCCATACGGGCGCCTAGCCCTAGTGGGGAGCCTCAGCCTTCAACTGGGGCACCCGTATCCATCCGGGCGCCTAGCCCCAGTGAGGCGCCTCATGCCTCACTCCATTGAGGCGCCTCAACTACAGAAAACAAGTCCTTCGATCCCTACACCCAAGGTTAGGTCCAAAATAAAAAGAAGCAAACATGTTAGCCATTATTTACAACCTAAGCTGTCTTAGTTCTGACTTTGGGTCTCCAAAATGGAACCTTAGGTCAAACCGACGCCTATTGTTCCCTCGCACGGGGAACGCGTCCTCACCTACTCCTCTCAGAAGATTTTACCTTTTGACAACCGGCTCCTCCGATTGGACTTTTGCCCAATCCACCTGACCAGGTCTTCGTGCCCAGTCCGTGACCAGGACTTCTTGCCCAACTTCTGGTCAAGTCTTCGGTGCCCAGCCCTTTGCCAGGACTTCTTGCCCAGTCCTCGACCAGGACTTCTTTGCCCAACTTCCGGTCAGGTCTTCTTGCCCAGTCCTTGACCAGGACTTCTTGCCCAGCCCTTTGTCAGGACTTCTTGCCTAGTGTACCTAGGACATTTCCTGCACACTTAGTAAATTTGTTAGATAACAATAGCACCTTAACTTTTGAACCCTTTGCCATTATCAAAACACAGGTTTGACTTAGGTGCTTCCTGCACCAACAATCTCCCCCTTTTTGATTTATGGCAACATGGTTCAAAAAGTTAAGTTAAAAAAATAGTTAAGAAGCAACGAATTGAAAAAGCACTTAGTTTTCTCCCCATGAAACGAAAATTCTCCCCCTGTGTTTTTCATAAATAAGTGGGTTTTTGTAAATCTTCTAAGTGCTTTAGATCTAGAAGGTTTTTGCACACAAAGAACTTTCCCAAAAAAAAAATTCCCCTACTTTAGAAAATTTTCAGAAAAAAGTTTTTCCATTTGTACTTAAAAAAAATTCCCTTTGTAGTTAGAAAATTTTCAGAAAAAGTTTTTCAAGTTTATACTTAGAAAATTTTCAAGAAAGTTTTCAAGTTTTCCACACTTAGAAAAATTTCATTTTTGAAATGCTTAGATTTGAAAACATTTTTAAGCATTTATTTACTTTACTTTTTGAAAAGGAGATAAATGTTTTGAAAAATTAAATTTTGAAAAAACTTCTTTTCTCTCCTTTCCTTTCTCTCCCCCTTTGCCATATATCAAAAAAAATATTATAGCAACAAAAATTAGAGAGAGAAAAAATGAAGTTCTGTATTGAACCAACTCTAATAAGCATAAACTGGACCAAACCAAATTATATCTTCTTTTTCGGGTCTTGTTTAACCCAGTTAGCTACTTACTAACTGTCATAAACAGTAGCTTTCACTAGGGTTAGTCAAGTTAAGTGATCTGATCAAGTTAGATTTTCTAAGCTTGACACTTAACTTGATTGTTGTTCAATTGATATTTACTGCCCCAATTACTACAAATGCACTGGCTTAAAGTATCTTGAATCAAGGCATAGACATAAGCATCTCAACCCAGTCTAGGTTATCAATCAAAAGTACCCTAAGGTGCTTGTGAGATGTTGGCTTCTAGACCTATAGGTGCATGCAGTTCTACGGTTAGAGCCTAAGCTAAGTCCATTTACGAAAAAGTCCTAGTTTTGAAGGGGGTAAGTTTTAAAAATAAACTAAGTCGGAAAATCATTTTAAATTTTAAGAAAGAAAATTTTTTTCACAAAACATTAATTAACAGATAACAAATAAAATAATTTTTGAAAAAGAATGTAGAGCAGTCCTATTCTACTAAGCATAACCCTAACTGCCTTCTTAGTGAGCTCAACTCAGACTCAGGTAAGGGTTTGGTGAAGATATCAGCTAAGTTTGACTTTGAGTCTACATGCTTAAGGGCTATTTCACCCCTAGCTACATGATCCCTTACAAAGTGATATTTAACTTCTATATGTTTTGTTCTAGAGTGTTGAATTGAGTTTTTAGTTAGGTTGATTGAGCTTATGTTATCAATGTAGACTTGGGTTTGGATGTAATCAAGCTGGAAGTCCTTAAGAGTGTGCATCATCCATAAGAGTTGTGCCACACATTCTCCTAAAGCAACATATTCTACTTCGGTTATAGATAGGGCTACGCAGTGTTGCTTTCTACTGCATCAGCTGACTAGACTATTTCCTAAAAGTTGGCAGCTTCCACTTGTACTTTTTCTATCTAGTTTGCATCCAGCATAGTCAGAATCAGAGTATCCTGACAATTCAAAGGTAGAAGTCCTAGGATACCAAATCCCTACATTTAGGGTGCCCTTAATGTATCTGAGTATTCTTTTTAGGGCTGCTGAGTGCGTTTCCTTAGCACAAGTTTAGTAGCTAGCACACATTCCTACAAAGAATACGATATCAGGTCTGCTAGCTGTTAGGTAAAGTAGACTTCCAATCATACTTCGATATAGCTTAAGATCTACAGGTTTGCCTTCAGGGTCACTATCAATCTTGACATTTGTGGCCATAGGGGTACTTATACTTTTGGAGTTATCCATTTTAAATTTTTTTATTAATTCCTTAGCATATTTGGATTGGTGAACATAATTCCTATCCCTAGTTTGCTTAATTTGTAGTCCTAAGAAGAAATTGAGCTCACCAACTAAGCTCATTTCGAATTCGTTTTCCATTATTTTTACAAATTTCTTTAAAAGTTTGAGTTGGTAGATTCGAAAATTATGTCGTCGACATAGATTTGGGCAATGAAGATGTCTTTTTCTAAGATTTTAACAAAAAGGGTGAAGTCAATTTGTCCTTGGTTAAAATCCTTAGAAATAAGGTAAGTTGATAGGCATTCATACCATGCCCTAGGTGCTTGTTTTAATCCATAAAGTGCCTTTTTAAGTTTGAAAACGTGATCAGGTTTTTCTAGGTCCTCAAACCCTGGGGGTTGTCCTACATAGACTTCTTCTTTGATGAACCCATTTAAGAAGGCTGACTTAACATCCATTTGGTAGAATTTAAACCCTCTATGGGCTGCAAATGCTAACAACATTCTAATTGACATAAGTTTGGCTACTGGGGCATATGTTTCATTATAGTCTAATCCTTCGACTTGACTGAACCCTTTTGCTACTAAGCGGGCTTTATTTCTAACTATTTCCCCTTGGTCATTTAGTTTGTTTCTAAACACCCACTTAGTATCTATAATATATTTGCCCTCAGGTTTAGGTACTAGTTCCCAAACTTGGTTTCTCTCAAATTGGGCTAATTCCTCTGCATAACTATGATCCAATTAGGATCAAGTAAGGCTTCCTCTATAGTCTTAGGTTCAATTTTTGAAATTAGTGTGATCTGACAAAGAATTCTATAGGAAGACCTAGTTCTGACTCCTAAGGTTGGATTACCCACAATTTGATCAGAAGGGTGACTGAGCCTGGGTTTCTTAGTTCTTCTAGAACTTGGTTCAGCCTCAGGTCCGGCTGGACGGTTTGGTTCAGTATTTCATTTAACTACTTGGGTTGGTTCATTTATTGGTTCAGTTGATGCAGTAGTTGGTTCTAGAGTTAATTCATTTAGAGGTTCAACTAGTGGTTCAATTGATGGTTCATTTGTTTGTTCATTTTCTTCCTGATCAGTATTTGATTGGTTCAGGTTTTGATTATCAATTTTTGGATTAGTCTCCTCATCAAAGATTAAGTTAGTTGTTTCTTCAATTTTATTAGTTTGTTTATTATAGACTCTATAGGCCCTACTGGTTGTTGAATATCCTAGGAAAACTCCTAGAGTTGACTTAGACTGAAATTTACCTAGATAGTCTTTGGTGTTCAAGATGTGGACTTTGCACCCAAAGACCCTTAGGTAATGTAGGTTTGTCAGTCTATGGCAATATAGTTCATAGGGAGTTTTATTATGTTTTTTGTTAATTAGAACTCTATCTTGTATATAGCAAGCCGTACTAATTGCTTCCGCCCAGAACTGGTTAGCTAGGTTAAATTTGTTGGGATCTTCAGGCGACATAAACACAAAACGCAGCGGAAACAAGATCCCACGAGCGATCCATGTGAAAGAAAACTCGTACAAAGTATATCTATCTAATAGATTTATCTACTGTTTATACCTTTGGAGCGTGCCCTTACGTTTATCCCGTTCGTCCAAGCGCCACTGGATCTCTTATACGTTCAAGTGTCCGTGCCTCTATTCGTATCCACACGAACACGATATCTCTACTTTGGAGAAGAACTACCTTAGTTGTGCTAGCAACTTGAGGTAGTTCACAAAACACCAAGAACCCAAGATGTGAGTTTCGGCCAAGATGGAGAAGAGAAGGAAGAGGGGAAAGAAAATGGCAAGTTGTCATCCAAATGACAAGGGAAAAACTCTTTTATACTCGTATCATGAGGAGTTTTTACCTTTTAAACTTCCCTTCATTAAACATTTTAATGTAACTCTCTAACTTTTCATGTAACACTCTAATGGTAAGAAACTCTCCATCTTCCTCACTTATTAATTCATTAAACATTTTAATGAATTAATATTTCATCCAAATGTGGTTGAGTCTAACCTAAATGAGTTTAACTCAAATTAGATCTCAATACATAATCCAATTGGATTCACTTGAGTCTAACTCAATTAATCCAATTCCAATTAAATCTTAGTCAAATCAAGATTAATTAATCTCCGAAGCATCGTGTCCTTAGTGTGTGACCCAATAGGCTCTCGTAACGTTGGCAATGTGTCTAAACCAATATAAACACAAAAACAATGAGCGGCATCTAGCAATGCATCAATGCTACCCAAGTAACAAGAAAGTCGAATGAGATGGAAGCGCCGTAGTATGTGTTTGGTCCGCTGATGGGAGCAAGGTTCCTTAGCCTGCGCAATAGCCCCATTGTTGTCACAATATAGGTCTATCGGGTCTGCTATGCTAGGAACCACACCAAGCTCTGTAATGAACTTCCGGATCCAAACATCCTCTTTTGCCACCTCTGACGCGGCAATATACTCGGCCTCTGTTGTAGAATCTGGGACTGTGTCCAGCTTCGAACTCTTCCAGCTCAGAGCACCACCATTTAGGCAATATACATACCCTGACTGCGATCTGAAATCATCCCTGTCTGTTTGGAAGCTTGCGTCACTGTAACCTTTTACAGCTAGCTCCTCATCGCCTACAAATATCAAGAAATATTCTTTCGTCCTTCGTAAGTACTTAAGAATATTCTTGACAGCTGTCCAGTGACATTCACCTGGATCTGACTGGTACCTGCTCGTCATGCTCAAAGCATACGAAACATCTGGACGAGTACATAGCATGGCGTACATGATAGACCCTATAGCGGATGCATAAGGGATCTGATCCATACGGTCTCTCTCCTCCTTAGAAGAGGGACATTGAGTCTTCGAAAGACTCACACCATGTGGCATTGGCAGAAATCCCTTCTTGGAATTCTGCATGGCAAAACGATTAAGCACCTTGTTAATATATGTACTCTGACATAAGCCAAGCAATCTCTTAAATCTATCTCTATAGATCTTAATGCCTAGGATATAGGCTGCTTCACCTAAGTCTTTCATTGAGAAGCAATTCCCAAGCCACATATTCACAGACTGTAGTGAAGGGATATCATTCCCAATGAGGAGTATGTCATCTACATACAAGATCAGGAAGATAACTGTGCTCCCACTAACCCTCTTGTAGACACAGGGTTCATCTTCATTCTTGATGAAACCAAACGTTTTGATTGCATCATCAAATCGAAGATTCCAGCTTCGAGAAGCTTGCTTTAGCCTATAAATGGACCTTTGCAACTTACATATCTTTCCAGCATGCTCTGGATCTACAAAACTCTCAGGTTGTGTCATGTACACATCCTCGAGTAGATTCCCATTTAGGAATGCAGTTTTGACATCCATCTGCCAAATCTCGTAATCATGATAAGCTGCAATAGCAAGCAGGATCCGAATAGACTTAAGCATCGCAACTGGGGAAAAGGTTTCATCATAGTCGATTCCATGAATCTGCTTGAAACCTTTAGCTAACAATCACCCTCTGTAGGTATGCATGAGTCCATCCATATCAGTCTTTCTTCTAAAGACCCACTTACACCCAATGGGTTTAAATCCTCTCAGGTGGATCAACCAAAGTCCATACTTGGTTAGTGTACATGGATTCCATTTCGGACCTCATGGCTTCTAGCCATTTCTCAGAATCTGGGCTCATCACAGCTTCTTGATAGGATGTAGGCTCATTCAACTCAATGAGCGTCACATCATCATGGTCAGACAAGAGAAAAGAGTATCTCTCAGGCTGACGACGTATCCTATCAGATCTGCGAGGAGGTTGGTCTACTTGAACAGTCTGTTGTTCCACAACTTCTTGTGTAATAACCTCATGATCCACAACATCTTGTGGTGCCTGTTCAATATCCATTAAGGCCTCAGTACTATCTGCATCTTGAACTTCTTCAAGATGGATTTCACTCTCACTAGTCCTTCTAGAAATAAACTCCTTTTCTAGAAAAACACCATTTTTAGCGACAAACACTTTGCCTTGTGTGGGATTGTAAAAGTAATATCCCTTTGTTTCCTTGGGATATCCTACAAAGTAGCACTTATCAGATTTGGGTCCTAGTTTATCTGAGACTTGACGTCGAACGTAAGCCTCACAACCCCAAATCCTCATAAAAGACATCGTGGGACTCTTCCCAGTCCATATCGTATATGGTGTCTTCATAACAGCCTTTGATGGAGCTCGGTTAAGTGTGAAAAGAGCTGTCTCTAGAGCGAAACCCCAGAAGGAAGTAGGAAGATCCGTCTGACTCATCATCGATCGTACCATATCTAATAGAGTACGATTTCTCCGCTCGGACACATCATTCCACTGTGGTGTTCCAGGTGGAGTGAGTTGGGATATGATCCCACACTCTGCTAGATGGTCACGAAACTCTTGGCTAAGGTATTCACCACCTCGATCTGATCGAAGCATCTTAATACTTTTGCCAAGTTGGTTTTGTACTTCACTCTTGAATTCTTTGAACTTTTCAAAGGATTCTGACTTGTGTTTCATGAGATACATATAACCATACCTACTGATATCATCAGTGAAAGTGATGAAGTACTGATAGCCTCCTCTAGATGCGACATTGAAAGGGCCACATACATCAGTATGTATGAGTCCTAACAACTCTGTCGTTCTTTCGCCGTGTCCACTAAATGGAGTCTTGGTCATCTTGCCTAAAAGACAAGATTCACATGTCTCATATGATTCAAAATCAAATGAGTCCAGTAATCCATCCTTATGGAGCTGGGATATGCGACTCTCATTTATATGTCCTAAGCGACAATGCCAGAGATATGCTTGGTTCAAATTATTTGGTTTGAACCGTTTGGTATTTATGTTATAGATTGGGTTATCTAGATCTAGAAGATAGAGTCCATTTATCAATGGTGCATTACAATAGAACATATCATTTAGCATTATAGAACAACATTTGTTCTTTATGGTAAATGAAAACCCTTTCTTGTCCAAATCAGATACTGAAATAATGTTCTTAGTTAATGCAGGTACATAAAAGCACTCTTCTAGTTCTAGGATAAGCCCAGTGGGCAAAGACAAGAAATATGTTCCTATAGCAATAGCAGCAACTCTTGCTCCATTGCCTACTCGTAGGTCCACTTCGCCCTTGGTCAATGATCTAGCTCTTTGAAGGCCCTGCACATTAGTACAAATGTGAGAAGCACATCCGGTATCTAATACCCAAGAAGAAGAGATAGATAGATTGACTTCTATAACAAAAATACCTGAGGCAGAAGTCTCACTTCTTTTCTTCTTTGCTTCCTCCAGGTAGAGTTTACAATTCCTCTTCCAATGTCCGGTCTCACCACAATGGAAGCAGGTCCCTTCCTTAGGCACTTTGCCTTTAGCTTTGGATGTAGTAGAATTGGTCTTGCCTTTGGCTTGGGTCTTACCTTACCTTTAGGCTTCCATTTGTCATTGCCTTTGTTAACCATCAGTACATTACTGATCTTGGATTTCTTGAGATTTGAGCTCAGCAGTTCTCAACATGCTGAGCATCTCAGGTAAAGGCTTATCAATTTCATTCATGTTGTAGTTCATGACAAATTGATTATAACCCTCCGGCAACGATTGCAGGATAAGGTCTGTTGCCAATTCCTGGCCCAGTGGGAATCCTAGTCTTTCAAGGTTCTCCACATACCCAATCATCTTGAGTACGTGAGTTCCTACAGGAGTTCCCTCTTGCATCTTGCATGCAAATAGGGCTTTGGACACCTCAAAGCGCTTGTGCCTAGCTTGCCCTTGATATAGTTGTTTTAGATGCTCAACCATATCATGTGCATTCATGTTCTCGTGTTGCTTCTGAAGCTCAGAGTTCATGGTGGTAAGCATTAGGCATGATACATCCAATGCATCATCTTGATGCTTCTTGTAAGCATCTTTTTCAGCACGGGTGGCGGTAGCGATGGGTGCTTCTGGAAGGGGTTGCTCTAAAACGTATAGTTTACGTTCTTGTTTGAGGACTATCCTCAAGTTCCTGTACCAGCCTAGGAAATTAGCTCCGTTGAGCTTGTCCTTCTCAAGGACAGATCGCAGAGAGAGAGTGTTCGACGTATTAGACGACATGGTGATCTACAATAACACAACATGCAGAAATAAGTATCATATCTAGATTATTTAATTAGACCTTTAATTAAATGATGCTCCCACTAAATCGTAGAGCTTTTGTAGGGGCTAGTCATGGATGTAGGCAAACTTACTTTGCTTACACTACTAGCTCCAAACCAAACAGCGACTACATTTATTTGGGACAAGATCCAAATTATACTTCATCTTGAGTTAGCTTTGGTTAATCGCTCAAGGCTCGGTACAATTAGGTAGGTAACATTTTACCAATTACTTCGTATGCAACTCTTGAAAAAGGGTTAAGATTCACATTACACATCATCTTGAGTTAGTTTTGGCTAATCGCCCAAGACTTAGCATAATTTTCCTCTTACCCAATTTTCCCAACTTTTGGGATATGCCTCTAAGTTTCTCAATCCAATTGAGGTGACTTAGTTAAGTCTCACCCAAAGTTCGATAGCGGGACATCACAATTGTCCACTCACACTCTACCAAGATAAAATGCGTTGTTTTGCTTTGGCAAACACAACAACAAATGATCGAGGTAGTTTATGAGTACCAAACCTTGGTAGGCATATTGAGTTGACTTAATTAAGATTAACATCTAAGCATGCATCACATACACACACATAGTATATATCAATATATAGGCAAGAAAATGTGACATGGTTATGGCCAGTATACTACGATCTTCTCAAGCCAATGAGAAGATCGATGGTCAACCTAAGGATAACTTCTTCTCCAAGAGCATCCTCCGGTCATCATGTGTGGTTGGCATCCTCCTTGTAACTTCATTCTTCAATGGACACTCCATTTCTCTTTTGTACATTACAACGTAGGAAAACTCGAGTTACATTCGAGTCTAAATCTAATTTTACAATTAGGAAGAATAGATACAAGGCACGACACGCAGGTCGTATTATGAATTACAACAGGCACACACACATATACATCCAATCACATTGGGGTTAAGGTCATAACCATTCACCATGTCATCATTTATACACAATAGATTTAGGACATTGATTTTATTATGAGTGCAAAAACAAAATTTACTTTGTTGTTCCTCGAGTGAGTCGCTGCCCAGATTCATCAACATGAATCCGAGACCCATATAGCAATGGTATGATCACTCGGACTCCGCTTTCCCGAGACATTCTCAGGGTTTTCTCACTCGGGACAACCCGAGCTTCTGTCTTCCCGAGTGACCTCGGAAAGCTTTCTGCTCGGTATGACCTCAGAGGTCAGTCTTCCCGAGTGGGAGGTCGGGAGCCCGACTACTATATCATACAGTTTATGCAACTCATAATATATCTTGTCCTACTTCTATATCACATATAAAAGTACAAAAACTTTGTACGATCTTTCGCAAGTGGCTCTGATACCACTGTTGGGATATTCAGGCGACATAAACACAAAACGCAGCGGAAACAAGATCCCACGAGCGATCCATGCGAAAGAAAACTCGTACAAAGTATATCTATCTAATAGATTTATCTACTGTTTATACCTTTGGAGTGTGCCCTTACGTTTATCCCGCTCGTCCAAGCGCCGCCGGATCTCTTGCACGTTCAAGTGTCCGTGCCTCTATTTGTATCCACACGAACACGATATCTCTACTTCGGAGAAGAACTACCTTAGTTGTGCTAGCAACTTGAGGTAGTTCACAAAACACCAAGAACCCAAGATGTGAGTTTCGGCCAAGATGGAGAAGAGAAGGAAGAGGGGAAAGAAAATGACAAGTTGTCATCCAAATGACAAGGGAAAAACTCTTTTATACTCGTATCATGAGGAGTTTTTGCCTTTTAAACTTCCCTTCATTAAACATTTTAATGTAACTCTCTAACTTTTCATGTAACACTCTAATGGTGAGAAACTCTCCATCTTCCTCTCTTATTAATTCATTAAACATTTTAATGAATTAATATTTCATCCAAATGTGGTTGAGTCTAATCTAAATGAGTTTAACTCAAATTAGATCTCAATACATAATCCAATTGGATTCACTTGAGTCTAACTCAATTAATCCAATTCCAATTAAATCTTAGCCAAATCAAGATCAATTAATCTCCGAAGCATCGTGTCCTTAGTGTGTGACCCAATAGGCTCTCGTAACGTTGGTAATGTGTCTAAACCAATTTAGACACAAAAGCAATAAGCGGCATCTAGCAATGCATCAATGCTACCCAAGTAACAAGAAAGTCGAGATCCGACTTAACCTCCGTGACTATGGCAATGTATGACCTTGTCCTTCTACCCTTGATATCTAGATTGACAAATGAGGCATAGACCGTGTCATCCTCAATCAATCTGGTGTTTCTTGATCCCCGAGTAGACTCACTCAAACAATTGAGCTCAATATCTCATATTGACTCATTCGAGCATGGCCATGCGTTTTAGCAGTCCTACTCGATCAAGGGGTCCACAGATATCACTCCCGTCATATGGGAGGGATAGATCTCATCTACATCACTCATATCCCTCCGCATAATTCATTACATACCCAGTGATCGCCTTTATAGTCCACCCTGTTATGGGTGACGTTTGACGATACCAAAGTACATAACTCCTTATGTAGGGAACCGTAGTGACTTCAGGTCTAAGGACTATTCATACCAATAGTCACATGAGAAAGTTTATGACACTCATATGACAATCTATGAAACTTTCTCATGGCGGGTCATTCAGTACATATTCTCCAATGTATACCCATGTGTCAACTTGATATCACATATCCATGACTTGTGAGCTCAAGTCATCAGTTGACCTACATGCTAGTCTCCATGTATTAATATTGTCCTTGAATACTAATACTTGACTAGGAATAGTTTAGAGTAGTGTTCTCTATATCATCTCACTATCGATTCAACCAATCGATATAATGTAGATAAGAACCTACTACCCAAGGATATTATTATACTTAGTTATTTGGCACAAATACAAAGTAAGTATAATAACCAAACATGTCTTTATTAATAATAGAATATGATACAAAATGTCCCTAGTCAATCATCATATAATTGGCTCTAGGGCTCCTACTAACAGGTACCTCTGACACCAGAATCAGCAAAAGAGATCTGTTGCTGAACATACTCTACACAATAAAAATGAACGAAGGCGAATCAGCAGCATAGCTCCACGCCAGAATCCAAGAGCTGATGAACGGACTACACACCATAGGTCATAAGGTAGAGAACCGTGACCTAATCAGGTATACCTTAAACGCATTCCCAAGGAATACTCTGTGGGCATCTATGGTAGATACTTACAAGGTTTCCAGGGACCTTGCAAAAATTAAATTAGATGAACTCTTTTCAAAATTAGAATTACATGGACAAACTAATTGCACTATGGACGAGAAAAGTATTGCTTTTCTTGCAGGTAAACCCCAAGGAAAAGTTGCCAAAAAGAAGCCTCAACCTGCACCCGAGTCTGGCTCGGAAACCGACTCAGAAGATAGTGAAGGGGATCGACCTAAGTTGGTGTGGCTAGCTCGGGACTACTACAAGGAGCTGAAACATCAAACCAACAGAAGGAAAGCAAGCCGACAAAAGGAATATCCAGCTGAACCTTCAACTTCAAAAACCAAACTAAATGTCACTTGCTATGAATGCAACAAGAAGGGTCATTACAAATCAGAGTGCCCCAATCTGAAGGAAGCCAAGAAGACTCGAAGGAAGAAGGCTCTTCAAGCCACATGGGACGAATCTTCCTCCGAAGAAGAAGAAGAGGCCCCACAATCAAATCTTCTCGCTTTAACAGCTTCGGAAGACATCGACACCGGATCGGAATAGGAGCCAAACGACGGAAAGCTCACAATCTCGAAAAACGACCAAATAACGATAAGAGATTATTCCGAAGTTGAATTATCTAAATTAATTGCGTATTTATCTCGTAACCTGGCGAAAGCCAAAATCCGGGTCGAATCCCTCCGACAGAAAGTAAAACGCTTGAAAGAGGAAGCCGACTCCAGATCCTTGACCGAGAAGGTTCAAGAAGGAAACTCTACTCAAGTTGAAAAGTTTGAGAAAGAGAACTCCTCCTTGAAAACTCAAGTCAAGGAGCTCAGAGTGGCTTTAGAACGATTTACTTCGGGTTCCAAGGGTCTTGACATGATCCTTGGAAAATAGAAGTCCGTTCTTAATCGATCTGGGTTAGGGTATCGAACCAAGTCGAGACAACGGTCGTATTATGCTGTATTGAACCAACCTAGAGCCATAGTTCAAGCATGGGTCCCCAAGCTTTGCTTGAACAACCAAAATGGACCAAACCAGTATTGAATTCCCAAGAACAAGATTCATATCTTGCCTAATCATTTTCGTGGCTTTAGTTAAGGGGGAGCCAATATAAAAATAATTTTCATAATTAATTATTTTTTTTTGCATAGTTCTTTAATTGCATGCTTGCTTGTTTATTTCTTTTTACAAATTACCATGTTTAGATCTAGGACTGGTTAGACTAAGGACAAAATGACTTAATTGAAATTTGAACAACCTAGTATTGGGTGGAGGTGAGATGATAGTACGTTAGGGAAACCATTATGGTGGAACTAGCCGAAGCTACCGATCCAAGACCCAAACTAGTTAGACCAAAATCTTTCAAGGAGTAACTTGAAAATGAATTTTCAATAAAAGGCTTTGTCAAGGAAAGAGTTGATGATCCAATAAGGCTACGGCCAAAGAAGGCCTAGTGCCTCGCCAAGACCTAGAAGCCAATTATTGAAAATCAAATTCTTGATTCCGGGAAGCTAGCTCGGTCGTCAGCTCCTCCACCTTCTTAGCCTGGGTCGCCGCCTCTTCCTCCTTGGCTTGTAGCTGGGATTTGAGAGACTCGAAGGTTCCGGATGACTCAAGGAGCTCAGCTTGGGCTTTAGTAAGCTCACCCCGAGTCCTCGCTTGGTGGGCCCAGGCCTTACACTCAGCGTACTCCAGATTGGAAATCCGGATGTTTGACTAAGCGACGGTCGAGTCCGCCATCTCGACTTGGCCTCGGGTGACCTCTAGTTGTTCTTCAGAATGTGCTAAGCGGTCATGCAGAGCGATGATCTCTGCTCGCAGGTCATTCGGGGTGGATTCATTAGAGACAAGTTGGGTGTGCTTGAGTCGTATCTCCAGAAATTCCACCCGTCGCTCAGCTCGCGCCCGGGCCGTGGAGTGGGACATAGACAAGCTATGACACGACCCCCAGAACTGCAAAAAGAGAAGGGTCATAGAGATCCTAAAGCTAAGTAACGAGCAAAGAGAAGAGTTGAATCAAAATATACATGAGTGGCTTTGAGGAAGAAGGAGTCGGTCTTGTCGCTGGACCCGTGGTAGTAGGACCCCTCGAGCCCTTGTAGATAACGGTCAACTACCAGCCCATACAATCGCAGCTCCTGGCATCGGTCGGGCAGCTCGCCGAGTGGTACTCCCAGGCGGCAGTCAGACAAGGTTGGCACCAGGAGTTACATTGCTAGCTGGTTAATCTGACGTTCGGCCAATGGAGACCCCAACCCCTCTAGTAGAGGGAGATCGGGCGTACTGGAAGAGACGGCAGGGGCAAGAGCTTCCCGAGGGGCTTCCGAGATGGTTGTCACCCTCTTATTTTTCTTTTTGGGGCGTTTGCTGGAAGAGAGCTTGGCCGAGGCCCCGGCCAAGGAAGGAGCTCGTCGACGCCTCAAGGCGAGAGGCTTCTCGTTGGCTTCTAGCAGCTCTGTGTTAGGATCTGGGGCTGCTATGGTCTTCTCAGGGACGGCCAGAGTGGAGTCCGCGGGAGTAGCCTCGGGCGGAGCGTCCACCCTCTCCTTCAACTGAGAAACGACCCGAGCCTCTAACTCGACATCGTCAAGACCGAAGCCCTCCTCCAAGGTCACTGCTAGCATCATCATGGCTGCGAAAATAACTCGATCTTAGTTAGAGCTAAAATATTCGAAGGAAATATAGAAGTACTCACAGAATGAAGTAGGCCTCGGAGTTGGCACGGGGCTGAGGCCGAAGGTAGAGAGGATCTCCTCCCTTAGCAAATTGACCCTGTGGAAATGCATACTGCCTAGCTTAGAGTGAGCCGACTGGTAAGCGGGGGAGGTGCGATAAATTTTAGATAGGAGAGGAGAAGAAGGAAGATCTTCAACCCAAGCAATGGGCCAACTCGGGGCTGGGGTGGTCTTAACGAAGAAGTAGCGCTCCTTCCAACCTTTGTTAAAGGATGGAAGTTTTGCTAGGAAGGAAGTTTTGGCTCGGGCTTGGAAGAAAAAATCACCCGGCTCTTGTTTCTTGGGGTAGAAGAAGTAGTGAAAGATTTCAGGTCGGAGAGGTATTTGGTACAAGGTGAATATGATAACCGAGCCGCACATCAAATGAATGACGTTCGGGGTTAGTTGAGATAAAGGTATTCTGAAATATGTACAAAGGGAGAAAATAAAGGGATTGATCTTGTCGCCAAGTGAGGCGGAATCCCAAGAGTGTGATGGCCCCCCGAGTGATACGAACTGCTGACGCCGGCTGGTGACCTCTAAGAAAGGGACCATTAGCAAACCCACTGGGGAAAGTCCCCGGCCAGGCACTCCGATGGTCAAGTCAGCCTACGTGAGAGAAGAGAGCAAAAACAGCGAAACAGTAGACGAAATGAACAGTGTGCATACCTCCGGAGTGAAGAGGGGAAGGGCTTATATAGCCGGGGGAGCTGACACGGCCCTGTCTGCGTCAATCACCCTTCCGTACCCCGACCGAGACAGGAGGTATGGGGGTTTGTCAGCTCGTGGCACTGGGCAGCGCCGCGCAGCCTGTCAGGGTGGCATGGTGCAAGATGCCTGAACAGGACAAAGGTACCGGAAGTACGGGGTTGACAGGATGTCCATGACGTATACTATAAATGGGTGAGGCCTGCGCTGACCCCCCTACTATGGTCATTCAATATGACGCCCGCGACGTGCGTTATAAATGGGTAAGGCTCATGTCGACCCCCATACGATGGTCATTTAATGCGCTGGCAGAGAATGGGGGTCGTGAGGACCGATGAGGGGGTAGATTGCCGACCCGCCGACTGGCTGATCCGAGTGAGGTCGGGTCTCCTGCGTAACATCCTGAGTGAAGAAAAGGCCTTGCCCGAGTTTGGGAAGGCTTGGATGGATTCACCAGCCTGGGCTCGAGTTATGCACCTAAACAGTAATGTGACCACACCTTATGACTCAGTAGGAAGGGCGATCGGACCGTTTTGGACTCGGACCTTGGAGCCTTGTGTGCTGGCTCTTCGTAAGGGGTGCTTTGGGTGTTGGGCGGGGTTGGTTGCTCGGCATCGTGCTTGGGAATTCGGGTTGGAGCGTCATATGTGGTTGGCTCGGTCGGGTTCCTTGGGCCGAGTGAGCGATAGGCTTCTTACCCCGTCTGTCGCCCCACTCAGTTCGTATGTGGCTAATCCTACTCAGCCTTAGGTGGTGCCAGGCTGGCCGACCAAGTGACATGTAAGCTAGGTCGGGATCAGGGATGGATAGGAAAACGAAGCCCGACTTGTAGATGGTCTCAGGATAGGGTGATGAAGCCAGGAGGAGTGTGTTAGTGATATGAGAGAAGTGTCCTAAGGCAATCGCCTTATGATGTAAACATTTATATTAATAAATGATAATTCATTATTTGAGTATACATGTTTATGTATTTGATTGGGATCTTAAACTCATCTACTGAATGTCCGCAATACAACTCACAGCATAAGAGAATTTGTGATGGGATCACAACTTGTGATTATCTCTAAATGTGCAAATGTGAAGTATTGAAAATATCCCTAGTCGATGAATTGATAAAAACGGACACTATCAATTCTGTTAAGACTAGCATGGGTTATTCTCTAATCAACTGATTCTCACTGGCTGGTGACATTGGGATGTCCGGAGATAAACATGGATGCTAGTTAAGGGAACTAGTTCATTGGAGTGACTAGCTGTAAAACTTCATATGGTTATCTATATAGATATGTCAATGAAGTTCTTACTGCAGCTTAAGTGCGATGTTCCTTTGACTTGCGGTGTTCAAGTCATCTTGGTCATGGAGACTTATACTTTAACATCTTAAGCAAGCATCTCCAAGGAGGTGTGGACCCAGGATGATTGGGTATAAGTCAAAGTGCCCGAAGATGTTTGAACAGCCTACAAAGGATTCACCACTCCTTGCGAGGAGATGTATACCCAGGCCTATCGTCGGATTGTTACTCAAAAACCTCTGGCCAGAGTATATCATGTTAAGAGTGCGAGTCTCTTAAATACATGAGAGTAATTAGAAATCCAAAGGACGAGAAAGACATTACTTGGGCTAGGTGTGACGTAGTCAGCCTAGTGGGGACTGACACAAATAGACCGTGTCCTGAACCAATTGGGTATAAGATGGTGAAGGGAATGGGGCACGATTTAGTAGAGCTGCTGAAGGGTTTTAGAATAATTTCTTCTGAGGTCAAACCGTTGATCTTTCGATTAATTTGGGGTCATGATGTACTACTAGGTGTCACTCATGACCGTTCTATAATTGGTTAATTATAGACGGCCAACATAAATCGAAAGCCTATTTAGTCACACGCACTACGAGTAATCCGAGGGATTTAAAACGAATTAAAAATTAGATTTTCCGATCAAGAGAAATAAGTCGAATCTGAGTTAATCAGAGGCGCAATGGAAGCTAAAAATGGCTAAGTCTTTTGAAGGCTTATTGGGCGAATTAAATGAGTTTAATTCGCGACCGGTTCGGGTTGGTTTGGCCGGCCAAAGAGGGTGCCAACCCTCCTTGTGGTGGCTGGCCATTAAAGGGAGATTAAACCAATTTAATTGGTTTAATTAATAAAATAAATCTAGCGCTATTTATTTTATAAATTATGGATGAATAAATTTGTAAAAAGAAATTTATATAAATAAATTTGTAGAAATTTATTCTTTTTATGGAAGTTAAAATAATCCATGAAATGGTTTATTTTAATTTTATAAAATCAATTAAGAATTGATTTTTCCATAATAAGAAAGTTTATAAATTTCTTATAAAATTTATTCCATAATTTAAAGAGAAGAGGAATTTATTTTATTATAAATTAGTTATAATAAGACTCGGCTTAAACGGAATAATTAATAAGAGAATTTATAAGATAAATTTCTTATAACTAATTCCGTTAATTCCGTTAATTCGGTTTAGAGGGAGACTTAGCAAAGCAGTTGCTACTATATAAAGGAACAAAAGGCAAGCCCTTATTCCCAATCAACTAATCAAGTTGTGTAGAGCTCTCCCTCTCTCTTTTCTCTTCTCCCTCTTCTCTTCTCCCCACCTAGGGCCGGCACCCTCTTGGAGTTTTAGGGCCGGCACCCTCTTGAAGAACTAGGGTCGGCGCAACCCTCTCCTCCCCTTGTGAGTTGTCGTGAACTTCAACAAGAAGGAGAAACCAAACAAGAAGAAGAAGAAGCGGATAGCGACTCCTCTCTTCCCGGAATTTAGATTCCGTTTCTTCTTGGTGAGTTTCCTAATTTTCTCTTGTTCTTCTTTGTTGTGCCTATAGAGAATCTAGTAGTTCTCGTCGGCACAAAACTCGTGACTTTGCGAAGTCATCCCGAAGAGAACTCGGCGTGGACGCGAATAGAGGCGAAGCTTCCAAGGGACGCTACGGTTGGATCTCGTCCCTTACTTCGAGTTACGAGAGGTATAATGTAAATTAGTTTACTTTTCCGCAAAGTTTTATTTTATGATTATGTCAACACACTATAAGGTTGCATGCTAGATACGAAGTTAAAATAATTTAGGAAATTATTTTATGCAAACTCTTCCGCTGCACGTAAAAATTTAAAATTTTACGAACTCGTATCCTTGTCGACATGCACCCGGTCCCAACAGAGTGGTGTCGGGTCGGTCAGTTGGGTTGGGCAGATGGAGTCGGTGGTCAAGAGGAATTCGGTAGTCCGACTGGAGCTGGTCAAGGTTGTGGAAATGAAGGTCGATAACCATGCAGGTGGAGTACCATGGCTCCGGGTGGGAAGAAGAGGACTCCATGGGAAATATAGAAGGACAAAAAGACTTACCAAAGAGTGAGATGTCGTCGGAGAAGGAGATTGGAAGGGTGAAATCGCCGGAACCCTGGCAGAGTGCGTGGCTGTAGCAGGACGGCTTCGAAGCAAAAGACTATGGTAAAACTGCTTAGGGAAAAGGCCTATTTATAGGGCCGAGCGGACGAGGACAGTCGTCCGATGATGATCCGGGGAAAATGCGGGATCGAACCTGGATCGTTTGATCAAGTTCGCGGTAATTCCCGAGACCGGGTGGCACACGTGTGCAGCGTCCACTGGTGGAGTCAGGAGGTAGACTCCTCGTTGCTCAGGGAGCCATTAGCTGGGGGCACGTGGTTTTACGGTTAATGCGATAATTAATGAAAAAGATACGAGTCAGCCAGGCTGAGGTCAGAGATAAGACAGAAACAACGAAACAAGGGGATTGTGACCCGCCGATTGGACAATCCATTTGGGTGTAACCATGAAGGTTGGCGAGAGAGATTAGGTGTCTCGGGTGCACCATACTCGTTTCACAAATAGCAGTCTAGTCAGTCGGACTTGATGCCTCCTTCGACTAGACTCGAACGGGATGCTTATGATCCCGACCCAGCTTGCGTGTAGCTTGGTCGGCTAGCCTGGCGCCCCGTCAGAGGGGGACAGGACCGAGGGTCCCCTAGGTCTGTCAAACGGAGGGCTCAGGTGGGCGGCTCGGCCCGTTCCCTTCGAGCTCGGTAAGATACTGGCCCCGACCAGAGGACAGTTACCGAGCCAATGGATGACGGAACCTTCGAGTTCCCCAGCGGCGAGAGCCCGAGTCAGAAGAGCCTCGAGCCAGAAGGGTACCGAGTCTTTAACCACCTCACTTCAGACCCAGTTAGGGTATTCCGACCCAGGCATACCTTGACTCAGGAAGCACGACTATCCTAGGTGATAGTGACTGTAGGGCCCGAGTTCACTCCAAGCCGCCAGTTGACACTCCCGTTCGAGGTTTTGTCACAACCCACAGGAACACCCACTCCCTGACACAAGACTAGCAGAAGAAGTACGGGGTCGATGCAGACATGATACCATTCAGGCCCGAATCGCGAGTATCCCGCTGACGCCATGATCCCCCTGCTATACCCTGACATCCCGTACCACGGCCACCTACGCTTGTGTCAGGGCGTGCGGTGCCTGACGGCGCTCGCCCATAAGCTGACAACGTCTCTTTCCTTATTCCAGTATATGACACCTTACCTTGCCACCACTGACTATGTCTTGCCCGGTTCCCGCATACGACAAAAGGTGACAGACCAGGCAGAAGTTGTCAGCTCCCTCAACTATATAAGCCCCCTCCGCTCCCCTTCACCCAGATACGCGCAATAGTGTACTGTTTACTGTTCCATTGCTTTCTCATTCTTCCACCACCGGAGACTGATTTGATCGTCGGAGGGCCTTGCCGGAGACTTTTCCCGATGGGTTGCTAACGGTCATTTTCTTATAGATCGGAGCTAGAATCAGCAGCTCGCGACTTTCAGGAGACTATGTTACTCTTGGGAGTTTATCTCACTTCGTGACAGGAATATATATATATATATATATATATATATATATATATATATATATATATATATATATATATATATATATATATATATATATATATATTAGCGTTAAATTTAGTAAAAAAATTTAGATGAGTATAATATTGATTCCGCGTTGGATAATTTTATAGGGATGAAGAAAACTGCTAAGTCAATTGTTATGACTTGTAGTATCGTTTTTATGATTTATTCTTAAAGTCTGATTGAAAATTTTTTATAGAGTCAGAATACGTTTCAAGATTAATTAGTTTCTAAAAATGTGATATTAGATTATAAAAAATAATAATAAGTCAAAAATAAATATATAAAAAGATTACTTTTTAACAGTCCACGCCGAGTTAAGATCCTCAATCTCATTTATTTTTTCATCTCTCATAACGCTATTCTTCATCAGTGGCATGCGTGATCGATAATTGAATATCATTGACGGTCTTTAGCCTCCATCTTAAATTAAACTATACCCTAAGAATAATAAATCCATTCAAATCATCAACAATTATGATTTCGTCCGATTTCAACGAAATCAAGTGATATCATAATTATAAAGATTTTTGACTGATTCATGTACTTGAAAATATAATTTGATTTGAAATAGCGGCCGAAAGAGCCGTCGATGATATTTGATCACCGTTTAAATATGTATTATTTGATGTGAAGTAGCGGCCGAAAGAGCCGTCGATAATATTTGATGACCGTTTAAATATGTCGTCGATAAGAAAAAGCGATGGGAAACGCAGAGATATCAAAATTATATGGACACGTCCATAAATGAAAGCTTCCGCCGGGATGCGCTGAGGGGCCCACGTGCAGTGACCATTGGAGTGGTGCCAGCGGAGATACGTGCCAGGCTGGAATCTTTAAATTGCGGCAGTGATCGGATGAATACGATAGGAAGGAGGCATAATCTCACTCAGATCCTGCAATATTAAAAAATTTGCTTTCCGTGGCTCAAAGGAACAAAATTGGTGAATTTAATTTCTTGTTTAGGGATGAGATTAGAAAAACGTGAATTTTCAAGGACATGAATCCCAATAAATTTCTTGTCGCTGCGATGGTGGAGCAAGTGGCGTCCTCGCCGCTGCTGCGCGGTTGCAAACGAGAGATGCACGCGCCGACGTCTCGCCTCCTCTTTCTCCCCTCCTCCTTCTCTTCCCGTGCTCGCTCGATCGCCTTCTCTCATCTTCTCTCATCGGTGGAATGATTGGGATCTGAGGCGACTAATGCGTGAACTCTGCTGATTTCGCTACGTGCAGGCCGATATCGGCGCCGTTGTTGGGGACGTGTTTCATCGGACGTCGGTCCCATTTCCAGGTAAATCGAACACTAATCCCTTGCTTCGCTTCACTTCTCGGCAAGTTTTTCTTCAAGTGAAATGGAGAAGAACTGCCATTTGTGCATAAGATGGCTTCTTTGCTTAGGATTCGCTAGATTTGCAATTAGGGTTTTGGGCGACCGATTCGTATTCTCTGAAAAGGGAGGAGTCGATGTGCTTCGATCTGGTTGCTTCCAGATTAATGAAGATAGTATTGCATTACTTCGTCATTCTCAAAAATCTTTCAAGTTGCAGTGTTAGCTTAATCACGGTATTCTTAGAAGGTAATAGCTAAATAATCTTCCTATGTGAATTGTGTGAATTAACTGTGGTTGCATAGCAGTGTTTCCCTTTCAGAGGGGATTTGTTAGATTACTGCTGATTCAATTGGAAGTGGAGCTCTTTTCAATTTTATCTCTGAAGTTCTTATAGTGTTCGATGAATCAATAGTAGGTGGTTGATATCAAATTGAAAGAGTTGATAATCCACCTTATTGTTGTATCAAATAAAGGAGTTAGGTTAAGGCCAATCTGGATAATGGTTAGAAAAATGGTTTGGTTATTCAAATCATTTCGAATGATTATAAAGCACCAAAAGATAAATGGAAAAGAAGTATATTTCCCCAAAAGTAACTATGTGGTTGTGAATTTTGATCTACCTAAAGTAATAGAATACTTACCTTAGACCATTTGATAACTTATGTTTAGAAAGAAGATAGAGAAACAAGAGGAGAAGCTTCCTCTTTTTTCTGCTTGACACTAAACTGACAAGAGGGATGATTGGAGCTCCTGTGACGATCACCATTTGCAATTGTGGTGACCCAAGAACCAGTCCTTTGTCACATAGAGTGATGACTGTGTTTGGTTGCCATCCTTGCCAAGAGCAAATTTGGGCTTTTTAGGATTTGGCTACAAGATTGCTTGCATCAATAGCCAAGGATGGCTGATCAGATTGATTCCGGAAGGAGAACTTATGATCAGTTTTGGGAGATCCAACAGACTGCTTGCTGCATTTATCTTCAATTTCTAGTGTTAAGTAAATTTCTCATGGAAATTGAATCCTGTGTACTCTCCAATTAGGAATCTAGTGGAAATTATGTCTGAGTGCTATGTCTTCATGCTCTCGTTTTCTCTTCTCACATGTTTCCTCTATTCATCAGATGTTCTTTCTTTCTTCTTTGTGTTTTTTCCCTCTGTTTTTTCCTCCAGATGATATTTATTAGGCTTAACACGTTGATGTTTTCTGCAGCAGGCCATTTTGTGTTCCAAAAATTGAGTTATACTGAAGCAAGTTGCTTTTACCATGGATAAGATCCCACCTGATTGCCCTTATCCGGGTTGCTTCTTCTGTGTCATGAAGGAAACCAATCCCAGCAAGCGCAGGTTGAGTATCCTAAAATTCTTCAGAGAACTTCCTTCCCAGGACGATGACGGCCAAGTTCTTCCTATTAGTGGCCTGTGGAACAGTGCCATGGCTCACCCGAATGATCCAGAGTTCATCAACTTAGGAATCTTTGAATGCATGGCAGCATTGATCTGGAAAGGCTTAAAGAATAGGCGTTGGCTTTTAGATGACCAGAACATCTATATCCCATACTATGCTGCTCATATAATTGGGTCCTACACAATGAATATGGAAGAATTCACTGAGAGAGCAGTTCATGCGATGGTTATTCCTCCCTTGGTCGAGCTTCTAAGTGGTAGATTGACTTGGGTCGAGCAAAGAGTAGCAGTAAGAGCACTGGGGCACTTGGCAACTTATCCTAGTACTTTTCCTGCAGTTGCAAATCACCATGAAGTCTTGGAGCTTGCCATTCAGCTCGCATCAAGTTCTCTAGAGATTGTCTATTCACATTTTTACCAGTTTGTGGATCGGAGGATAAGCTATCATTGTGATCTGCTTACGCGTGGTATGGGAGGTGTCGAAATGGAATCCAGGAAGGCAGAGGAATGGGCTAGCCAGTTACAATGCTGGTCTCTTCAGCTTATTAACTGCTTTGCTTTTAAGCCAGAGTTTCTTTTTGACATATGCAAGCCAGAGTTTTTGGCTAAATTGCCAGGCATGTGGGGAGGACTGGTTAACGAGAATTCGCCTGCAGGTATTGGTTTGCTGCGGACGATTTGCCAACACAAGCTTGGCAGGGGTCCTGTTGCCAACTGTCCTGGTATTGTTAAAGCACTGTGTAACATTGCTCGGTCGTCTGATGACTGGCAGTTTATGGCTATTGACTGTCTTCTTTGGTTACTGCAAGATCAGAATACTTCAAACAAGGTAAGGAAAATGAGAAGAAAATAGCATATGCCCTCTATGCCATGAAACATTACATTCTTCTTGTTGCTTGCTTGCATACTTTATTATCAAGTCGACTTCAACATCATGAAAATTATGCATGCTTTTAAAATTCAAGTCTCGTATGAAAGATTATGTTGATGTGCCGTAAATTGCAATTCATAGATCTGTTGCTGTACATGATTTAAGATTTATCCAATGGTCATCTAGTGTTAACTGTTGCTCTCTCTTCCATACAACTTTTAGTACTGTTTTTTTGTTCTCTTTTAACAGGTGATAGATAAAGCAGCTCCAGCACTCACAGATTTAGCAGAACTTGGTGTTCTCGGGGACCATAAAAGATTAGGGGACACCATTGTTAACATCCTCCAAGAATGTTGCCAAGCACAAGGGACATCTCATAGCTACATAAGCCCTCGTACGCAAGAACTGATTGATGAGCTTTTGAGTTCGAGGCAGAGACTAAAGTGGGAAAAGACCATGCCGAAGGAGGATCTTCAAATCAAACAAGCTGCAGCATTAGTTGTTAAACTTGAAGGGAATTCTTTGTTCTCCTCAGAAGACATATCAGGAGCTGCCTCAAAGTACTCAGAAGCACTCCAATTGTGCCCCATGAAGTCGAAGAAGGAGAGAGTTGTACTGTACAGCAACCGAGCTCAGTGTCATCTTCTCCTGCAGCAACCACTGTCTGCTATTAGTGATGCTACACGAGCTTTATGTCTGCATAATCCTCCTAATCGGCATGCAAAAAGCCTCTGGAGGAGAGCACAAGCTTATGATATGCTTGGGTTAGCAAAAGAGAGCTTGTTGGATGCCATTCTTTTCATCGATGAGTGCTCGGAATGCAAGGATCCTGATCTTTCGATGAGGCACAATAGGGTCCCTGACTATGCCGAACGGTTGGTGAAGAAACAGATGCGTGAAGCATGGCTGTTTAGGGAGGCGGCCATGAAGCATGGTGGTATCGACACTGACGGTGTTAATGAACATGTCTTTGAGCAAGAGGCTGAAGACTCAGAGTGGGATACTGTGAGTGAAAGTGATGTACAAGATGATGGAAGGGAAGCAGTCGATGACGATGAAGAAGAAGATTAGGAAAACGTTGGTAAAGCTTGATTTTTGATTGGTTTAAGCATTGAGTATTTCGATCCTCATCTGAAAGTTGAATGGCCCTAGAATCAATCTTGTCCGTAAAGAACTGTTATGGAAGCTACCCTCTGTTTCATTCTGTTCTATTGGGTCTTTATAGTGTTCAGTTTCATGGTGTGCGTGTTTGTGTTCAATTGAATGGACTGAGAGATCAGAGATAATATGTATGTGAACGGCTGGGATCGGGATGGGTTGCTGATGGGCGGAGAGTTTGGACAGGTTAGCGGCACTTACAGAACGACGAGCTGACGGTGACAAAGAGGTTGACTGCCCTATTGGGATTGGGATTGGGATTAGGATAACCCCTGGACGGTTGATGTCCTAATCTCAAAAGAAGAGAGATGGGTCAGACCTTAAGGAAGAGAGTTGTAAATAAACGAGATAGTGGAGAATAACCTTATCATATGATGCTGGTATCATAATTTATGCAGGGAGGGAAAAATAATGAAAAATTATATCGTTTTTTTTCTCAAAAAATGCACCTTTTTCATATCCCTATTAGTGAAAGGGCGATTAGTTATCTTTAACTACAGTAAATTTTATGAATTTTTTTTCTCTAAATAGGGTGTATTACTGTGCAATGTTGAACTTCTGGATCGTCCGTCACGAATGCTTTCTAATTTACCCTTGTGGCCGATGAGAAATTTTTGCGAGGCTAGGTGGGTCGTTTCATGTTCGACGTTACTCAAACTGATTAATTATTTTTTTTCATAAAAAACAAGGCGCACTCTTAGTGTCACAATAATGGCCTCATCAAATTGGCCTTAAGATCCTCATGTTCTTAGAGAGTATTTAGTAGAATTTTTACTTAATGCTTTTTAGATTTTAATTACATGAAAGTACTTTTGAATGCTTATGAATATCAAATTCTATTTTAGCTTTTATAATTTTTACTCAAAAACTAGAAGCAAGAGTTTGATTTTTTTTTTATTTATGCTCTAAAATTAAAAATTAATATTTATATCTTTAATAATTAATAATGACCACTATACTTTCCACGTTTATAACTTTTTCAATCATATTTTATTATAAATATTTATTTTTTAAATAATATTTTATATTTTTATATAATTTTATATTTCCAAAACATTTAATAAATATTTGTGTATTTATATAGATTTTGTATTTTTTTAATATTTTAATATTTATTAATTTTATACATTTTTTAAACATTCATGTTATAAAAAATTGATTTTGATATAATATTCAATATATAATAATAATTATATATACACAATTATTGATAGTGTATCAAAATTATATTTAGATAATTAAAAAAGATTCATTTATATAGTTTAATGATATTATTATTATTTAATTAAAAATTAAATATTGAAACAATTATTTATCAAACACTTAAATTTTATATTAACTTTTGACTTTTATTCCAAACACTTTATACTTTAGTTTTTTACTAATTCTAAAATAATCTCTATTAGAATCACTTTTAAATATGTAAAAATGCTCCCAAACACTCTATTAAACTTTTTGGATTTGAATGCTCGGGCACTGAAGCTCAAGCTCGTGCTCATGAGCGTTCTAGTACTTGATGCTCGACACGACAGTTGAGTGCTCGAGCACTCGGGCTCGAGCTTTTAAAGTCTTTGCCTCCTAGGTTCTCTAGTACTCGAGCACTCGAGCTCGAGTTCCCAAGTTTTCTCAGGTCCTGAATGCTCGAGCGCTCAACGCTTGAGTCATCGGTGCTCAAATATTTTGGATAGGGGCTTAGAGCTCAGATCATCTATGCTCGGGTGATTAGCACCCGAGTCTTCAACAATCAACCTCAACCCCTTCGACACTTAGGTAGCTTGACCGTTGAATGACCTCAACCCCTTCAAAGGGGTTGGGGCTCCAGCAACACCTCAACCCTTTTTAGGCTTTCGCAGTACCTCAAACCATTCAAGCTCAGGCTCCTACAATGTAGGATCGATTCCGTACGTTAGAGGGAGGTGAATAGCATTTCTTCGATTCTTTTCACCTACGTTGTTAGTTGCGCAGCGAAAATACAAACAAAATAAAACTAACAAAAATAAACAATGCTAACAAATCAGATTTACTTGGTATCCACCCCGGATGGGTAACTAATCTAAGAATCCGTCGGTGGATCACTCCCCGGATAATTTTCGGCTAGCTCTTGTCGCTCCTTGTCGGTGGAGAAACCTCGCCACAATCACCTTGATAATCCCTGAGCACAAAAATTACTATCTTGCCTTTAACCAAGACAAGATTCGTCAAGAGTCTTAGCCTCCACGAAGTCCTCTTTAAATAGAACCCTAGGCTGATAACTCGCCACCAGTCGACTGCTCCCAGGGCAGTCGACTGGTGCCACTGAAAATCGATCGTTGCAACCCCAACGTTCGAATTTTCAGCCAACTCACCGCCTCTACCCCAGAGCAGTCGATTGGTCCAGAGTCCAGAACCTTTCTGTGAATTTTACCAGTCGACTGCCCCACTCACACACCTAGGATTTCCCTTTCCGAGTACACTTCTCTCAACACTCAGACCTTAGGACTTTCCCCAGTACAATCACACAGCACTCGTACCCTCACGACTCGACTGACTCCTCATCCGCAGCCTCGACTATTGTCTTCGCGCCCTCTTCACTTCGGCTCCCGTCCCTCGGATGCACGCAAGCCTCCAACTTCCCTCCATGCCACCCTTCACCGTACTGAGGTCGTCCAGTCAAGTCAATATGTGTAAACCTGCGCAACCTGCACACTCAACATACACATATAAGAACACAAGGGAAACCTAACTTAAACCCTTTGTCCAAACATCAAAACACTTGGTCACTCCGGACCACAGATTGCCTCAACAATCTCTCCCTTTTTGATATTTGGCAATATGTTTAAGTTAGGGAAACAAATAGTAGAGAATAGCAAAAACAATGCTAAATAAATGCATATGCAATGCATACATGAATCCTATCCCAAGGCATCCTATACCTAACCCTCCAAGTTAGAAATTTTCACACCTAACCCTCCAAGTTAGGACTTTTCACGGGCTTTTTAAAGCTTCTCCCAAGCTCCCCCTACACTGGACTTACAAAGGCATTTTAAGAACCTCTCCAAGGTTCCACTTACGCCAAGAATGGAGCAACCATACTCCCCCTTAATCTTAGCTCTCCCTAAACCTAGGGTTTTTAGCAAAGGTGTGTTTGTTTTCCCACTTAAACCCAACACTTCTCCCCTTTGCCATATATCACAAAGACCCCAATAATATCCCAATTATCGATTCTTTTAATCCCCAATGATCCTAAACACAGTGTACTAAACCCCCATACACTTGTTTTTCATCATTCGGACACAAGTCAGCTGTTGGATACCCACACTAGGCCTGAAGGGCAGTCGACTGATACTCTGATTTATAAGTTTTCTGGCCAGTTTGAGAATTACGCCAGAAATTTCACAAATCTCCAAAAATTTTCAAATTTCATGGAAAACTTTATGGTACTCATACCTACTTGAGAAAAATACATTCCATAATGTATCTATCACCGTTCCCAAGTTTGACACAAAACCCAAAAAGTTTTCTATGAAAATTAAGGCAACTAGGAGGCAACCTCCCCCTTAACTTATGTCTTCTCCTAATTTTCAATTTTCCTAGGTGAAGTTCTACCCACTTGACACCATGACACAAGTTAGGTTCTACCCAACCTAACCTCCTAACACCTTTCATCAAGTTAAACCTAACTTGACACCCAAAGTTCTTTCCTTTGACACTATCAAAGGATTGCCCCAAGCAACATTTCCCCTAGTGCCAAAAAGAACTCAACAAAACCCGCAAAACTCTAAAGGTTTGCAAGTACACTTGCTAGGATATACCCTATCCTAGAAAAATATTATTCCATGAAAATACAAATGTGGTTGACTTTTGGTATAAATTCTAATTTCCTTAAACATTGGCATTGTGTATCAATTTTGAACTCTATTGATGATTCCTTGTGTTTGTTAATTCTAACCATTATAATTCGACACATGGAATTGTCCTCAATTCTTTCCTTTTCCATAGGTATTCTTAATATGATAAAACTCTCCTTCTTCTTATCTCTTAATCCTAGATAAATATTCACTTATCAATCTTTCTTGAATTCCATGTGGCCTCATTTCATATAGTCACCATTAAACCATGAGGCAAACCTTAATTCAACAAGTATAATCAAGGATTTTAATTTTAAGACCACATCTTATCATCCAATATACCTCTTCTCTCTAACCCTACTGGATCAGTCGACTGCCCCCGGGACAGTCGACTGCCAAAACGTACAGAGAGTTTCTGGGCTGGGGCAGTCGACTGGTACCTGAATTTCAGGGTTTTCAGTTCAATTTCAGTAATACCTAAATAATTCTACAAATCTCCAAAAATTCTAAAATTTCGTGAAGAGATTTGTGGGACCAATGTCTACTTGGGAAAAATACGTTTCCAAACAAATTTACTCCGGATCCCAAGATTGGCACGGAATCCAACTTCTTCTAAAATGTATCATTCAAACTTCTCCCAAAAGTCCTAATTGTGATTTCTCCTCAATATTTCTTTTTGTCCTTGATCATAGTTCATTTCTATCATTAAATTACACGGTATTCACATATTAAAACCTGATTTTATCAATTATAACCTCATTTTCATCTTTTTCTCCCTAAATTCCCTTTTAATATGCCACAACCTAGGATTAAGACTTACTCAAGTCTTCCAACCCTTTTTGACACATTTCACCTAATTTCCTTGGAGAAAAACTCTTAAGATCCATTTACCATGGACCCCAAAGGCTCCTAGAGCTCCCCTTGAGCTTTGAGCCCTAACCACCACCCTAGGTGACTCAACACACACTAGACCACACCGGTGAGCCCCCGATGACTCTTGGCCTACAAAATGAACCTTCTTAACCTTAGATACCTTGTCTTTGGTTGAGTTATTCCTTCTACCCTCAAATGACACCCCCTTGTCATTTTTGGTCTTCTCCTTCTTGCCATGATTATATGCTTCCCCAGCATACTTCTTTTTTGTTGGCCTTAGAGATCTTAGACCGGTATCCCAAACCCGATCTATCATAGTTGGGTTTTAAGCTACCCAACATTATATCTAGACCCTTTGATCCAACCGTGAATCTTTCTAGGGTCTTTTCCAATGTATCAAGCCTTGCCCTCAAGGCTTGATTTTCCCTTGCCAAGTTTCTAACCTTAGTTTCCATATGTCCACCTTGGACATTCCTAGACCTACCCTTCTTTCTAGGCACATTCCTCCCCTTCTTGGGATTAGTACCATGATCCTTAGGTCTTGGGTCGATCATGATGCATGTTTTTCCTAGGATTTTGATCTACCTTGTTACTCCTAGTCTTATCATTATACTTAAATCCAAAATTATGCAACATTAAGTATTTTTCATTAAAACTAGCATGCATGGAGGGATGATTAACATTATTTCTAATATGCAATGAGGAACTTGAAATTGAATTACATTTTAACCTAGGGTTAGGAATTACCTCCCTTACCCTTGAAGTTCCCCCTTGATGTGATCTTTGCTTCTTTCTTTCCTCCTTCTCCCATCTTCTCAAGTGCTCCATTTTCTTGAGCTCTCCACTCTTTGGGCACTTCGTGTGGTAGTGTCCTAGTTCACCACACGTAAAACATCGAATCTTCTTTTTCTTCTCTCGGACTTCTCCATTCCTACAATTCATGTTAGACTTAAAGGAACTTGAAATGGGTGTAGGGTATACCTCCTTTTTCTTACTCTTTGGACACTTATCTTTGTAGTGTCCTTTTTCGTTACAACCAAAGCATATAATATGCTCCTTTTTCCTTGCTTTGGTGGAGATAGAGGCTTCTTCTTGTTCTTGTATGATTGAGGGTCTCTCCTCCCCCTCAATACTTGAAATTGATACTTTCTCTTCTCTCGAGGAAGTTGATGATTCTTCATTAACTTTTGCCACTTCGCTTGATGAAGTTGACACTTCTTCTCCCTCTTGGTCTTCTTAGACTCTTGAACTTACTTCTTCGGGCTCTTGAGTTTGTGTAGGAGTCTCATGATATATTTTCAACTTATCCCATAATTCATATGTATTTTGGTATCCCCCTACATCACTCAAAATTTTGTTAGGCACAATATTAATCAATATACCCATTACCTTTTCATTTGCCCTTACTTGTTCTTATTGCTTTTGATTCCAATATTTAGGCCTAAGCCTCTTCCCGTGCTTATCCTTTGGAATATCGAATGACTCTTCTATGATCATCCTACACGCCCAAACCATGCTAAGCCAAGTCTCCATCCTTGCTTTCCAATAGCCGAAATCATCATGGTCGTAGGCCGGTGGAGTGTAGATGTCATCCCCGAATTTGTCTTCCATTTTCTTCTCCTCTAGCGTGTGCTCTCTCGGCGATTAGTCCAATGAGAGCGGTCCTTCGCTCTGATATCAATTGTAGGATCGATTCCGTACGCTAGAGGGGGTGAATAGCGTTTCTTCGATTCTTTTCACCTACGTGGTTAGTTGCACAACGGAAATACAAACAAAATAAAACTAATAATAATAAACAATGCTAACAAACCATATTTACTTGGTATCCATCCCGGACGGGTGATTAATCCAAGAATCCGTTGGTGGATCACTCCCCGGATAACCTCCGACTAGCTCTTGTCGCTCCTTGTGGGTGGAGAAACCTTACCACAATCACCTTGACAATCCCTGAGCACAAAGACTACTATCTTGGCTTTAACCAAGACAAGATTTGTCAAGAGTCTCAGCCTCCACGAAGTTCTCTTTAAATAGAACCCTAGGCTGATAACTCGCCACCAGTCGACTGCTCCCAGGGCAGTCGACTGGTGCCACTGAAAATCGACTGTTGCAACCCCAACGTTCGAATTTTCAGCCAACTCACCAGCCTCTACCAGTTGACTGCTCCCAGAGCAGTCGACTGGTCCAGAGTCCAGAACTTTTCTGTGAGTTTTACCAGTCGACTGCCCCACTCACACACCTAGGGTTTCCCTTCCCGAGTACACTTCTCTCAGCACTTAGATCCTAGGACTTTCCCGAATACAATCACACAGTACTCGTACCCTCACGACTCGACTGACTCCTCATCCGCAACCTCGACTATTGCCTTCGCGCCCTCTTCATCTTCGGCTCCCGTCCCTCGGATGCACGCAAGCCTCCAGCTTCCCTCCATGCCATTCTTCATGCATGCCTCGAAGTCCGCGCCCCTCAGCTCATCGTCCCTGCTCTCCAAGGTCCCTCAGGTGTGCACACAAGCCCGCGGCTTGTCTCCATACCACCCTTCACCGTACTGAGGCCGTCCAGTCAAGTCAATATGTGTAAACCTGCGCAACCTGCACACTCAATATACACATATAAGAATACAAGGGAAACCTAACTTAAATCCTTTGTCCAAACATCAAAACACTTGGTCACTCTGGATCACAGATTACCTCAACATACAGCACCTCAACCCCTTCAACAATTCTACTAAATGTGACTCAATTACATGATAACGTGGTTAGCTAGAGATTGAGCCACATAAGTGCATCCAGTTGATCTGGGACGGGCTCCTACAACATCTCAACCCCTTCAATAATTCGTCTAAATGCAACTCAATTACATGACGACGTGGCTAGCTCGGGATGGAGCCACATAAGTGCATCAATATGCTTAAATAGGTATTCTTCATTATATACCCTATTTGGTTTCATCGGCATAATCATCTTTTGCAACCTAGTTATTGATGCATGCTTATTGATTTCATTTTTTCCAATTGAAATAATTTCATTGTTTGGCCCAATTTATGCACAGTTGAAGTTACAGGTTGACTTTTGTAATATCTAATCCTATTAAAATTCAAATATTAATTCTGTTATCTGTTCTCCTAAATACTTTACCACCGTCTTAAATCCACTTTCTAATATATTGGTTGATGAGACAATATATGCATTTGAGGTTTCATTATTCCCATAGCAAGCAAACGATAGTTGTTATCCACACACTAGAATTGAAATACTGGGAAAGAACCTAACCAGCAGCAGATGATAGATGATAAGTATAAGACCTCCAAAAACATCCCCAAGCTTTCTCAAACTCAAATATCACCATGTCCTAGCAAGGCAATGAGGATATCCTCATAATCTCCCGATGTGTCGCCTTTGATTGCACGGTCCAGCGGCACACTAGTACGCTTGTAGTATGCCTCTTCTATCACCTTCAGATCAACATCGGCGCGCGTGGTGATTACTCGAGTGAGGGCATTCTCGTCCGTACCCAGCCCGTCGATTGCCTTCCTTATTACCTTTGCGAAGTACTTCTCTGGGCATGATATGCAACGGATGACTGCTCTGAGTGTGGCGAGTAAGTCATTTTGGTGATCAGATTTTAAGTCCTGGAGGGCAAAGTGCAAGTAAAAATAAGAAACAGATTTAAAGAAATAACTTTCTAGGGCATGAATGCATTTACATTAGCTCACACAGGAAACAAAAAGAACTCTTACACTTTCTTGATTCTTTGCGGGCGAATCAAACATTTCTTCCAAATGCTAATCTTTAATCGAAAATGCACAAGTAAGTTGAACGAACATTTTGATATAAATAGGTTAAAGAAAATTCCCTGAATTTGATACACTAACTTCAAACATCAAAATCTTCCTCTTTAATGTACAATCACATGCAGAAATGAGCTCAGAAGTTAGAGACTAGAGAGGAAACAAGGAACATGTTGAGATTTGGGAGGATTTAGAGCTTGTGTGGAAAGATTAGTAGGTTAGGATAGGAAGAAAAGTAGATACAAAAAGATGGATAGAGAAAATCATACAAGGACACTAAAATTCAAGTTTAAGAATGCAAACGGCTAGGCAGCTCTACAATATAATCCTCAAACAGGAAATTTTTCGTCAAAGAAAGCATGTATACCTTGTTGATGGGGTTCCCAAACTCATTATGGTACTGATTGAATGTTGCAGTCAATTGAGCTTTGCTCCGAGTGGTGAGAATTCTAATGAGTTCGTCATTGGTGTAAGCCTTCTCCGTGATCTTTTCGTGAAGCAACTTGGCCTCCAACTTTGCTAGCTTCTCGTCCACCTCTAACCCCTCATAGCGGTATGCACTCACAAGTGGCACCAACAGCTGAAACAAATCAAGGGGGCATTGATAAAATGAGAAGCAGAAAGTAGTAAAAATGCTTTTCCAGTTGAAAACAAGTTAAATTGAATTAGCCATCTGTGACATTCCATAATGGTGGCAATGCCCTCAAAGCTGATTAGCACTCCATTTGATGCTTGTTGAGTGTTAGGTTTCTTATATTGGGCTAAGTTTTTTGAGGGAATCAAGCTGATTACTTAAAAAAAAAATACAATTCCATCTGATTCAGCTAAGAAGAGAATTGACAAGGATCTGGAAGCAAAAGAAACATACTATTCGCCAAAAGTTTAGACTACATACTTGACAAAGGTCTTTATTGTGATACTTTTCTTGGTGAGGAAATTGTGTCTAAACATAAAATTTCAAGGAAAATTGGTAAAATTGTCTGCACAGCTGAAGTTAGTTCACTGATATCAGGAATGGCAGTCCATTCAGTTGCAGAAAATGAGAGAAAATTGTGAAATTTGCAGCCATCAAACTTGGGTAGAAAGAAACAAAAGCAAACAGATTTTTAGCATCTGAGACAGACATTAAGAAATAAGTAAAATTCACCTTACGGAAATCTCCTGAGGTGTGCGCGGCCACATCCTCTTCAAGTGATCGCTTATACCGCTCATGGTACGCTCGTCTCACTCGGTACAGATCCTCGGAGCTCCTAGTACACCCGATCTCGACTAACACTAGGTTGCTTTGGCTCCATTTACGCACTGCCTCGTTGCCCAGCTGCGCATCGCGCTCCGCCGGATCCATGGTCCACAGTACCACCGCTCTCTGCCCCGATCCAAAAAAATAGAAGAAAAAAATAAATCACAATCCGTTTCCCCCAAAAGGATCATTTTCTAGGAGAACGGACCTCGAAATCTCCGGAGATCTCATCATCGAGTGACTTGAGGAGCTCCTCGGCGTAGGTCTGCGCGTAGGCGGTTCGGATGGCGCGGCGCTGAGCGGTCGTACGGTGCGCCAAGATCGCTATGATCAGTCGCTCATTCGTGCCCCAACCTGCATCAGTCGGCGATCAAAGAACCGTCAACGATCTGGCCCAGACAACGAATGGAGAGACAGAAGCGAAGCAGACGCGGGCCAAGGTAGAAAAATTTTAGGGGGAGGGAAAATGCTACCTTGGAAGGCCTTCCGAAGCTGCTCGCAGTCCTCAGCGGGGGAAGGGACAATCGCCGGGACCTTGAGGGTTGCCATTGAAGAGAGATCTCGATCGAGCAGAGAAATCGAGGGAGAGGCGGAGACGACGAAGCGTCGAGTAAACGTATAAGGAAAGAGTATTCTATCCCTCAGGAGGAAATATGTAAACGATATCTGTCAACGTGGCGACGTATTAGTGGTTGAGATAACACGACTTCACCGTTGATTTACTTATTTAAAAATGTTGCACCCATCGAGATACCAATCAGTCGAATTGTGTGGGACCTTCAATTTCAAGGTAGATTAAAAAATGCTCGCCTACACAACTGCGTGAATAGCGATTGAATTTATACGTATTTTCTCTAATTTTTTAAAAACTTTTAATAATAAACGACTTCACTGGGGATCGAACCAGCGCCTTATCCATTGGGCCATGGAGTCGGAACGCATATGTGACTTCTCTTAACTAATTTCATGTAAAATTACAAAACTGCATTTCACTTATGACTAATGATATTTGTTACTTATGCTTTACGTGCCAAAGGATTATAATTTCTCTAACCTACGTCATGCCTCAGCTTTTGTTAATAATGATGATTAATATTTATTAATAAATAATTTTCCTGAATAAGACTGTTATAAACATGCTCGTGTACTATACTTATCAATAAAATTAACTCTTATAAATATTTCACATAAATAAAAAAAATTTAAAATAATATTTATATTACTAAGCTCAATAATAAAACAAAATAATTTAAACTATAAAAATTTGAAATAATAAAATAAATTAGAATTGAAAATTTGATAACATCTGACCACACCAAATTTAAGTCAAATTTGAATCAAATTTAAACTCATAAAAACAAAATTAAATCAAACTTGAAAATTATTTCAACGATTTAATTAATTTTAAATCCGACTCGAATGTTATCAAATAACATGAACATCATACAATTGAACTCCGTTTACAGTCCTATACAGCCTTAATCCGAATACACTCTTTATCTATCTCTTTCTTTGTATATCTTCCACGTATATGTAATAATTGATTTCTTAATTTTAACAAATCATTGATATTGATGGGTGAATAGCTCGTGGCAGGGGGTTGAAGAAGCTGGATGGTAAAATATGACGAGTCCGAGCGACTCCTCTTTCATAGCTCCCGGGATCCTCTCGGGAAGAGGAGCCTCCAGGGCCCCCGTGATAAACACGCCCTGAAAAGCGGATCAGAAAACCTCTCCTGGGATCACCCGGGAAGTCGGGTCTCGAGACCACCTCGGGGAAGCGAAGCGCCCGGGACTTCCCGGGTTAGAAGACCCCGAGATCACCTAGGGGAAGCGGAGCCCAAGCAGCATTCGACCTTAAGTAACGGTCCCCCTTTTTTCTCGGATCTACGGATAAACATCCCCACTATCGCGGAACTATCATGACCCTTAAATGTCGCAACGGGTCAAACTTAATGACGGCATGAACCATTTCAAAGGCTATCCGGTAACCGACGAAGGGGGGACGTGACATAGATCATGGTGTTGGGACCGGGTGCATGTTGACAAGGATACGGGTTCGTAAAATTTTAAATTTTTACGTGCAGCGGAAGAATTAGCATAAAATAATTTCTTAAATTATTTTAACCACGTATCTAGCATGCAACCTTATAATGTGTGGACATGATCATAAATTATAACTTTTCGGAAAAGTAAACTAATTTACTTTGTACCTCGTGTAACTCGAAGAAAGGGACGAGATCCAACCGTAGCGTCCCTTGGAAGCTCCGCCTCTATTCGCGTCCACGCCGAGTTCTCTTCGGGATGACTTTGCAAAGTCACGAGTTTTGTGCCGACGAGAACTACTAGATTCTCTAAAGGCACAACTAGAAGATCAAGAGGAAAGATAGGAAACTAACCACCAAGAATCGGAATCTAAATTCCGGAAAGGAAGGAGATGCGATCCTCTTCTTCTTCTTCTTCTTTGGCTCCTTCTTCGTGATGATGATCCATGACAACCCTAGGGTGCGCCGGCCCTAGGGTGGGAAGGGGAGGCGCTGGCCTTAGGAAGGGGATGTGGGCGCCGGCCCTAAGGGGAAGAGGGAGGGAGAGAATAAGAGAGAGAGGGAGAGAACTACTAGATCTCTTGATAACTCAATTGGGAATTAAAGGCTTGCCTTTGGTTCCTTTATATAGTAACATCTCCCTTGCCAAGTCTCCCTCTTAACGGAATTTTCATAAGAAATTTATCCTATAAATTCTCTTATGAATTATTCCGTTTAAACCAAGTTTTATTATAACTAACTTTATAATAAAACAAATTCATCTCTCCTTTAATTATGGAATAAATTTTACAAGAACTTTATAAACTTTCTTATTATGGAAAAATCAATTCATAATTGATTTTATAAAATTAAAATAAACCATTCCATGGATCATTTTAATTTCCATAAAAGAATAAATTTCTATAAATTTATTTATATAAATTTCTCTACACAAATTTATTTATCCATAATTTATAAAACAAATCGCGCTAGATTTATTTTATTAATTAAACCAAATAAATTGGTTTCTTCCCCTTGTTGTGGCCGGCCAAACCAAAGGGATTTAGCACCCTCTTTGGCCGGCCAAACCAAACCGAACCGATCGCGAATTAAACTCATTTAATTCGCCCAATAAGCCTTCAAAAGACTTAGCCATTTTATGTTTCCGTTGCGCCTCTGATTAACTCAGATTCGACTTATTTCTCTTGATTGAAAAATCTAATTTTCAACTCGTTTTAAATCCCTCGGATTACTCGTAGTGCGTGTGACTAAATAGGCTTTCGATTTATGTTGGCCGTCTATAATCAACCAATTATAGAACGATCATGAGTGGCACCTAGTAGTACATCATGACCCCCAATTAATCGAAAGATCAACGGTTTGACCTCAGAAGTAATTCTGAAACCCTTCAGCAGCTCTAATGAATCGTGCCCCATTCCTTTCACCATCTTATACCCACTTGGTTCAGGACATGGTCTGTTTGTGTCAGTCCCCACTAGACTGACTACGTCACACCTAGCCCAAGTAGTGTCTTTCTCGTCCTTTGGATTTCTAATTACTCTCATGTATTAAGAGACTTGCACTCTAAACATGACATGCTCTGGCCAGAGGCTTTGAGTAACAATCCGACGATAGGCCTGGGTATACATCTTCGGGCACTTTGGCTTATACCCAATCATCCTGGGTCCACACCTCCTTAGAGATGCTTGCTTAAGATGTTAAAATATAAGTCTCCATGACCAAGATGACTTGAACACCGCAAGTCAAAGGAATATCGCACTTAAGCTGCAGTAAGAACTTCATTGACATATCTATATAGATTACCATATGAAGTTTTACAGCTAGTCACTCCAATGAACTAGTTCCCTTAACTAGCATCCATGTTTATCTCCGGACATCCCAATGTCACCAGCCAGTGAGAATCAGCTGATTAGAGAATAACCCATGCTAGTCTCAACAGAATTGATAATGTCCGTTTTTATTAATTCATCGACTAGGGATATTTTCAATACTTCACAATTGCACATTTAGAGATAATCACTAGTTGTGATCCCATCACAAATTCTCTTATGCTGTGAATTGTATTGCGGTCATTCAGTAGATGAGTTTAAGATCCCAATCAAATACACAAACATGTATACTCAAATAGTGAATTATCATTTATTAAAATGAATATTTACAATCATAAGGCGATTGCCTTAGGACACTTCTCTCATATCACTAACACATGGGGCCGCACCAATGGAGCCGCCGCAGGTATAAAAGGTATTCCAACCCCTCTGGTAAAGGGGGGTTACGCATTCTTCCTCACACACCTACTGTCTTGCCTTTCCTTCATCTTCTCTATCAAGGCACTGACTTGAGCATCGGAGTGGGCTCCGCGCGGATAACATCCGACGTGTTCCCCTAACGCTCGTGTTAATCTCGCAGGGTGTGACTTCTTCTTCAATTGTTAGCGTCCGCGTGGGCAGAACCCTGGTGATTGGTCGTCAATGTTGATTCCTTCTGGAACAAGTTTGACGTCGTCTGTGGGAAACTAGTAAAGCACCCGAAGGAGCATCGATGGCAGAGCCAGTGGGACAACCCATCGTCTTGACGAAAGAGGAACTGGATCGGTTGATGGCCAACGCCATCAAGGGGGCGCTTGAACAACACCAAATCGAGCAAGTCACCTCGCAGCAAGCTGTTTCTGAATGAGAGGAGATCCCCAGGGTCTCCCTCTCACATGCCCAACCACGAAGATCCATCACACCTCTGGGGCGACACGCCGAAGCAGCCCCGGACCACCGACGAGACTCTCTCGGAGACATCGAGAAGGCCAGCTCGGTAGCCTCCAGCGCGCAGAGGCACAAAGACGGACAAGGTAAAAGGGAGGAACCTAAGGCCTCCCATAAGGTTCCCTCCACTCCCTTCTCACCGGAGATTGTGGAAGACCCTATGTCGAAGCAGTTCCGTGGGTCTGGGATCGCTGATTATGATGGGAAGACAGATCTAGAGGATCATATCTGTAAGTTTGAAAACGCGGCACTCTTGCACCAGTATACTGACGGTGTCAAGTGCTGGGTGTTCCTGAACACCCTGTCCGGAGCAGCCTAACGATGATTCCAGAGGCTGCCATAAGGTTCTATCAACTCCTTCACAAAGTTTAGAACCGCCTTCCTCCACCACTTCGCTAGTAGTCGCCGGTATCAGAAGACGACACTCAATCTATTCGCCCTCAGGCAGAAGCTGAAAGAGTCGCTTAAGGAGTACATCCAGCGGTTCAACAGGGTGGCACAAGACGTGCCCAGTGCGACGTCAGAAATCCTTGTCAATGCCTGCACACAAGGGCTCGCGGAAGGGGATTTTTTCCGATCCTTGGTGAAGAAGCCACCCATCAGTTTCGATGATCTGCTCGGGCGTTCTGTCAAGCACGTCAACGTGGAAGAGGTGCAATACGCCCGTTGCAAGGAACCAGCTGGAGTCCTCCCTCAAGCTGTTCCCCGGTTCGAAAGGAGGGAGCCCCCAGCTCCAACTCGAGGAAAAGACCTTCATCTCGGGAAGGACCAGTGGGCTGGCAGGCGAAGGCTGGTCGAGAGGGTGGATACTGAGTAGCCGGAGCCATTGACAAAGTACTGCGGTTTCCATGGTAGTACAACACACTCCACCGAGAAATGTCATGCCTTGAAGAGGAAATTGAGTGAGGAGGCAGACACCAAACCTCGGAGGAAGTGGAATAAGGCGAGGTATCGCCGAAAATCTCCACGATGAAGCCTTTCTCCCCGGCAGCAACTGCCCGGGGAAAACGAGACCCGACATCGATCCCGGTCAAGGTCGCGAGGAAGGAGTCGGGGCCTGCACCCCGCAGATCTCCCTCCTTAGAAAGAGATTCCCGAAAGGGCAAGGCCCCTGTACGTAGCCCGCCTTCGGGACATGTGGGAGTAATCTCCGGAGGACCCACCGAAGGAGATTCCCATCGGGCAAGGAAGTCTCATACCCGGCGACTGGAAAACTACACAATCGGGACGAGCCGGAGTTAGGATCACAACCCCACAATCTCTTTTGGTCCAGCAGACTTGGAAGAAGTGGAAGCTCTCATGAAGACGCCCTAGTAATCTTTGCCCGCATTGCCAACTATGAGGTTAAGCTCATCTTCGAGGACACAGGAACTTCTATCAACATCTTGTACAAGGAGGCTCTGGATCAGATGCAGATCGACGAGGACAAGCTGCTCCTGGTCTCGACCCCACTATTCGGCTTCATTGGGTATTGAGTACAGCCGATAGGGCAAATCACCCTATCGCTATCATTGGGCAACGATGTGCTTGAAAGGACCCGGAGGATGCCCTTCTTGATTGTGGACGCTCCCTCATCCTACAATGTCATCTTGGGGCGCCCAGCGCTCAGTGTCTTCCAGATGGTGGTCTCTGTCTACCACCAGAAGATAAAATTCCCTATAGGCGACCGAGTGGCTGAAATCAAAGGGGACCAGCAGGTGTCTCGGCGATATTACAGTGGGGAGGTCAGATCAGAGTCCCAAAAAAACCCGAGGGCTCCAGAAAGCTAGCTAGATTTAGCGATCGTGCGCAGGAGGACAGGAACAAAAGGCCCCGAACCTCTCGTTCCCGATAAGAGTTACCTCGCATATTGTATACCTGCCTATGTACTCTTGCTGCCTTACAGTGAATTCATATAATAAAGGAAGGTGCCCTCTCCAAAGTGCCAGTACACAACCAAGAATAAAAATCCTAATACCTCGTGGTGCTGCGGATGCCCGGGGTACTTTGGCTTGGTCTGGGTGCTACGGATGCCCAACAAAGAATAAAAACCCTAATACCTCGTGACGCTGCGGATGCTTGGGGTACTTAGGCTTGGTCTGGGAGTTACGGACGCCCAACCAAGAATAAAAACTCTAATACCTCGCGGTGTGCGGATGCCCGGGGTACTTAGGCTTGGTCTGGGTGCTACGGACTCCAAACCAAGAATAAAAACCCTAATATCTCGCGGTGCTGCGGATGCCCGGGGTACTTAGACTTGGTCTGGGTACTACGGACGCCTAACCAAGAATAAAAACCCTAATACCTCATTGTGCTGCGGATGCCCGGGGTAGTTAGGCTTGGTCTGGGTGCTACGGACTCCCAACCAAGAATAAAAACCCTAATACCTCGCAGTGCTGTGGATGCCTGGGGTACTTAAGCTTGGTCTAGGTGCTACGAACGCCCAACCAAGAATAAAAACCCTAATACCTCGCGGTGCTGCGGATGCCCGGGACACTTAGGCTTTGTTTGGGTGCTACGGGCGCCCAACCAAGAATAAAAATCCTAATACCTCGCAGTGCTGCGGATGCCCGGGGTACTTAGGCTTGGTCTGGGTGTCAGGCACACACTGAGGAGTTAGTGCGTCACATGCAAGCTTTTGCAGCGACCCTATCACCTATGACACAGATGCCCGCCCCTCCTCGTTTTGAGTCTCAGGAGACGTAGGATCCTGAGGATACCCAGATAAGTAGAGACGTTTTTGTGGTATGTTATATTTTTTTGTCTACATTTTACAAAATCAAATTATTAAACTATCTGGTTTGTTATTATATGCATCAGTACTTGTTTCTTATTTGTTCATTTTTATTTACAGATTGAACATTATCAGAGTTTAATTCAGATATTGGCTGGGTTGAAAGATATGTATATTAGAGATTTGAACCTTTCATTCAATGTTATTTACATTTTCTGTATCAGTTACAGTTACGCTAATTAGTTATGTTTTTACTAATATTATTTTATCATTGTATTTAACTTTTATTTATATAGTTTCTCTTCTATTGTACAGGAATATTATTCTTTTTGATTCCAGTATTAACTTTGTGTTCATGTATATATTGTTTCTCTACCAAACTATAGTTTTTGTATTATATATTGACTCTGTGTTGATTACGTTACTTATTTGATATGTTTTGCTTTGGATTTTGTATATATGTATTTAATACATGTTTGGTATGTGTTTGGATATAAAATTTGTTGGTTTGTATGCATTTTATTTGGATATCCTTGAGTGGCATGATTTGAATGATATTATATATATTGAATGTATATGTGGGAAGGGGAAAAAAAGAATCCACATGCTGGAAATTTTCTAGGAATAATGACGGATTTTTACGAAATCCGTCGCAAATAGCGACGGATAATTGACTTTCCGTCGTTATTTTATCCGGGACACGTCACCACTCTGCGGCTGTTAATTTGCGACAGGGATATGTATCCGTCACTATTAGCGACGGATTATTTATTAAATATTCGTCGCCAATAGCGACGGATTTGGGGTATCCGTCGCTACCCCTTAGCTGCGACGGAAAGATAACCGACGGTGCTCATTCTGTCGCTAATCCGTCTCTATTTGCATTTAGCGACGGAATATGTCCGTCGCTATTTGCTTGAATTTTTATAGTGTTGTGCTTAGAATCGAATGAAACAAGTTTCTACGTATTCGTATTGATTTTTTCATGACATAAATCATCTCAAATGCGAATTTCACCAAATATATTTATATAAAAAATTTTAAAACAACAAAATTATATTTTCAAATTAAATAATGTTAAAAAATTACAAATATAAATATATTTGATAAATTTAGCATTTGAGTTTGTTTATAGCATGAAGACGTCGATACTAACACATAAAAATTTGTTTCATAAAATTTTGAGTTTTGTAGGTTTATATGTGATTTTTTGAATGTATTTAAGATTTTTTTTAAAAAATAAATTTTTGATGAATTTTTAAATTCATCCCAAAAAATTTTATATTTTATTAAAAAAATAAAGATTCTGTTTGCAGTTTTTTGGTGTAATTTTTGAGGCAAAACCTTAATTATATATGTTGGTGACGAGATGACTATTGAGGGGGGGGTGAATATAGCCTGACCCTCAAGACTTAGTCGTTTTCGAATTTCTCTGCACTTAGGTTAGCCACAGCGGAAGCAATACAAATATAACAGCAGAAACAGAAATGCAGGGAAGGAAGAATACAAACCAATACGCTAACAATGGTCGTTTACAAGGTTCGGGGATAACTTGCCCCTACTCCTTGGCGTGCCCGTAAGGTGGGCGATCCCTTGATCGTCGGCAGATCAAGCCCCGGTGACCCGGATAAAACAGCGCCTCCTTCTCGGTGGAGAAACCTCTCCACAAGCGTCTCAATAGGATACAAGATAAGCTCACGAGACTAAGAGAAGGATAGCTCACAAAGATGAAACAAGAACGCTCAAGCACCAAGCAACAGAGAGCACAACACACAGCCCAGCCAAACTCCTCAAGTTCCTGTCTGTTTTTCCCGTTGTCGCTCCTCTGCTTCCAGCCTCGTCTTAAGCATCTGCTCCCATCACCAGGCTCTCCATCAGCATCCACTGAAGCCACAGCCTGACCCCCTGACTCCCTGAGCACTCAGTCCACTGAAGACCCTCTCCAGCTGAGCCTTCGTCAGTTGCCATCTGCTCTCCAGACGTCGTTGAGACCTGAAACAAGGAAACAGCCAAACCTGCTCCAAGGAAAGCCTCCCATTGACTCTCCTCCAATGTTTGAATCGTCCCTGTAAAGCCTGGACACTCCAATAGAAGCTTAGAAATGCATATCAAAAAGAAATCAGCAAGTAGCAGAGAATCGACAGTGAAAACAGACTTCTGACAGCATATTTGAATTAAAGTTCTGCTCCTGATCGGTCACCAGACCGATCCAGTAGTCTTCTGCACACTCCTGATTGGTCCCCAGACCAATCAGGCTCCTGCCTGATCGGTCACCAGACCAATCAGGCTCCAGCCTGATCGGTCACCAGACCTATCAAGCTGCTCCCAGACCAATCAGGCTCCATCCTGATCGGTCATAAGGAGAATCTCGCGACACTTGATCATAATCTAGACCGATCTGAACAGTATCCCTGATTGGTCACCAGACCGATCAGGAGTCGAGCAGTAAGGTTCCCAAAACCCACTGGATGCTTCCTGATCGGTCACCGGACCGATCAGGCTGTGCCCTGATCGGTCACCAGACCGATCAGGCTGCTTCCAGACCAATCAGGCTCCGTCCTGATCGATCATAGAGAGGAACCTGCGATGCTGGATCGTTCCCCAGAACGATCTGCACAGTGATCCTGATCGGTCAGCAGACCGATCAGGAGCAGATCAGCAAGGGAACTCAACTCACTGTGTGCTCCCTGATCGGTCACCAGACCGATCAGGAGCAGTGTAGAGAGTGAACGACACACTCCCTGATCGGTCACCAGACCGATCAGGAGCAACACAGTAGGTTCCCAACCTCACTGTATGCTCCCTGATCGGTCACCCGACTGATCAGTCATCGCTGGATCGGTCACCAGACCGATCCACGACGGAGCAGCGTGCCAGATTCCCTGATCGATCACCAGACCGATCCAGGGACTCAAACTTAGCCCTCCAAGCTAAGTTTTCATCCACCTTAGCCCTCCAAGCTAAGGATTTTTCATCTAACTCTCCAAGTTGGGAATTTACACCTAACCCTCCAAGTTATGACTTTTCACCTAGCCCTCCAAGCTAGGACTTTTCACCTAGCCCTCCAAGCTAGGACTTTTCACCCAACTCTTCCGAGTTAGAACTTCATCCAACCTAGCCCTACAAGCTAGGCACCTGACCCTCCAAGCCAGGACCTTTTCACTTAATTCTCCAGGATGGGAATTTGCACCTAACCCTCCAAGTTAGGACTTTTCACCTAGCCCTCCAAGCTAGGACTTTTCACCCAACCCTTCCGAATTAGGACTTTTCACACACCTAGCTTCACTCACTAGGACCTGGCTTCACTCACCAGGGTTTTGGTCACCCGGCTTCACTCACCGGGACCCGACTTCACTCACCGGGATTTCAACCTAGCTTCACTCACTAGGATTTCCATCACCTGACTTCACTCACCAGGACCCGACTTCACTCACCGAGATTTCAAACACCTGGCTTCACTCACCAGGACCCGGCTTCACTCACCGGGATTTCAATCACCTGGCTTCACTCACCAGGACCCGACTTCACTCACCGGGATTTCATGCCCAGTCCCCGACCAGGACTTAATCCACATTCATTCAACCAAACTTAAATCATTGTCAAACATCAAAATAACAACCGGGTCAGACTGCATCAACAATATATACCTCATATCCAACCCTCCCACTTACCCTGCATCTCTTTAGGCGCAAAACCAACCCTCGAGATTATAGTGTGGCAGAACACTACAAAAATAACAAGGAATAGCGACGGATTAGCGACGGAGTTGGCGCCGTTGGCTGGGAACCCGTCGTTGAGCTATGGCAGCGACGGAGAGAAAAATCTCCATCGCTATATTAGCGATGGATATATAAATCCGTCGCAAAAACCGAGAAAATGGGGTGACGTAGCCCGGGGTTTTAGTAGCGACGGATGGTCAAATATCAGTCGCAAATCAATCGGGGTAGCGACGGATATGGTCAAACTCCATCGCTAATATATCGTAATAGCGACGGATTCAGTCAAACTCCGTCGCTAATCGATCGTTATAGCGACGGAAAAGTCAATAATCCGTCGCTATTTGCGACGGATTTTCAAAAATGTCTGTCGCTAAACCTGGAAAATTTTGACAGCAGAAATCTATTTCTTCCACTTCCTATATATACATCAATAACATATACAAATATCCAAACAAATATGAAACAGAAATAAATATTTCAACATCCAAACATTCACAACAATCCAAACTTTCATTTCCAATCCAATCGAATCCAATACAAACATTCATTTCCAAATGTATACATCCAAACTTTCATTTCGAATCCACTATCCAATCCAAACTTTAATTTCCAAACTTATACAATCCAAACTTTCCAATACTTAATCCAATCCAAACAAGAGTAAATATCCAAATGTATACATCAAAAGAAAGTAAACATAAGCCAGAGTAAATAAAAAAAACTATATACATCAAAAATCAGAGTTTAGTAGAGAATGATTACGTACATGAATATCAGAGTGAATAATGGATGGAAAGGAAAAATATTCCTGCACAATAGAAGATAAAACAATAAGAAAGCAATTCAATAAAGAAAGAAATATGAATTGATAACAATAAGAAATAACAAATGAAGTAAGCATATGTAATAGAAGAAAACTCTAATAGAAGAAAATTAACAAATAGAAGATAACTCTAATAATATTAAATATGTAAATGAAAAATAACAAAAAAGAAACAATAAAAGAATAATATCCAATATTCATACCTTTCAAGCAAGAGAAGAAATCTGAATTCAACTCTGATAATATGGAATATGTTAACATTAATGGAGTAATAAGAAAACAATCATTATGAATATAATAACTTAATACATTGTTACTGTAAAAAATTAGAGAAAAAATAGATCATACCACTATAATATCTCTACTCCTCTGTGGTATGCTCAGGATCCTGTGTCTCCTGAGACTCAAAAAGAGGGGCCGGAGCGGGTGGCATCTGTGTATCCTGAGACTCAAAACGAGGGGCGGGAAGGGCTGGCACCTGTGTCATCGGCATCAAGGTCGATGCAAAAGCTTGCATGTGTCTTATTACCTCCTTAGTGTGTGCCTGGCGAGCCCGCAAATCTCTCAACTCAGCATCCCTCGCTGCGTCCCTTTTAGCCCATTCTACGTCCCTCCCGGCCCACGTCGACTCTATCGATGTGATTCGAGTCCGCAGGGCTTCATTTTCCTCCCGCAAATGACGTGTTAGTGATATGAGAGAAGTGTCCTAAGGCAATCGCCTTATGATTGTAATCATTTACTTTAATAAATGAATATTCACTATTTGAGTATACATGTTCGTGTATTTGATTGAGATCTTAAACTCATTTATTGAATGTCCGCAATACAATTCACAGCATGAGAGAATTTGTGATGAATTCACAACTAGTGATTATCTCTACATGTGCAATTGTGAAGTATTGAAATTGTCTCTAGTCGATGAATTGATAAACATGGACACTATCAATTCTGTTGAGACTAGCATGGGTTATTCTCTAATCAGCTGATTCTCACTGGCTGGTGACATTGGGATGTCCGGAGATAAACATGAATGCTAGTTAAGGGAACTAGTTCATTGGAGTGACTAGCTGTAAAACTTCATATGGTAATCTACATATAGATATGTCAATGAAGTTCTTACTGCAGCTTAAGTGCGATGTTCCTTTGACTTGCGGTGTTCAAGTCATCTTGGTCATAAAGACTTATACTTTGACATCTTAAGCAAGCATCTCCAAGGAGGTGTGGACCCAAGATGATTGGGTATAAGCCGAAGTGCCCGAAGATGTTTGAACAGCCTACAAAGGATTCACCACTCCTTGCGAGGAGATGTATACCCAAGGCCTATCGTCGGATTGTTACTCGAAGCCTCTGGCCAGAGCATCACATGTTCCGAGTATGAATCTCTTAGAAATATGAGAGTAACTAGAATCCGTTGGACGAGAAAGACATAACTTAGGCTAGGTGTGACGTAGTCAGCCTAGTGGGGACTGACACACATAGATCGTGTCCTGAACCAAGTGGGTATAAGATGGTGAAGGGAATGAGGCACGATTCATTAGAGCTGCTGAAGGGTTTCAGAATTATTTCTGAGGTCAACCGTTGATCTTTCGATTAATTGGGGGTCATGATGTACTACTAGGTGCCACTCATGATCGTTCTATAATTGGTTGATTATAAACGACCAACATAAATCGAAAGCCTATTTAGTCACACGCACTACGAGTAATCCGAGGGATTTAAAATGAGTTAAAAATTAGATTTTCCAATCAAGAGAAATAAGTCGAATCTGAATAGATCAGAGGCGCATCGGAAGCTTAAAATGGCTAAGTCTTTTGAAGGCTTATTGGATGAATTAAATGAGTTTAATTCGTAATGGTTTTGGCTTGGTGTGACCGGGTTTGGCCGGCCACAATAAAGGAGGAAAACCAATTTATTTGGTTTAAATTATAAAATAAATCAAGCGCGATTTGTTTTATAAAATTATGGATAAATAAATTTATATAAAGAAATTTATATAAAGAAATTTATTTTCATGGAAATTAAAATAAATCTTGGATTGGTTTATTTTATTTTATAAAATCAATTATGAATTGATTTTTCCATGATAAGAAAAATTTATATAATAAATTTTTGTGAAAATTTATTCCATAATAAAAGGGGAGATGTGTTTGTTTTTATTATAAAGTTAGTTATAATAAAACTTGGCATAACGGAATAATTCATAAAAAAATTATTAAGATAAATTTCTTATGAAAATTTATTCCGTTAGGAGGAGACTTGGCGATAAAGAGGCTACTATATAAAGGTGCATAGGCAAGGCTTGGAAATTAATTCAAGTGATCAAGGATTCTTGCCTAGCCTCTCTTCCTCTCCTTCTCTCCCTCTCCCTCTCCAAGTGGGCGCCGACCCTAGAAGTTCCTCCTAGGGTTGCCGTGAGCCAACTCCACCAAGAAGGCGCCGAAGAAGAAGAAGAAGCGGGTCGCGACTCCTTCCTTCCTTTCCCCGAAATCTTGATTCCGTTACTTGGTGGTTAGTTTCCATCTCTCTCTCTTGATATTCTTGTCGTGTCTTTGGAGAATCTAGTAGTTCTTGTCGGCACGAAACTCGTGGCTTTGCGAAGTCATCCCGAAGAGAACTCGGCGTGGACGCGAATAGAGGCGAAGCTTCCAAAGGACGCTACGGTTGGATCTCATCCCTTACTTCGAGTTACGCGAGGTATTGAGTAAATTAGTTTACTTTCTGCAAAATTTTAATTTATGATCTTGTCCACACATCATAAGGTTGCATGCTAGATACGTTGTTAAAATAATTTGTGAAATTATTTATGCTAATTCTTCCGCTGCACGTAATTAATTTTTAAATTACGAACCCGTATCCATGTCAACATGCACCCGGTCCCAACAGTGGTATCAGAGCCGGTTAGTGTTCGACATAATCATATAATTGTTTTGCGAAAAACTTTGTCATGATCTTAATTTTGGAAAATTTTCCAATTATGGAAACTTTCCAATTATGATAAATTTTAGATTTAGGAATTTCAAAGTTTGGAAATCCTCATGAAATTTCGCAAACTTTTGAAATATCCTAGTTTCTGAAATTTTATAATAATTGTGAAAACTTCCCATCTTTGGAAACTTTCAAATTTTAGAAATTTCCTATTTTGGAAATTTTCCAATTTTGGAAATATGTAAGTTTTCTTTGTACCAGAAACTTACAATTATTCTGAAAACCTATTATGAAATCTTGTAATTTTGGGCACTTTCTTTCAAGAAAGTCTAGACAAATTTATGGATCATTAATTGACAATTAAATTCGAATTGGTTTTAAATTATTAACAAAATTCTTTATTTTGGATTAAGCCTCGGGGAGCCGTCCAATTTAAAGTTAGTTGTTGTAATTTAATTTCCCATTTTGATTAAAATTGTCATGTTTAATTTGGTTACGCCTCGGGGAGCGGACCAAATTGGATTTATGATAAATTTCTTTTCTTTGGGTATCTGAGCCTCGGGGAGCCACCCTTAGAAAATAATTTGTTGTAATTAATTAATCCATAAATAATATATGTGATCAAATCTTGGAAATTTAGGATAATTTTCTTATTTGATTTAAGAGGTGATGCTCTTACATATTGTTGTCTCCAAAATTAATTAGAAAAATGGTTTCCTATAGAGTTTTCTTAAATGAGATTTTCATGAAAATAATATGTGGTTGAATTAAGGGAATTGTCTCTTAAGTTAATAAGATTTGATTTAGAGAAATCAAAGTCTTAAACATATTATTTCCGAAATTGATTATGACAATTTAGGAAATTATTTCCCAAAACAATTCCTTGAATAAAGTATGAAATCGGGATTAGGAAATCCGGTTCCTAGTCCAATTAATGAGACTTGATAAATTAAGTCACATACATACTTTATTAAGGAAATCGTTAGTCATGACATAATTATATGTCATGAATGTGCTTTGAAAAGAAAGGATGAGACCCAAAACCCCTTACAAAATATTAAGGCTAACATATTCCATTAATATGGTTAGAACCGGAGTTTTGTTTCTCGTTTGGGTTGATGGACACATCCATGCCCGGCTTGAACCTCAACATGTTCAAACCATGGAATTAGTTTATGAATAATATAGTTGGAGTCAGAGGTCAATCCTTAGTTTTGGTTGTTGGACACATCCAAGCCTGACTAAACGGTTGAATGAACTCCAACCATATTAAAACTATTTCTTGATTAATGGGTCAGCCTTAAGCTTGGAGCATCGATTTGTTGTGCCACAGCCAAGGTCGATGTAAAGAGAGGTGCAGTTGGGTGCTATGTATAATGATGCATATTTGTTAATGAGTTAACAACCCAATGATTTATGCAAACATTCAATTAGTTAATAGCATAAAGTGATAGTTACATATATGTGATATGTAATCGATATAAATACCTACCTTCATAGCTAAGAATAACTTGATGGCCACAACCATGGTTGTTCTCATCTATGGTTGGATATCAACCTATTTGGAGATGCTCCTACGATCTCCCGAATTGATAAAAAGGGTTATTCAATTCGAAAAATAAATAGGATTTAATTAATGTATGTTGATGCATTCTTTATCATTCTTCTCACATAAGCTCAATTTGTATTTCTAGGATAATCACTCGATCATGTCTTCTCTAAATTTGCGTTCCATTTTGGACACCAATAAACTGACTGGGCTAAACTTCATGGATTGGCTTCGAAATCGAGGATAGTCCTCAAGGCAGAGAAGCTTGCTTATGTCCTTGAAGATCAACTTCCCAACCGTTCTCCAGAAAATGCAACTCCAGACCAGTTAGTGGCCTATCAGAAACATGTGACCAATTTTGAACTTGCGAGTTGCATTATGCTAGCCGCTATGGTACCTAAGCTGCAAAAGCAGCATTAGCATATGGATGCTTATACCATCATCTTCCATCTTCATGAGTTGTTTGACGAGCAGGCGAGATCCGAAATGTTCGAGGTCTCCAGATTCCTCTTCACCTCTAAGATGCAGGAAGGCACTTCTGTTTCACAGTTTGTGTTGAAGATGTTGGGGTATATTGAGCGACTGAGCACACTCGGTTTTGTAATGGATCATGAACTAATTATTGACTTAATTCTGCATTGTTTGCCCAAAAGTTATTCACAATTTGTGATGAACTATCGGATGAACAAGCTGGAGACTACCATACCTGAGTTGCTCAACCTGCTGAAGACTGTAGAGCCTTCTGTGAAGCAGGATCAGAAGACGGTACTGTTAGTTGGTTCCTCGAAGAAAGGTTTTAAGAGGAAGGCCAAAGAACAGAATAAAGGAAAGAAGAAAAAGGCCAAAAAGACTGAAAAGACACCAAAAGGCACTTGCCATCACTGTGGCAAGGAGTGTCACTGGCGAAGAAACTGCAAGGTTTATCTTGAGTCCTTGAAGAAGAAGGCATCCGATGCCCCATCCTCTTCAGGTATCTTCGTTATTGAATGCCACTCTATTTCCTCAAATACCTGTGTACTTGATACTGGGTGTAGCTCACATATATGTAATGACATACAAGGGCTAAGGAATAGAAGAAGACTCGTCAAGGGAGAAGCAAATTTGCGAGTTGGAAATGGAGTAAAGATTGCTGCTGTTGCCATCGGAACATATTTGCTAAAGCTCCCTACTAGACGTATCTTAGAATTGAATAATTGTTATTTTGTTCCTTCATTAATAAAGAACATTATATCTATTTTATGTTTGAATGATAAGGGTCATCATTTAACTTTTAGTAACAATTGTTGTTACATAACTTTAAATGACGTTCTTTATGGGACTGGAACTTTGTGCAATGATATCTACACGTTAGATTTATCCGGAGACGTTTTCAATATCGAAGTTAGCAACAAACGTGCTCAAATAGATAATCGAATAGACTCCTACACGTGGCATTGTCGTCTTGGCCATGTAAGTAAGAAACGCATGACCAAATTACACCGATGTGGAATTCTGGAATCATTTGAACCCGGTTCATTTGATACATGCGAATCATGCTTAAAAGGCAAGATGACCAAATTACCCTTTTCCAGAAAAGGTAATCCAGTGGGGGAATTGCTTGGTCTAATACATACTGATGTATGTGGACCAATGTCAACTCTTGCACAAGGAGGCTATAGCTACTTCATTACCTTTATCGATGATCACTCACGATTCGGGTATGTGTTCCTGATGAAACACAAATCTGAAGCTTTTGAGAAATTTAAAGAGTTTAGAAATGAAGTAGAGAAACAGCTTGGCAAAAGTATTAAGATACTTCGATCCGATCGGGGTGGTGAATGCTTAAGTCAAGAGTTTCAAGATTATCTTAGGGACAATGGGATATTGTCCCAATGGACTCCGCCGAATACACCACAGCATAATGGTGTATCTGAGAGGCGCAACCGAACCTTGATGGACATGGTTAGGTCGATGATGAATCATGCAACTCTTCCAAAATCCTTTTGGGGCTATGCACTTAAGACAGCTGTTTACTTGCTAAACAGAGTCCCGACCAAGGTAGTCTCTACTACTCCATATGAGACATGGAATAGTAAGAAACCTCACTTAACTCACCTTAAGATATGGGGTTGTCCTGCTTATGTGAAGCGGACTGTATCAGACTAATTGGATGCTAAGTCTGATAAATGTCTATTTATTGGATACCCTAAGGAAACGAAGGGTTACCAATTCTATCATTCCTTGGAACAAAAGGTGTTTGTTTCAAGGCATGCTGTATTTCTGGAAAAAAAATTTCTTTTACAAGAAAATAGTGGGAGTGACATTGAACTTGATGAAGTTCAAGAAACTCCAATAGACATTACAGAGACACCTAGTCTAGACCCACAACCAATAACTCATAATGATGAGCTATCAGTTGAACCTAAAACAACACCACCTCTTCGTAGCTCTGATAGGACACACAATATTCCAGAGAGATACGGATTTCTCATAAGTGAATCGAACGACGTGTTACTCATAAGCGAT
>JAGFNQ010004871.1:228213-260462 GCA_024364735.1 Boesenbergia rotunda | reverse complement strand
ATATATTTTATTATGGATTTATTAAACAACAAATTATTTTCTTTGGGTGGCTCCCGAGGCTCAGATACCCAAAGAAAAGAAATTTGTTGTAAATCTAATTTGGTCCGCTCCCCGAGGCGTAACCAAATTAAACATGACAATTTTATTCAAAATAGGAAATTAAATTACAACAACTAACTTTAAATTGGACGGCTCCCCGAGGCTCAATCCAAAATAAAGAATTTTGTTAATAATTTAAAACCAATTCGAATTTAATTGTCAATTAATTATCCATAAATTTGTCTAGACTTTCTTGAAAGAAAGTGCCCAAACTTGCGAGATTTCATAATAGGTTTTCAGAATAATTGTATGTTTCTGGTACAAAGAAAACTTACATATTTCCAAAATAGGAAAATTTCCAAAATTGGAAAGTTTCCAAAAATGGGAAGTTTTCACAATTATCATAAAATTTCAGAAACTACGATATTTCAAAAGTTTGCGAAATTATATGAGGATTTCCAAACTTTGAAATTCCTAAATCTAAAATTTATCACAATTGGAAAGTTTCCATAATTGGAAAATTTTCCAAAATTGAGATCATGACAAAGTTTTTCGCAAAATAATTATATGATTATGTCGAACACTAACCGGCTCTGATACCACTGTTGGGACCGGGTGCATGTTGACATGGATGCGAGTTCGTAATTTTAAAATTTAATTACGTGCAGCGGAAGATTTAGCATAAATAATTCTCAAATTATTTAACCACACATCTAGCATACAACCTTATGTTGTGTGGACATAATCATATATTTAAAATTTTGCAGAAACGTAAACTAATTTACTTGTTACCTCGCGTAACTCGAAGAAAGGGACGAGATCCAACCGTAAGCGTCCCTTAGAAGCTCCGCCTCTATTCGCGTCCACGCCGAGTTTTCTTCGGGATGACTACGCAAAGCCACGAGTTTCGTACCGACAAGAACTACTAGATTCTCCAAAGGCACGACAAGAATACCAAGAGAGAGATGGAAAGACTAACCACCAAATGAAGAACGGAATCAAGTTCCGGGAAGAAGGAAGGAGTTGCGCCCGCTTCTTCTTCTTCTTCGGCAGCTGCTTGGTGGATGAAGCTCACAGCAACAAAGGATTCCTCCTTTTAGGGTCGGCGGCACTAGAGGAGGGAGAGGGAGAGAAGGAGAGAGAGAGAGGGTTTCTTTCTTGATCTCTTAGATTAAATTTCAAGCCTTGCCTTGGTGCCTTTATATAGTAGCCTCTCAACCGTCAAGTCTCTTTTTTATGAAATAAATTTTCATAAGAAATTTATCATATAAATTTTTCTATGAATTATTCCATCATGCCAAGTTTTTATCATAATTTAATTTATGATAAAAACAACCATGTCTCCCTTTTCTTATGGAAAAAAATTTCTTTATATAAGTTTCTTTATCATGGTAAATCAATCCATTATTGATTTTATAAAATAAAATAAACCAATCCATGGTTCATTTTAATTTCCATGAAAAATAAATTTCTTTATATAAATTTCTTTATCCATAATTTTATAAAACAAACCACACTTGGTTTATTTTATAACTTGAACCAAACAATTTGGTTCTCCCTTTTAATGTGGTCGGCCAAACAAAGAGGGTAGGGACCCTCTTTGGCCGGCCAAACACAAGCCAAAACTATACGAATTAAACTCATTTAATTCGTCCAATAAGTCTTCAAAAGACTTAGCCATTTTATGCTTCCGATGCGTCTCTGAAAAATTTAGATTCGACTTATCTCTCTTGATCGGAAAATCTAATTTTCAACTCGTTTTAAATCCCTCGGATTACTCGTAGTGCGTGTGACTAAATAGGCTTTCGATTTATGTTGGCCGTCTATAATTAACCAATTATAGAACGATCATGAGTGGCACCTAGTAGTACATCATGATCCCCAATTAATCGAAAGATCAACAGTTGACCTCAGAAATTATTCTGAAACCCTTCAGCAGCTTTAATGAATTGTGCCTCATTCCCTTCACCATCTTATACCCACTTGGTTCAGGACATGGTCTATGTGTGTCAGTCCCCACTAGGCTGACTACGTCACACCTAGCCCAAGCAATGTCTTTCTCGTCCAACGGATTCTAATTACTCTCATGTATTTAAGAGATTCATACTCTGAACATGTCATGCTCTGGCCAGAGGCTTCGAGTAACAATCCGACGATAGGCCTTGGGTATACATCTCCTCGCAAGGAGTGGTGAATCCTTTGTAGGATGTTCAAACATCTTTGGGCACTTTGGCTTATACCCAATCATCCTGAGTCCACACCTCCTTGGAGATGCTTGCTTAAGATGTCAAAGTATAAGTCTCTATGACCAAGATGACTTAAACACCGCAAGTCAAAGGAATATAACACTTAAGCTGCAGTAAAAACTTCACTGACATGTCTATATGTAGACTACCATATGAAGTTTTACAGCGAGTCACTCCAATGAACTAGATCCCTTAACTAGCATTCATATTTATCTCCGGACATCCCAATGTCACCAACCAGTGAGAATCAGCTGATTAGAGAATAACCCATGCTAGTCTCAACAGAATTGATAGTGTCTGTATCTATCAATTCATCGACTAGGGACAATTTCAATACTTCACAATTGCACATGTAGAGATAATCACTAGTTGTGAATTCATCACAAATTCTCTCATGCTGTGAATTGTATTGCGGACATTCAGTAAATGAGTTTAACATCTCAATCAAATACACAGATATGTATACTCAAATAGTGAATATTCATTTATAAAATAAATGATTACAATCATAAGGCGATTGCCTTAGGACACTTCTCTCATATTACTAACAGGAAGGACGCTCGAGGGGTGAAAGGCTAGAGTCGGGTTCGCCTAACTTCGGTTGGCCAAAAATCACCCAAACAAAGCGTATACCAAAAAGTCAACTTTGTTGAATTTGACCAAGTCTAAGTTTTGACTTGGACATTTTTGACCAAAATTATTGGAAAAGCATTGAAGCTTACCGAAGGCTTTGACCAAGCAACACATGTGGACAACTTACATATACAAAAGCTTCTACTGTTTAAAAGATTAACCTTATCTTTTAAAATGATAAACTTTATAAAAGATAAAATTTATTTTTTAATCAACGGTTAATGATTAAATTTATCTACATTCAATTAAAGGATAATTACTATCCATTAATCGGATAGAAGGTTCTACCGTTTAAAAGATTAACCTTATCTTTTAAAACGATAAGCTTTATAAAAGACAAAATTTATCTTTTAATCAACGGTTAAGGATTAAATTTACCTATAATCAATGGTAATGATTAATTTTCTTAGCCTATAAATAGACTTAGAAGTTAAAGAGATTTTTAACAGATTGATTGTAATTCTTCTAGCTTCTATCTTGTACTACAAAGTTTGTAAAAGGTTTCTCTGCCAGAAGAAGACTTTTATATTGAGTTTCAACCGTCTTGGATTAGCAACCACCTAGGTTACTGATAACTATCATTTTGTTGATTATTTTAGGCTCTTAAATCCATGTTTGATCCACATTTCACATGCTTAAGTTTGCATTTATATTAGATTTCATGAATTTCTTCTATTTGGACTTGGATATAATTCTTTCTATATTTGAGATATTTTGACACTAAATTTGAATATCATTTTGTAGGTTTCAAATGATCATGGACCTAGATCAAATTGGGTCAAACTTGAGTCAGCATTGGATCTGGATCAAAGGGATCATGCATCGGGTTAATATGAGTCGTCCATTCAAAGAACGGCTAGATCTGAGCCATCGGTCAACTTCTAATAAATCCGAGTTCAAGATAAAGTCAATCATGACCACATATCAAGATCTGAAAATTTTAGTCAAATCAGAATCAACCTGACCGTTGGATCAAGCTCAAGATGATCTAGACCATCCAAGCAAGAGAAGGGAAGATCTGAGCCATCTGCCACTGATCTGGTTGATCCGAGCTAAGGACAGGTAGATCAGGACCATTGATCAGGATCTGTGGAGTTTGGTTCAGATCGGAGAAGATCCGACCGTTGGATGAGTTCTAAACAATCTCAGTCGTTCGTTTCAAAGTATATAAGCAATTATTCTCCCCAGGTCGAGTCGTCGTCGTGTCTTCGCCGTCTGATTCAGTGTTCTTCATTTTTTTCTTCAGTTTTCTTTGCAATTTCTTTTCCCAATCGTGCGGCCCATCAATTCGTTTGTCTTCAAGATCTCAAATCATCCAGGTAATCTTTCCAGTTCAGTTTTGCTAACTAAATCTCATAGCTGAGAGGAGCTTTGGAGAGGGTTTCGCCGGAGCATCCGATCCACTGATTTCTTCATCCGATCAAGGCTGTCTTCATCGAGCTGATGCCATCAGAGCTTCAGAGGGGTTCTCTGAGGTAATCTGAGGGTGTTGGAACGAGATCGGCATTCTGCGCAAGGAGAAGATCACAGGTTTCAGCTTCTGACCGATCGGGTTGATCGGACAGAGTGGTCTCTGATCGGTCCCATGGCCGATCAGAGGAAGACCTGATCGGTCGGTTGACCGATCAGGAAGGGCAGAGCAGTCACTTCATAGCAAGCTGAGTAGGGAGGTTTCCTTCAATGGTTTTTGAGCTAGGGGGTTCATGGCTCATCCTTCGTGTGACGGCGAAGAGAAGTTTTGGATACAAACTAATTTGATGTTGATTTTAGGATAATTTCTTGTTCCAAGCACTTGTTTTATTCAATTGTTCTAGCTTGTTACCTTCACTTCAAGTCAATGACTTAAGAATTGTTTTGATCTCGCTTTTATTTCCTTGCAATTAATTTTCGGCACTTTATTTCCTGCAAATTAGTTCTTCAATTTCAATTCAAGAGTTTGATTTTACTTGTTCAATTGTCAATTAGGTTAAGTTTAATTTCACACTTTCTTACTTCATTTCTGCTTAGTTAAGTTCAATTCGTTTTGCATTGTTATTTCATTTCCCTTATCGACAAAAACCCCATTTTATCCAGAAAACCCAAAACATTCTAACGACAAATAAACCTGCAAGCTCGAGTTAAACATTCATTCAACTAGTCCTTGGAAAAATACGACCTGAGGCCCTCTACTACATATTAATTTTGTTAGCCAAAGGGTTTTCAATTTTATAAATATCTAAATTTGAGACCCATATTCGTGACATCTATTTTGGATCCATCAGTTACAACTAAGTAATTTCTGTGTTTGAGCCTTTCTACTAGTTGAGTTAGTTTATGCTTATCTTATTTAATTGTAGCAACTAATCTGGAATCATTATGAGCCGCACAAAAGATTTATTTTTATTTTACAGTGGCAATTTACCTCTTCTCTTGTCGGTCTACCTCGACCCGACAAGTGGTATCAGAGCCAGGACGCCGCAAAAGGATTAACTGTCAACTGTAGTAATTCTAATGAATGGTTGAACCAGTGATCTACCTGTCGAAGTTTGAGGGGGAGCTCGCAGCATGAAAGAGGAAAATGAAAGTATTTTTTACTACTAATTATGAATTATTACTAACGATGAAAAACAGTTTTTTAGTTCCAAAAGATAACGAAGGAAAGATCAAGGAACCTGACTCCTAAAACAAAAAGGAACAAGCAGACGCGATAGCAAACGGAAAGGCAAAATTTCACCTACTGACCGTCCTCCCCGAACAAGATGTCAATCGAATCGAGGAGTACGACTCGGCAAAGGAACTTTGGAAATAGTTCACGGAATTGCACGAAGGCACTCTGAGGCGAAACTGGCACGACAAGACATCCTACGAAGCCAGTTTACTTACCTCTGAATGGAAGACGGACAATCAATTGCCCAACTGCACGTCAAGGTAAATGAGCTAATCACGAACCTTGAGAACCTCGGTAAAAAGGTATCAAATCGCGACGCTCAACGGTACATGCTGAATGCTTTCCCGATAATCCCGGATTTGACCTCAGTAATCGATGCATATTTTATTTCCAAAGATCTTGAGGTAAGTATTCTAGAACAACTCTTTTCGGTTTTAGAGCTTCACGAATCTCGATGTGTAGGGAAGAGCAGGAAAATAGACAACGTCGCTCTGAACGCGAGGAGAAATCAGATCGAGGATGAGTCATCAACAGACGATGAAAATACGGCAGAAATGGTAAAAAGACATAAAAGTTTTTTTAAATGACTAATAAATTCTCCAAGTTTCAGGATAAAAGACGATCTCCGAAGAAACGTACAGTCCGATGCTACAATTGCAAAGAGGAGGGTCATCTAAAAAACCAGTGTCCCAACTAAAAAACAAACCAAATAAGAAGAAGACGCGCTAAAAGCCACCTGGGATGAGTCTTCGTCCGATGAATTGGAAACTAACGAATACGCCGGACTTGCATTGATGGTAAGTCATCAAGAGGAGAGCACTAATAAAGGGGAAGCTACGCCAGAGGAAAGCAGAGATGAAGGGGGAGTCCCTCTTTTCGAAAATGACCCGGTAAGTGAGGTATGTTTTCTCCCTCACGATCAATTATACTCCGTTGACTCGATTAAGAGGCCCACAAATATCACTCCCGTCATATAGAAGGGATAGATCGTATTTATATTACTCATATCCCTCCGTATAATTTGTTACATACCCAATGATCACCTTTATAGTCCACTTTATTATTGGTAGCGTTTGACGATACCAAACTATATAACTCCTTATGTAGAAAATCATAGCAACTTCAGGTCTAAGAACTATTCATACCAATAGTCACTATAAGAAAGTTTATGACATTCATATAACGATCTATAAAACTTTCTCATGAGGGATCAATTCAGTATATATTTTCTAATATATACCAATGCATCAATATGATATCTCATATCTATAACTTATGGGACCAAGTCATCTATTGATATATATGTTAATCTCAATGTATTAATATTATCCTTGAATATTAATATTTGACTAGGAATAGTTAAAAATAATGTTCTTTATATCATCTCACTATCAATTTAACTAATTCATAAAATGTAAATTAGAATTTATTACTAAAGATATTATTATGTTTATTTATTTGATACTCATATGAAATAAGTATAATAATTAAAATTATATTTTTATTAATAAAATATGATATAAAAAATTTCTTAATCAATTATTATATAATTCACTTTTGGATTAACACTGACGAAACTACCTGTAGCAAAGATAATCAATTGAAAGTCCATCCAATTCAAGTGATTTATACTCCCGGACTGCGGTACGACGATGACAGGTGAATCGAATTTTCTAAAACAATGAGAATTCAAATCTCATTCTCATTCTAGATATATTAATACCTAGAGATTTTTTTAAAAAAAAAATATGAGGTATCATTTTTAGAATTAGATGAATAATGAAAATTAGATAGTTGGGTTATAAAAAATATAAATAAATAAGTGATTTATTGATTACAAAAACGATTCATTCGCTTCTAAAATATCCATGAATCTATTTCATCATCAATATAAAGATGGACTACTAGTCTGAATAATGATAAATATATGAGGGAGGATATATATCTATCTTCGTTCAAATTTAACTTCTAGACCTTATTATAATAATACTTCATATCTTAATCATCAATCTATCCGTCAAGACTAATGCAACGCAATACACAGTAATTTATTAAAAAAATAATTAACGATATTTTTTCAATCTCAGACGATCGATTCAGTCCCATAAAAATTTCTCATCGACCGCTAGGATAAATCGGGAAGTACTCGCAGTAGGCGATCCAGAAGCCCATCATTTTTGGATTCGCGCTTCATTTGGAGGAAAAATTTCTGTTAAATACGTCGTAATTGGGGATCGAACTACGGATGTCTGAGATGACAACTAGTCACCCTCCTACTGTACAATAGCCCCGGGGGCAATACACAGTGATATATTGATCAATGCATTGCAGGTCCAATCAAGTAACTAAACACTATACCTAATTTGCCCCCGAGGCTATGACAAAGCGGAAACACGATTAATTATCAAGTATCAAGTAACTATTATGTATTTTATAAGTATTTTTCTTTCAAATAGAATATGAATTCTATGACGTTGAACTTCTAGGTTGTTCATCGTAAGTATTTTTTGATTTATCCTAAGTTGATGAAAAATTTTTACGTGATCGAATTAATCATCCATGGTTCAATATTACCGATGTAGTTAATAAATTTTTTAAATACCGTACCTAATTTTGTTCAACTACTAATTACTAACAGACACATTTACAGCAGAAAAACCATCCCATCCTTGCCTTTCCTGCTCCTCTGCTGCACACAGTCCAGTACCAAACACCGACAGACAATAAATAAAATGCATTGAACCCTCCAAAAGATACCTAGAAACTAACAAACCCCCAAAGCAACACATAACCACAAATTTCAATTATTGGCACAATTTAAGCATCTTAACATCCATGATTAATGACCTTAATTAAGGTTTTGGATCCACCCTAATCTCCAACCAAATATGTGACAGTGCAGTGCGGTGGGGTCAGTGCATGTCATGAGAAAGCTGCTCTGTGCGCGCCACTAAAGAAAAAGGACTCTTGTTCTTTCTATTTCCCACCCTTCCTCAGCTTAACCCAAAACCCTCCAGCTGTTTGTTGAAATGCAGGTGAAGGAGCGCGTCGGAGTGGCGGCGATGGTCGTGGTGGTCGTCGTTCTTGTCGTGGCCGCGCCGGCCACCAGCACCTTGCACCCCCTCGACTACTTGGTGCTGCAGTCCATCCCCAAGTCGCTCGCCGACGCCCCGGGCGCTCACTTTTTCGCCTCTTGGGACTTCACCGCTGACCCCTGCGCCTTCGCCGGCGTGCTCTGCGCCAACGACCGTGTGGTCGCGCTCTCGCTCGGCGACCCCCGCCCCGGCTCGCCAGGCCTCGCCGGCACTCTTCCGGCTTCCCTCGCCCGCCTACCCGCTCTCTCCGAGCTCTCCCTCGTCCCCGGACAAGTCGTTGGCCCCCTCCCGGCTGCTCTGCCGCCCGCCCTCCGCTTCCTCGCCCTCTCCGGCAACTTCCTTTCTGGCTCCATTCCTCCCTCTGTGTCCTCCCTTCGCTGCCTCCGCACCCTCGATCTCAGCTCCAATCGCCTCTCCGGCTCCATCCCCACTGCTCTCCTCCGCCTCCCGGAGCTTCACACGGTGATTCTCGCAGGGAATCGCCTCTCCGGCTTGATTCCGTCTCCCGCCGCCCCTCTCCTCCGCCTCGACCTCGCCCGCAACGCCCTCACCGGTTCGGTCCCTCCCCTGCCGCCCTCTCTCCTCTACCTCTCTCTCGCCGCTAACCGCCTCTCCGGCCGGGTCGATCGCGTTCTCCCGCGGCTCACCCGGCTCAACTTCCTCGACCTCAGCATGAACCGCTTCTCCGGCCCGATCCCGGGGACCATCTTCACCTTCCCCGTCGCGTCGCTGCGGCTGCAGAGGAACCAGTTCGCCGGCGACCTCCGGCCCGCGGGGCAGCTAGCGGTGGCGGGTGCGACGGTCGACCTCAGCTTCAACCGTCTAACGGGGGCCGTGCCGGCAGAGCTGGCTCCCGCAGGAAGGTTGTACCTGAACTTCAATCGGTTCACAGGGGAAGTGCCAGGGGCGGTGGCGGGGCGGGTGGTGGCGGGGAGAATGCGGGTACTCTACCTGCATCACAACTACCTCACTGGGTTCGGAATCAGAGCGGGGTCGGCCCTGCCGGCGGGCACGGCGCTGTGCCTACAATACAACTGCGTGGCGCCGCCTTCGGGAACAGCCCTGTGCCCGCGAAACACTGAAGCAAGGACGACGCGGCCGCCGGAGCAATGCGCCTCCGGCAGGAACTAACGCGAAACGACATAAATTGCAAAAAGAACCCTTCTATTTTGCATTTTGGAGTCGACTCGAGATGTTTACTAATTCTTTCATTAGTTCAAACAATTTAATTGACTATCTCCTGCTTACAATACGGTGGCTTATTCCCCGAATTTTTTTACCTTTTCTTTTTTTTAAAAAAAAAATCTTGCCTCCCAAAAATAGAATAAAATAAAATAAAATGATTCAAGCACAATAAACAAGATTTAGGGAAGCGTGATTTTATTTATATATTTAAACATCTCCTATCGTTTACCATGGTGGGGAGAAGATCAAGGTTCTTCTTTTACTTTGAACCTATAGTAAATAATTTTTTTTTTTGAATTCACTTTCGCACCAAACAAGGTAAACGTTGAATCCTTAGAGATGCGACGTGGGAGGGGCGATGAGTGAAAGTGAGTTCAAAGGAGATAAGGATAACCTCTTCTAACCCTTTTATCTCCTCTTTGTTCTCTCAATGAAAAATAACCCGTTGAATTCTTTCTGTGTTCGATCAAAATCTCTAAATTTCCTTTGGTATCAAGAAACAATAATGACATAATCAGGCTAGATTGAACGACTCTCTTTCATTCACCGGTTCCTCCAGTGAATGATAAGTCCCGACACCGAGGGGGTGAAGTAGCGCATAATGTTGAGCGAAGCAATGGGCAAAGATAGGCGAGGCATGAGCAAGGCAGAGATCCGACTTGGCCAGAGTGAAACAAGGGGTGAGAGGAAGTTTGTATGAGCTAAGGTTACACCCTCTTATCTTCTCCTTGCTCTCTGTATAAAAGAAAAATGAAATAAGCACATTGAACAAAATCCCTCCCTCGCTTCACCCTATGTTTCTTCCCACCAAACTAGGGTAAACAAAACCTAGACGATGACTTGATATTTATATTAGCAGTAAAATAATGTCTCAACACTATTGGAATATGTGGTGAGGTATCGTCTAAACAGTCGATGCCTGAAGAAAGCAGCATTAGTTCCTAGGAGGTTTGACCATCTGCAGAAAGATTCATGGATGAGTGTCTTTTAACTGGCAATTGCATTGCATTGTATCTGAACCCTGAACAATGTTCCAAGTCTCCCACAGGATTGCAGAAGAGAGGAGAGGGCATGATTGCTGGAATTTGATTGAAGACGGTGAAGAGAAAAATACAAGATGATCATTGTTTTAAGATCATACATAAATTCATTTTAAGATCATACATAAATTCACTTGAAGAGTTTGAAGTTCTAAGAGGATAACACAACAAAGAGCCTAGATGAACTATACTTGAGAGGTTCAACATGCTCAAAGAAAAACTTAGCTACACAACTGCAGACTGAAATCCAGGGTTCTCACGGATACAATCAAATGTTTAAAACACTAACTTCTGTTTTTTTCCCCCCTTCTAAAAAAGGGTCTATGAAGAGATACTAGACTCACGTTCATGTAAAGCTAGGAAAAAGTAGACATTTCCAGCAATACAATTTGCTGCACTCTCTTAATGTACAACCTCAATTTGTAAAATAAATTACTTGGGAGGTTACACTAAGTACTTCAGGTGGTCATTGAGATGTAAGATGGTCTGTTTAAAAGATGCTCGCAGTAGGTGCAGATCCAGCAAAGATTTAATATTATACTTCGAAAGTACAACTACAGCTTCACAATCAACTTGTGCAGTTGGTAAGCCAGTGATACTGTTTGCCAACAGAGTATGGCTCCACCAACCAGCTATCACTCAACCGTAAGGATGGTGTCTGTGCCTATCTTTCTCATATCGATCTTTCTCACGAGAGGAGCGAGAAGTATGGTATTCGCTGCGATCTACAAGAAGATTCACATAAAGGCCAAGTAAAACTCTACATTTATATACAACAGGACATTTTTAAAAGCTCAGAGATGTACCTCGGGAAGAGTGATGCCTCAATTTTTCTGAATGCCCTGAAAAAGATGAGAACCGATTAAATGGATCAAAGAACGATTCATTTTACTGCAGGATCCTGCACTGATGGAAGTTTAAATGTTCACGAAATAATCACTACAAAAATAAAATTATCTGCTATACCTGATCCCTTATCCTTGTCCTTGGCACGATGATGCCTTCGCTCTCTTTCACGCTCTAAATCCTTGTCTCTCTCCCTATCCCTGTCCAAGTCTCGACTCCTACCATCATAATCAGAATCCCGTCCCCTGCTATCACGTTCTCTGGTCTTTGTCCTCTCCCTATCTCTGTCACGGTTCCTATCTATATCAACCTTCTGATCAATCTTCGGCGTTACTGTTGATTCCCCTCCAGTATCTACATCAGCATGCACATTCCTAGTGTCACCCTCACTGTTGTTCACCTCCATTTTCTCCTGAGCTGCTTTTACAGTTGTTTCTTTTGGCAAACTACCATCAGGAGTCGGAGCTTCGGACTTGGGAGTAGATGTTTCCTTGGGTTCCCCGTTGAGTGGACTCTCCTACCAAAGAACATGTGGTAGTCTGTTAATGACAGCCACAATTCATGTTAGTTTACAGAATCTACGTACAGAAGCTGCTTCAATTCAATACCTTGTGAACTTGAGCCTGTTGGTCTGGATTTTTACATCTTGAAGTGAAAGAATCATTATCTTTATAGACTGCAATACATTGTGCCTTAGGAAGACTGTAGAGATGTGCAAGAACTCTACAAACCTCATCGATCCCAGCTTTGTCTGCATCGAAAACTTCCCACCAGGGTGGGCTTTCAGGAAGGGGGGCCTGGAACCTGCGGGCTGCAGCATATACAACACCGCATGCTACCACTTCACTCTTGAAACGCACACAAAGGGTTGTCCGCAAACTAATAGGTACAAAAAAAATATTGTTTAGTCAAAAACCATATATTTCAAATAGAATGAAGAATAGGCAGTCTTGATGAGGAAAAGAAATTAAAACAAACACAACTTAGTAACATCATAAGAAGCATGCGGAAAAGAAGAATATACACTGAAAAATAAGAATGTTTATATTGTTTGTTTCTCGTCGTTTTAGTTAAGAGGCATCAATTGCCAATGCTATTGGTGTTAGTCCCACATAAGATAATTAACATTAATATTAGTAACTAGGTACAATTACTTGAATGGAAAATATGAGGCAGAGGAAGTGACAAAAAGATGTACACAAATGATAAAGCTCCATATGTAATTTTGTAAGTCTTTCCATCCTCGCCTATCTTCCATCCAAGTAATCAGACCATAGACAAACTGTAAGAGAACATTGGTGACCTTGGTTAAAAAAGGATAGCAAAGGGCTGAATTAACCAACTCAATATTCAAATCACCTAGAGAAAAAGAATAAAGCTCCCTCCCATGTGACATTTTCATGCTAATAGTCTTGGATTTATACAAGTGCATGTCATGATCCATAAGGACGGTAAAGACACAGTAAAGCCAGAGTCTGAATTGGCAAGAAGTTTCAGTTCCACTCTTAGTAACTCATGAATCTTTTGTAATGTCATCAATGTTATATTAAATAGGTAGCTATGCCTACCCTTCGAGTTCTAGGAATAGGTACTTTCTATAATTTAGTGGTACAGAGAATTAGACATGAGATGCTAAAACTTGAAATGAATATTGTATTACTGAGTACAATTTGAAATTGATGGTTGGCATAGATCCAAGTTTGATATTACACCCAAAGATATCATCTTACAAAGTCCTTTGTCTTTGCCTTTAGACCAACCAGCCAACTTTCAAAAAATCCTACAAGATTTGATATTGCAGGCTCACCAAAAATCTAATTTGTTTGTGACTAACAATGTGTTTATAGTGATTACGCACCATGTTTCAACACCCTAAAGCCTAAAAAAAGGAGATATTGTGTCATTAAAAATACCATTATCCATTACCATCATAAATTATCAAGCACAGGTCAACTATAAACCAAAACTCAAAGAAGGTTTCTTCAACAAAATTTATGCACACTATCAATTTTCTCTACCTATGAAATCCTTGCTATGCCATCTGTACCTACCTCACTCCCTCAGGACAAGCCTAAAAGTAAGACCCTAAAACCAAACTTTGCTAAAGGGAGGTATCTTCACATGAGAAGAAAGAACCCAGAACTATGAAGCCATGGGATCAAAACAAGTGAATAAAACGACCAGCATTAATTGGGAGCATAAAACAAGTCAACAATCATGTAATTACTAAGAAATCTCAAACTACTCACTCCAGTGTCTATTTGTAAAATACACCTAACACCCCCATATTGGTTAACTCATGACTGTAACTATACAATAGGTATTACACAAATAACTAACTAAACTAGGATGAAGTTTGTGTTTTGCCAAAAAAAAAAACATAAGAAGCTAGCTTGTAAAATTTATCATGTTATTTATTAAATCAAATTTTTCATTCACTATGACCAAGCTGAAACTCAACTAACTAGCTTAGCCACCATAAACTTTTCAGCTGATCTAATATTCTAGAACAACCTTGTTCAGAATTTAGCACTTGTTGAAATGCATTTAACTTTAATAGGAAAACTATGTTCTAGAAGTTATTTGTTAAAGCAAATTCTTCTGCTGCATTTCACTGCTACTTTTCTATCTAGTTCCTTTAATACATTAACTAATTTTTTAGTTTAAAAACAAACTACTAGGATGGGACACATCTACAGCCATTCAGGACAATGATACCCTCAATCAGAATGCAAATCTGTTAAACAATTAAAATACATGCCCGGGCAACTCAAACTAAAATTTTATAGCTGTAGATGGCAACTACATCATAATTTTATACTTGTGAATGCTCTATATAAATCAGTTGATGTGTCATAAATATATAAAACTTGTTAAAATGCACTTAACTTTTAAAAGGTATTCAAAGAAGAATTTTTTACTTGTAGCTGAGAGCCTATGTATATAATATGACAACTTACACCTGTGAATTCTCTATTATAAATCAGCTAATGTGTCTGGAATATGCAAATGAAATAATAAACAAATGATATGAGTACAGCAAATCAACTTGACATTGCAAATATTTCTAGAGCATTAAACATACAGAATATCATCAATTTCAATGGAATATCTAACTTTTCAGATGAAAGAACTGCATAGTACCTGTCGTTGGCTAGATTCCATGCTTCTTGCCTCATCTCAGGAGAAGCATCAAGTGTTGCAAGATAGTTAGATATGAACTTGTGAGGATGTTCAACATGGCAAATAAAGCCCATTTCTTTCAGCAAATGTCCCTCAGTCCTAACCAAATCATTCTTTAACTCTGTATATTTCTGTTGTACGAAAAATAAAGAAAATAATATATGACAAAAATCTCATTAATTAGCAGAACAAAGCACTAATCTTACAGTTCAATAAGCTACATAGTTTATGAATAATATTGCATGGAATGACATACTTATAAAATTAACCATTCATATTCAAATCCAAAAACAAAAACATTATATATATATATATATATATAAACAGAGAAACAATTGCACTTGCCTTAGAATGGAAATCAAAAGGCTCTATTGGCAAATTTTCCCGTCTACATTCCATTCTATGGAAGACAACAATAATATGCTTTGCTTTCTTGGGGCACTCCTCCAACTTTGATGCTAACCATACACAACTCGCAGCAACCCTCTGATAATTCACAAAAAGAAAATTCCATAGGGTGAGAGATATAATTATAAAATATCCTTAAAAAATGAAAATTTGAACCTTGAGATTCACACCTTAACACTGAAGCGAGCAAAGGACTTCTTGCAGTAGAAACGATGGAAAAGAACCTGCCCAGTGGCCATTACGGCTTGTGGTCTGAATGAACGGTTAAGGTACTCACAACTGAAAGAAACTTGATGTTGAAGAAAAGTTTATCAAACCAATAAACACTGAGAAAATATGCAACCCTACTAACTAAATAAATAAATAAAAAGGAACCAACACACATTGGAGAACTGGGAAGAGGATACAGTTTAAGAAGAATGCCACTCTCTTGGATAAGGTCACACCCATAAATCCGTAATGTGGTTTCTTTCTCTTCATCGATGCCATCTTTTCTTGATGGTGAAATCTTCAACTGCTCTTCGGTGAGGTAGAAGGTGTCAATCCCAGTATATATCATCCTATGAAATTTCAATAGTTATTATAACTGGATCAGCATAAATCTTTCATCACAACATCAAAATTACTAAATATAGATTAGGCAACAGATTCATGTCCAATCGAGTTAGAGATACAAAATAGAGAATCATCCAACTACTGGAAACCAAAGTAATTACTTTGTTTACACAGAATAAAAGTACTATCTGCTGGAACACTAGTATGTAGCTTAAATGGCCAGGTTAGCTAGACGATTGCTTCATCAGTGGATGGTCATACTGCCATACATGGTTATAAGAGTGAACAGAGAGGATCAAAGTACAAGAACAGCACGACATAAGGAAACAAATCAAATCTAACAACCAACTTGAAAGGGGATAAACAGAAACACCAAAAACCTAGAGAAGATAGAACATCAAACAAAAACAAAACTATGCTTTTTCGGTAGACAAATCAAATACTAAAAATAACAGATTGTACAAAGTGGAAGTCGCACCTGTAGCTCTATCTGGAGCGCGTCGCGGCCGCAGACAAAAACAAACCTGACCGTCGCCGCCGCTTTCGCCGTTCGCAGGTGACCTAAAAAAAGATTCGGGTGACGACGTGGTGGTTTACCGGCGGGCTCGGGAAGCACAGAGGTGCTTGGGTACCGCTGGCGAAGATCACGGCAACAGCGAGCTGCAGAGATTGGGAAATTCAACCCTAACCGAAGCTGTCGAAATTGAATCCCAGTGCACAACAAGAGCGGAGTTTTATAGTTCGGGATCGAATCAGAAACCCGACCCGATTAAATCGCATACTTTCAATGGATATTATTCTATTTATCAATCATAAATCAATTAATTATACAATCAAATTTTAATTCATATATTTAAAAATCATTTGAAATTTAATTCCTAAAAGTTTAAAGATAATCTCATATTACTCAAATAAATAAATTAATTACTAATAATTTATATAAGCGTTTAGGGGGTTTAGTTATCAGATTGAATTTTATATAAAAAATTGCTTTAAAATATTAAGAATTAAGTAGTTATATTAAAAAATATGATTCAATTTTTACTTTATTAAATATAAAGAAATAAATGATTACAAAACTAACCTCCCCCACGGATATTATTCTATTTATCAATCATAAATTAATTAATTATACATTCGAATTTTAATTCACATATTAAAATTTCATTTGAAATTTAATTCCTAAAAATTTATAGAAAATATAATATTACTCTAATTAATTAATTAATTAATATTTTATATAAGTGTTTAGATAGTAGACCCGACCACGGTTCGGAACCGCCGATTCGACGGTTTGTGGGAGGTCGACCTTTAACCTTAACAGCCCAAGCCGGTTACAGTTCACGATTCGGAACTGCCGGTTCACGGTTCGGTTCACGGTTTGCCACGATTCGAGATTATTATATTAAAAAAATTAAAAATTAAAAATTAAATTTAAAATATAAAATTTATTTTTAAAAAAAGGCTTGCACTTATATAAGTTGCCTACGTATCCCCTTAGGGTGTAGGGGAATCAAAGCTCACGTAGTTCTTTTACATTTTTATCCTTTTACAATTTTTATCATTCACTTCCATTTCCTCCCGTTCCCGTTGTATTCGTTCCTTCGATATCAAATTATTTGATTTCGTCTTCTAAAAGTTGCATTCCTTGGATTCTTTTCTCGGCTCTGGTCCAATCGTCTAGTAATGCTTGAGCTTCCAATGAGTCGGGAGGCATAGTTGATCGCCGTTCATCTAATATGTTGCCGCCGACACTGAACGTTTGCTCCACAACAACAGTTGACACTGGAGAAGTTAAAATTTCTTTTGCGATCACGGAGAGAACGGGAAAGCTTTGAGCCTTTTGTAACCACCACTTCACGATATCGAAATTTTCGCTATATGCTTCATTAAAATTAAAAGAAGTCATAAAATAATTCTCAAGTTCCTGTGTGGAACTTGAGGATCCTCGTGGACGTTTCGTCCGTTCTTTTAATAAAAGTTGTGCTTTTGTAAGTTTTAAATTAGTACTAGTAGGTTGTTGTATTTCAAAAATATTAGTTTGTATTCCATATTTAATATAATATTGATTATAAAGATCATATAAATAATTTCTAATATTATATATAATATTAACTGGATCCGGAGAAGAAGAATCTTTAATAGGAATTAAAGCGTCATAATATAAAGTTAACATTTTTTGTAAAACTTCTAATTTAAATCTAGGATCTAAAGCAAATGCAATTAAATAAATTTCAGGAATAAAATAAAAATATTTTTCCCATTTAATTTTCATAGCTAATATGCATGAAGTTAAAGCTTCATTATTGACATGTTCATTTAATATTAATACTATACTACAAAAATTCACTAAAATTAAATGAGCAGTAGGATAATAAACACCGAAAAGTGTTGGTACAATCAACCCAAGTGTGATTGGGTAGATCATGGGTTTTGATGTGTGTGTCAATATGATTAAATTAGGGGTTCATTTTGATCTAATATGTGTATGTGAGTGTGCAAGTTTGCAGGATACACATAGACTTAGTTGGACGTCTTCGGGGTCGGTGAAGGATGGCATGGGAGACAAGCCTAGGGCTTGCATACATCCGAGGGACCGTGGACAAAACAGGGACGATGAGCCGAGAGAAGCGGACTTCGAGGCATACGTGAAGGATGACATGGGAGACAAGCCGTGGGCTTGCATCATCTGAGAGATGAGAGCCAAAGTCGAAGAGGGGTTGAGGGCAACAGATCGAGGTTGTTGGAGCAGGGACGATGAGCTGAGAGAAGCGGACTTCGAGACATACGTCAAGGGTGGCATGGGAGACAAGTCGCGGGTTTGCATGCATCCGAGGGACGAGAGCCAAAGTCGAAGAGGGCTTGAAGGCAACAGGTCGAGGTTGCTGAAGGAAGAGTCAACTGAGTCGTGAGGTTTTGAGTGCTGAGAGAACTGTACTCGGGAAGGAAAATCCTAGGATTCGAGTGCTAAGCGAATTGTACTCGGGAAGGGAAACCTTAAGTAGCAGTCGACTGGCACTAGGGCAATCGACTGATATGAAGCACAGAAAGATCAGTTGGCTGGTAATGGACCAGTCGACTGATGCAGTCGATTGGGCAGTCGACTAGTGTCGATTAAAATGCGAATCGTCAAGGCGGTGACATTTGAATTCACGAAGACAAAACAGGACCGAGCTCTATTTAAGAGAGCTCATGTTTGGCTACTATTCTTTGGCACAAGCTTGGTTGGAGCCTGTTAGTACCCTACAAGTGCTCAGATCATGTCAAAGGGTTGTGGCGAGGTTTCTCCACCCACAAGGAGTGACAAGAGATAGCCGGAGGTTTTCCGGGGAATCATCCACCGAAAGATAAGGATCGTCCACCTTACGGACAGCCGTGGAGTAGGAGTTTCATCTCCGAACCACGTAATTCAGTGTTTTTTTATTTGTTAGTTTTAGTTTTTGTTATTTCGCTTGCGCACTAACCATTGTAGAAAAAAACCATCAGAAAGTTGTTATTCACCCCCCCTCTAACAATCGGAAAGGTTCCAACAAGTGGTATCAGAGCGAGGTTCGCTCATCTACGGACTAATCGCCGAGAGAGCAAAAACTAGAGGAAATGACGATTGAAGAAAAAGTTGGGGATGATATAAATGTTTCACCTCTCTGCGATTGCGAGGATTTCGAGTATTGGAGGATGCGGACAAGGACATGGTTTGGTATGGATTGGAACTACATGATCGCGCTAGAAGAGCCATTTGAAGTTCCACGAGATAAGCATGGGAAAAAGCTCCGACCAAGATATTGGAATAAGGAGTAACAAGCACAATCAAAGGCAAATGAAATGGTAATTTCAATTTTACTTAATATTTTGTCTAATGATGTAATGAGTGGTGTAGGTGAATACAAGAATGCACATGAGTTATGGAACAAGATGGTAGCATTTCATAAAAATCCTACATAAGCTCTAATAGTGAAAGAACTCAAGGAAATGAGCTCAATGGTCCAAGAAGAGGAGAAGGATCAATTGGATGAAGAAAGAAGCTTAACATCTGAAGTGGCACAAGAAAGTGAAAGATCATCCACTTCATCAAGGGAAGAAGAAGAGGTCTCCACTTCAAGGATTGAGGGGGAGGAGAAACCACCCTTGATACCGGAGCAAGAAGAAGCATCTACCTCTACTAAAGCAAAGTCTAAAGATCACATCATTTGCTTTGGATGCAACAAGAAGGGACACTACAAGGACAATTGTTCATTAGGTAAAAAGGAGGTAAACCCTAAACCCAAGTCAATTTCTTTAAAATCTAACGTGGGTTGCAGGGAAAAGAAGGAGAAAAAGCACATTAGGTGTTACACATGTGGAGAGCTAGGACACTACCATACCAAATGCTCAAGGAAAGGAGAATTCAGGAAATTGGAGCATTTGAGGAAGTGGTAGAAGAAGGAAAGGAAGGAAAGCTCATATCAAGGGGGAGCTACAAGGGTAAGGGAGGTAATCCCTAACTCTAAGCAATTTCCAAATTCCTCTATATGTGGTGGAAATAATGAAAATTGTTTACTTTTGCATATTAGAAATAGTGATGAGAATTATTTATCTATGCATAATTTTGGTCTTAAATATTATGATAAGAATAAGGTTAATGTTGTATCTTAAAACCCTAAGGAATTTATGTCTCATGATAAGTCTAGGATTTTTAGACCTAATGATCAAGATATTAATGCAAAGAAAGGGAGACACATACTTAGAAAAATAGGTAGATCTAGAAATGTTCAAGAAGGACATGGTGATGTTAAGGTTAAGAACCTAGAGAGGGAAAATCAAGCTTTGAGGGCAAGACTTGATAAATTAGAGAAAACCCTAGAAAGATTCACTAGTGGATCTAAGGGTTTAGGCATGATGTCGGGTAGTCAACACCCCGACAATGGTAGACCGGGTCTAGGATACCAATCTATTAGATCAAATGCTATGAAAAATTCATATGCAAGGATGTCATATGACTATGGCAAGGGGAAGGCCAAAATTGGCAAGGGGAAGTCATTCAAAGGAGAGAAGAAGAATTTAACCAAGGACAAGGTGTATAGAGTTAAGAAAGTTAGGGTTGTAGGTCAAGAAGTACCGGAGGTACACATGTGTGGCTTTGCCATTCTAAATGAGTCATCTAGGTGTTGATGCAGTCTGACCCTGATTGTTGTTTTGGTGTTTGACACCGATTTAAGTTTGATTCAAGTTTGGTTGAATTCGGATTAAGTCCAGGTGGATCGGGAGATCGCACGCTGGCATGTGAAAAGTCCTAACGTGGAGGGTTAGGTGTGGAGAAATCCCGGTGAGTGAAGCCGGGTCCTGGTGAGTGAAGCCAGGTGATTAGAAATCCCGGTGAGTGAAGCCGGGTCCTGGTGAGTGAAGCCAGGTTGATTGGAAATCCCGGTGAGTGAAGCCGGGTCCTGGTGAGTGAAGCCAGGTTGATTGGAAATCCCGGTGAGTGAAGCCGGGTCCTGGTGAGTGAAGCCAGGTGGAGGAAATCCCGGTGAGTGAAGCCGGGTCCTGGTGAGTGAAGCCAGGTTAGAAGAAATCCTAGTGAGTGAAGCCAGGTCCTAGCTTGGAGGGCTAGGTGTGGAAAAATCCTAACTTGGAAGGTTGGGTGAAAAGTCCTAGCTTGGAGGGCTAGGTGAAAAGTCCTAACTTGGAGGGTTAGGTGAAAAGTCCCAACTGGAGGGTTAGGTGAAAAACCCTGGTGAGTGAAGCCAGGTCCTAGTGAGTGAAGCTAGGTTGGATGAAATCCTGACTTGGAGGGTCAGGTCCCTAGCTTGGAGGGCTAGGGTGGATGAAATCCTAGCTTGGAGGGCTAGGTTGAGTCCCTAGATCAGTCTGGTGACCAATCAGGGAGTTTGGCACGCTGCTCCTTCGTGGATCGGTCTGGTGACCGATCCAGCGATGTTTGATCGGTCTGGTGACCGATCAGGGAGTGTGTGTTTCACTCACTGCACAGCTCCTGATCGGTCTGGTGACCGATCAGGGAGCGAACAGTGAGTTGAGTTCCCTTGCTAATCAGGTCTAGAACGGTCCGGTGACCGATCAGAGACTTATGATTTGATTAAAGAATCACTGTTCACTCAAGCCTGATTGGTCTGGTGACCGATCAGGCTAGAGCCTGATTGGTCTGGGGACCAATCAGGAGTGTGCAGAAGCTGCTGGATCGGTCTGGTGACCGATCAGGCTCCTCCCTGATCGGTCTGGGGACCGATCAGGAGCAGAACTTTAATTCAAATATGCTGTCAGAAGTCTGTTTTCACTGCCGATTCTCTGCTACTTGCTGATTTCTCTTTGATATGCATTGCTAAGCCTCTGTTGGAGTGTGCAGGTGATAGCAGGTGATTCAAACACTCAAGGAGGGTCAATGAGAGACTTTCCTTGGAGCAGGTTTGGATCTATTGTGTTTTCAGGTCTCAACTGACGAAGGCGCGGCTGGCAACTGACGGAGGCTTAGCTGGAGGAGTGTCCAGTGGACTGAGTGCTCAGAGAGGTCAGTTGGTCAGAGTGTGAGACAGTGGTGCTGATGGAGCTGGCGACGTTGAGCAGGAGCTTAAGAGACGAAGCAGGATGCAGAGGAGCGAGGCGAACAAGACAGAAACTTGGGAAGTTTGGCTGGGCTGTGTTCGTGCTCTCTGTTGCTTTGTTCTTGAGCGATCTTGTTGCATTCCTGTGAGAGCTTTGTGAGCTTCCCTTCTCGAGTGTCTCGTGTGCTTAATCTTGTATTCATCTACTGAGACAGCTTGTGGAGAGGTTACTCCACCGAGAAGGAGGCGCTTGATATCCGGTGTTCACCGGGGCTTGATCTGCCGACGATCAAGGGATCGCCCACCTCACGGGCACGCCAAGGAGTAGGGGCAAGTTATCCCCGAACCTTGTACATCTCCGTCTTAGCGTTTGTTTGGTTTGAGTTTCTTTCTCTGCTCAGTTTCTTTGTTCTGCATTTGCTTCCGCTGCCTAACTCTGAAGTGCAGAATAGTTTTGAAAAGCTCAAGAAATTGCGATTGTCTATATTCACCCCCCCCTCTATAGCCATCTCATCCCCAACACTAGGGAGGTGACTAAGACTAAGAGCTCAAGGGGGAGCTCTAGGAGTCAAAATGGGACCCATGGTCAATAGATCTCAAGCGGGTTTCTCCAAAAGGACTAGATGAATTGTGGAATGTGTCAAAGGAGTTAAGGACAAGGTGTGAGTCTTAATCCTAGGAATTTGACACAATTAAAAGTAAGTTTCATATAAAAATATGACAATGGAGCTATATTGCATAAAAATTAATTTTTAACGTGGAAATGTCATATGAACCAATGCTAAGGATACATTGAGGTTGGGGATAAGAAGATGTTAGTGAGAGCCCTAGAGCCAATCATATGATGATTACTTTTTGGACTCATTGTATCATATTCTTGTATATATATTTCTTATATATAAAGGCATTTCTTATGGTTATTGTACTTATGTGTATTTGTGCCAAATAACTTAGTATAATAACGTCCTTGAGTAGAAGGTTCTTATCTATATCAATCGATTAGTTGAATCGATAGTGAGATGATATAGAGAACACTACTTTTAATTATTCCTAGTCAAGTATTAACATTCAAGGACAATGTTAATGCATAGAGACTAGCATGTAGGTCAACATGATGACTTGATCTCACAAGTCATGGATATGAGATATCAAGTTGACACATGGGTATATACATTAGGGAATGTATACTGAATGGCCCGCCATGAGAAAGTATCATGGATCGTTATATGAGTGTCATATACTTTCTCATGTGACTATTAGTATGACTATTAGTCCTTAGACCTGAAGTCACCATAGTTCCCTACATAAGGAGTTATGTACTTTGGTTTCGTCAAACGTCACCCGTAACTGGGTGGACTATAAAGGCGATTACTGGGTATGTAACAAATTATGCGGAGGGATGTGAGTGATGTAGATGGGATATATCCCTCCTATATGACGGGAGAGATATCATAGTCTTGATAGAGTGAGATCACTAAGTGCATGACCATGCCCAAATAAGGCAATATGAGATATTGAGCTTATTTGATTATAGTGAGTCTACTTGGAGTTCAAGACACATAGATTGATTGGAAGATGACACGGTCTATGCTTCATAGAAGATCAATCTAGATATCGAGGATAGAAGGACGTTGTCACATATTGTGATGGTCACAATTATTAGTCACAATGGTGATGTTGGATCTCGACATTCTTGTAACTTGGGTAGCAATGATGTGTTGCTAGATACCTCTCATTGCTTATGTCCTTAAATAGGTTTAAGGGCATTGCCAACGTTACAAGAACCTATAGGGTCACACACATAGAGCAATAGATGGAGAATAAGTCCATATGATAGACCGAGAGTAATGAAGTCAAAGTTTGACTTTGGCTAAATATGGAAAGTCCATAAAAGGCAAGTTTAACTTGACTCAAATTAGACAACTTGAGTTGGACTCGAGTTTGATCCAAGTGTTGGATGAATCTAATCATGGGAGAATAATGAAGTCAAAGTTTGACTTTGGCTAAATATGGAAAGTCCATAAAAGGCAAGTTTGACTTGACTCAAATTAGACAACTTGAGTTGGACTCGAGTTTGATCCAAGTGTTGGATGAATCTAATCATGGGAGAATAATGAAGTCAAAGTTTGACTTTGGCTAAATATGGAAAGTCCATAAGAGGCAAGTTTGACTTGACTCAAGCCACATCACCTTGACTTGACCAAGTGATGACTTGGCATCATCATCAAGGCTAAGTAACCTCCCCATTTGAATTTTGAATTCAAATAAGGGGGTTATGGAAGGTGGTGGCCGGCCACTTAATGGCCAATAATGGCCATTAAGTGGCCTGCCACTTATACACACAAAAGGAGTTTTTCTTGTGTGTGATTGATTCTTCTCCTAATGAGGTTTTTGTTTTTGGCTCTCCCTCTCCTCTCATCTTGCCGAGACCCAATCAAGTGCTAGCACACTTTTGGGCTCTCCTCTCCACTCTCTTGCTTGTGTGGATACTTCTAGAGGGTTGCTACTTTGCATCCTTGAGATCCGACACCAACCGAGGAGCGAGCGGGAATTGCGGGGCACGCATCGAAGGTAGTTTTTCTCTTCTCTAATAGATCTAGGTCGTAGATCGGTTTTGAAGCATGTAAACGAGCACTCGTAAATTTTTGAAATGGTTTTCTTCGCTCGGATCCTTTCTATTGGGGCTTTCGGGGTTTCCGCGACGCGAAAAGGCGGTTTTCGCGGCCCGAAAAACCCTACAGAAGATACATCAAGGAGAGATCAAAACTAGAACTTTAGGTCAATGTTCAATTGAACCATTTAGATAATTTTGAGGTTTGTGTCAATCTTGGGATTGGGGATAGATACATGGGTAAATGTATTTTTTCCAAGTAGGTATGGGTACCACAAAATTTAGGAATTTTTGAAGATTTGTGAAATTTCTGGTGCATTTCTGAAGTTGAGTTAGAAATGCTGAAATATAGGGTACCAGTCGACTGATGCAGAGGCAGTCGACTGATCCAATTTAAATCAGAAACTAGGATATTCAGTACAACAATTGACTGATGCCCCATCAGTCGACTGATCTTTCTGTTTAGTTCATCAGTCGACTGGTCCTGGGGCAGTCGACTGATGCAGAGAATCTTTTAAAAGAACAGCCGCGTGAGGGGAGACCGAACCTAGGGTTTCAACGCCGCCCCTTGCGATCTCTCTTCTCCCTCGACCTCCCCAACTATTCCAAGCATTCCCAAGGTCCTCAGATTGTGTTCCTTGCCTTCCTTCATCTTAGATCCAAGTCTAGGGTAAGAAAAACCTCCTCCTTAAAGTCAATCTCGATCATTTGTCATCATGCAACGACCGGAGAAACGGTAATGGATCATTTGCCTTATTTTTTATAATTTGATTCGTGATTCATGACTAACTCTTCAATTTGTGCATGTTTACCTTGTTTTTTCCTCTTGATTGGGTCATTTTTGGTACATGCATATGTGGGTTGCATTTAGGGCTAGGGGAAAGAAGAGGATTGGTGAGGGTTCATCTCAACAGCAGTCCCTAGATCCTGATGTTGAGCATGGCTTGGCGGGTTTCCTAAGCAAATACTAGGTCGTCCTTGAGAGACCTCTCTATGTCTACGGATTAAAAAATTTAATCCGAATGGAGACCCGTCTCCCAATGACCATCTTGTCATCGTATCGTTCGGTACGAATTACAACTTGGCCAATCACAAAGATCGAGCCTTGTTCCTAACCAAACAACCGCAATAGATAACGAGTGGATCGTCGATTTTCGTATTTATTATCAGGATCCAATTAATTAATTATCAACATGATTAACACATAATCACAACCACAATAATTAATTAATTACACATAAAATGACGAGACTCAAATAAAAGGAGCCAAGGAAGAGTATATACCTTCCATTACCTTACGATCTTCTACCGTATGACCCTCCCCTCTTGGACGTCGTGTGGGCAATGGTTTACCAAGAACCGTGGTCACCAAGTCGATCCCTTCTCCTTACGCCAACCAATCTCTAACCAAAGGGATGTCGCCGGCCACTCCAAGGAAGAAGATAATCCGAACACAAACTCTACTACTCCTCTTCTCCACCGTCGGCATCCAAACTGTGAGTTGCTTCAAGACAAAGTTGCAAACAACTTTGCTCCTTGAAGAGCAACTTCTCCACAGTCCAAAGCCAGCAGCCCGCGCCCAAAGCCTCTCCACAGGCTGCAGTCGCAGCATCTCCACAGCTTACAGCCTGCCGTTCGGCGCCCAAGTTGCATGACATCTCCACGACATCTCCACAGCCAGCAGCCGCCGCATCTTCACAGCCTGCTTGTACTGCCCCATTGGAACAGATTAATTGCGTTTAATTGCATGCATGCAGTGCAATTAAATTGGAGAAGGCTTGGAGCAGTTCTTAATTGCATGCAATGCAATTAATCTCCACGCATGCAATTAATCGATTAATTGCATGCAATGTAATTAATCTCCACGTTGACCATGGCTTGGAGAAGCAAAATTGGAGAAAGCCGTGAGCAGCTTTTCCTCTCCAATGGAGAAAGCCATGAGCCACTTCTCACCTTTGAGAAGATCCGTGAGCCATGAGCCACTCCTTGGAGAGAATTTTCGTTAGCCACCTTCTCTCCTTTGAGAATAACCGTTGGCGCCGAGAGAAAGAGAGAGAGAGAGAGAGGAGGAAAGGAGAAATTTAGGGGACATTTGATTTGCATTTTCTAGTCTGTTTTTCATTTTCATTTTCTGTAGAAAATGTAGTTTTCTGGAAAACATGTTTGGTTTACATTTTCCAGCTTCGTTTTCCAGAAAAAAACATAGCGTTCTCTGGAAAACTGGAGAATGAAAAAAAGTCATTTTCCAGAAAACTAGAAAATGCGGTTTTCTGGAAAATGAAAATCGAAAATGATACAAACGAGGTTTGCTCCATTTTTCATTTTTATTTTCCAGAAAATCACATTTTCTAGTTTTCTGGAAAATGAGTTTTTTTCATTCTCCAGTTTTCCAGAAAACGCTATGTTTTTTTCTGGAAAACAAAGCTGGAAAATACAAACCAAACATGTTTTTCCAGAAAACCACATTTTCTACAGAAAATGAAAATGGAAAACAGCTTGGAAAATGCAAACCAAACGCCCCCTTAGGGTTTCCTTGTGTTCCAATTGGATTAAATCTCAATTGGTTTCATGCCACATGGGGTATATATAGGGCTACGATAGGGACCATCAGAAGGAGTTGGATCTTGGCCTGCTAATGGATCCAAACCCGACCCATTAATGAAGATCCATTCCACTAAAGGATTTCCATTGAATTACCTCACCAACCCCCATATTTACATATGAGCTCCACTTATTATGAGTCATTCATCCCCCCATGTTTAAGATATCGAATGCCCGTCGATTAATTTAAATTATTGATAATTTTAATTAATCAACTTCTGACTTCTTGACTAGTGTTGGACCGGTGCTGTCAATAGAGGGGGGGGGTGAATATCGACCGTAAAAATCTCGCGGGAACTTCGTAGAAAAACTTGTCTTTCGGATTTTCGTTCTAGACTCAGAGTTAGTGCAGCGAAAAATAGAAAGAACGAAAAAAATAACGAGACTTGTACACACGGGATTTACTTGGTTCCTAACCCCCTAGGGTCAGTACATCCAAGGCCTAAGCACGGGAACACCCGTCCACTAATGGTCTCCTTTCCGGACTTTTCGGAGGCGGAGAAACCCGTCTTACAGTGTACGATTTACAATCAAAATATTAACACTAGTAGAAAAATGCTTATTAACCACAGGCGTTCACTGTTGTCGTAGGCTAAAAACACTGTTGTTAAAGGTCATGTTGTTAAAAGGAGTGCTCAACGTCAACAGTTACAAACCGTTGTCGTTTATGGTCAATAACAACAGTGTAGCAATGAGTTTTCACCGTTATCTTTTAATGTGATCGACAACAGGTTAACAATAGTAGTAAATCGTTGTCTTTTGGTTGAGGCAGCCAACAATTTACAACAAATACCATTTAAAAAATAAATTATTTAAATAATTAAACAATATTGAGCAAACACACTTCAAATTATCATACATCAAAATATCATTAAATATCATACATCATACTGTGCAAATATCATACATCAAGATATCTTCAGTATTAGTCCAAACTGAGATAACATCATCAAAATATCATATACATCAAGAACCAGAAACTGAGATAAACAAATGGATGAAGACAGCCACGCCCCAGTTGCTAGCTTCATCCAAGTGCAGTCAACCAGATGAAGACAACCGCACCCCTTAGCTTTACACCATAAGCTGATTCCTTCCCTTGGATATGAATTGTCACAACAAATAGAAATATAAAATGAGCATTCATAACTAAAAATAGTAGAACACAAGCATTCAAAGTTGAAGAATTTCACAAAGACATTTAAACATGACCATTTAAAATAACAAGTAACAAAGGCTAGTATATAGTCAGTAAGTGTTCAGATCAATATATTTATTGATGCTTAATAGAAAATAATGGAACATATGAGTTTACCAATTCACAGTGTATACCTTGGAGCCAAAGAAGGTTTCATGAAATAGTAGTAGGTGGACAAAGTTTGATGCATAACATAATTTCCAGTATATTTTGCCGACCTTGAGAGATATATAACTGCTATCAATAAAGGCAACAGTATACAAACCAGGATCGCCATGACAACCCAAAGCAGCAAAAGTGTCAAATTGCTACAAGTTGAAAAGTTTGATATCTACAGAATATCACAAAATAACATTATGTCAAAGAACGAAGCAAATTTCTGGGTAGAACCAACATGAAAGAGTCTTATACACGTCTGATAGTGCATTATTAATTGACATTCCAAACAAACTAGAAATTGGCCTTGATTAACTAATATATACCAATTATATAACATACAACTCATGTGTAACAAGATACAAAGAATGACTCGCCTTGCCTTGTGTATTTGTCCACCTGAAAATCAATAGATTGATAACTGCATAACAAGAACGCCAACAATGTGTTAACCTACAATTCTCTAGTTCATTAACTAATGACCACTAAAGCAATGAATAAATTCAAAGAACAAATAGAGACACTATCTAACCAATGGAAAAGTAGAGAGAATTTGTTTTCTATCACATTATCAAAAATAGTTGTTGACCAAGTATCTAAAGAGAGTCAGACTATAGGTGCCACCTTTGTGCACGCATGATTATCATCTCAATATGTAATGTGCGAAATTCAAAAAGTGGTATATTGAAATAAAAATATTCGATATATAGAGAAAACCTTACATATGAACCAGGGTAGTTTCCTAGTTTAGCTTGGAACATCTCCCTTAGTGCTGCAAATTAGCAATGCCACTGACTTATTGGTAATAGGACAACAAAAGTGACAGAAGTCGGTAAAATGTTAAAGGGGCACTTACCTGCAACTCGCTTTGGCATTCTAATGGTAATGTGTTCTCTGGCAGAAGTGAAAAGCCAAGGCACCCATAGTTTCCAATCAATAGCAAGCATGTGCTTAACTACAGATTCTTTTCCTTGGTTTATAGGAGTTATAACATAACAACCATCTGCGCATGGAAGTATACAGAAATTATAAACCTCACTCGCCTAACCAGAATATAATAAAACTTATCAATGAAATTCTAAAAATATTTATTTAGGCTCCATTTAAGGAACTTACCTTTAACATAGGCACGTTTGCATCCTTTATTAGGTTGGCATTTTTGGTGGAAAACAGAGTGGAAGAGGATTACTGGACAGAAGAGGCAATCTAAGAGTTAAGTTATTGTGAAGATCATTGGTAAAATAAAACTATACAAGTTCTCCACATTACCATACGTTCCATCTTCTTCCCTCCTCCAATAACGCCTTATTAATACGTCCCTTGGTTTCATACCCCTAAGGTAGATTTCATTCTGTCAAGATCCGCTAGGAACTAAAATAAACAATGCCAAACAAAATAGAAAGAGCACTTTATTTTTGTAAGTCTAACCAAAAAATATCACCTAGGCAACCAATCATGACGAAATTTCACATGGATAATATCTGTGTGACCATCTAAATGTTCTAATATAGTAGCTTGCTCGAAACAGTATTCCCATCTGCAAGAAAATTCATACGGACAACTCAACTAAAGTAGAGAATATGATGGTGAAACCTACTGCAACTTCACTTTATGTTTGCAATTTTAATTGCACATCAAAGAAATGGCTAGAACTGTAAAAGTTTTCTTATGATGACATCTGCTCGATTAATAGGTGACAGAAAAAGAAAACATAGAGAAGAATGAATCACGACTCTTACTCTGATCTCAATGGACCAAGAGAAATAACTTGATGGAAAACAGCTTCAGGACTTGCACCAACTGCACCTACTGCCATTATGGCCGAATTATCATCATGATGCTACAAAAAATGTGTAATCAGTGCATTGAAATCTTTTGTGCAAATTGTTTCAGTCATCCAGTAATTACCTTGCTATAAAGATTGCCCTTCCTTCCTTCTTTGAACAACCGTAGACCTGCACAAGCTCTATGAGCTAAATATGAAGCTTTGGTGGATGGCACAATTATCTAATATATATTTACCATTATCACAGCCAAATATTGTCCATGGAGAAGGTTCTATAACATCAAATATTATCCTATCCCTTTGTGATGATGAGAAGAAATTCCAATCTGGAAACAATCACAGAGTAATATGTCAAAATTGAAACCCCAACAAAATTGACAACATGACTAATCTTGAAAATCCGAAGGGCAAAAAAAAAGAAGGGTTTTGGGGACAAAATGTTATAGAGTTTATGAGAAATGAGAAGCGTACGAGGGCGAGGAAGCGGAAAGAGAACGAGAAACTGATCCCTTTCGGATGTAGTCGGGGTTGGCCATCTCCGGCTGCCTCTTCCTCGCCGGCGAGGCACCCAGTGACGAGGACCTCCTGGAGCGGGCTAGGGCTTCCATCTCCGCCCCGCCTGGAATCCCCAACAAGCAGCGACAAAACCAGGCGAGATGTGGAGAAGGTGAGAGAGGGAAAAGGGGCAAGCTGCTGCTGTGACTGCGGCATGATCGTGACTCTTTTCTATTCTCGTCTCTTCTTCTCTTCTCCCCGTTTCAAATGGAACGTAACTATTTCAGGCCTGCTTCCGTGGAGAAGAGAACCGCACGGAAGAGGGATTGCGTGGAAAACCTGCCGTCGGCGGTGGCTTAGTGGGTGGTTGCAACGAGGAGGAAGAGGAGAAAAAGAGGGAAGTCGCTTGTACTCGCTGGATCGAGAGCAAGAGGAGGCTTTGCGTGTGTGTAGAGCTCGGAGACGGTGCTCCTGTGGCTTGCTCCGTGTGCTCGAAGAGGATGGCGTCGGGCAAGAGGGAGAAAACGAAAGGAGGGGGAAAAGAGGAGGTGTCGGGTTCGGCGAAGGGTTAGGGCACCGATAAATGGCGGATGTTTTCGTTTTCACGCTCGCTCACTCGCTGTTGTGTAATACCACGTAAGCAACACCAATAGACAACGATTATTTAAAAGCTGTTGTCGTAACCAACCCAATAGATAACGGTTTTTAAAAAACCGTTGTCTTTGACATACATAAGACAACGGTTTTTTAACAACCGTTGTCTTTTTCCGCAAAAATTTTTTCAACATCAACAGTTTTGGAAAAAACCGTTGTTAAATAAAAAAAGACAATGGTTTTTCAAAAAACCGTTGTCTATTGGGTGTTGTTGAATCCAAAAATTCTTGTAGTGAATATCCGTCGCTACTATAGCTCTGCGACGGGTTTTCAGCTGACGGCGCCAAATCCGTCGCTATTAGTGTTTTGCAACGGAATAGCGATGGATTCCGTCTGTC
>JAGFNQ010004871.1:46821-227680 GCA_024364735.1 Boesenbergia rotunda | reverse complement strand
TCTTTCCATATTCTACAATATAGATAATTAAAATTTTATAAAATTTAAATTCATAAATTACTATAATTGAATAACATTAATAATTAAAAACATTACATAATATTACATGCATGAAATAAAAAATATTACGGTAAACACATCTACACTAGGCCACGTCTCTCTTTAATTTGTTCAATCATTTTCTCATGTATATAAAGTTGTCCTGGCGTCATCTCACTAGTATCCTTCATGAGAATTTCATAATCCTTATGAAGATCTCGGCTTCTCGATAGCCATTTTTTGCATCTGATACGCTTTAATATCTTGCCATTCTTTGTCGATATTTTGTTCCATTGTATCACTTTCTCTGATTTTGGATTTGCCCTTCCTCTTTGCTGCCTTTTGCCCCATTGGACGAATACGGACCTCAGAATCATCCACATCATGCTTGTATCTGGATTTGATGCTGAAGTGTTCTCCCCTGAATCAGATGTTCTTGCCTTCTTGTTGGAGTAACGATTAACTGATTGTGAGCATATTTCTCATATTCTCTGAGAACCTCCATACTGTATATACCTGAATTCTTTATTTTTGTTGTTGGCTTTCCACATATTCAGTGCATTCTCCAACACATTCTCATCACTCCAACCGCTTTGACGATGAGTATAAAAATTATTATAAATTGCAGAAAATTCATTTACCAGTGGCGCAAAATGATAGTAATGTGATTTTAGCCGCTGATGGCTTCTCGTCAGAGTTCCAGTAGGTCGATGCTTGTTATAGTAATCAGCTATACGTTTCCAAAAAGCTTGATCCTTCTGGTCATTACCAATAACTGCGTCGGTGCTGATAGTTGCCCATGACTTCGCAAGGATCACGTCTTCATCGACAGACCAAAATCTTCGTTTCGGATCATCCATCTCTTGTTCAACTTCACGCTCTTCTTGTGATGGGTGCAGGGGCAATTGAGTTGCTGGAACGGATGATGGCGTCAGAGATTCTTTGTCGCTGCTAGATAGGTCGATAGTAGCTCTTTTTGATTCATTCGAAAGCATGAATGATGGTTGAGAAGAAGAAAATGCATAAGGCAGAGAAGGTATCCCAAATTGATTGCCCATGGCTGACCAATCTTGGGGTGGATACATACCAAATGGAGTTGGGGCGACATTACTTGGATTCATCGAAAAATTTTGATAACTTTGGGAATTTGAGAAATGAGAAGGATATTGTGGAGCATGTGAAATGTTTTGAAAATTTGGAGGATATTGGGTATGAGAGAAAAAATGAGGATACTGGACATTAGGAGGAATGCGAGTATTTTGAGAAGATTGATTTTCTTCCGTATTCGAAGAATTCAAAAGATTTGTAAACGACGTATTGAAATTTTCATCCATCTCGAATACAAACAGAGAATGAAAGATAACAAGAAGAAATTGAGATGAAGGGGAATGAGAAGTTGAATGAAAGAGTGAAATGTATATATAGAATTTTTAATAATTAAAAATTAAAGATTAACCGTTGGACAACGGTCAAATTAACCGTTGATACACAACGGCTAAATTTAATTCCAACCGTTGAAAACTTCAACGGCTAATTATATAGCCGTTGTTGTTTTTTTTTAACCATTTAAAAAATATTTAAAAATTAAAATTTAAAAAAAAAACATGAGGGAGCAGCTCCGCCTGTGCGGAGCTGCTCCCTGTGTCAGAGCGAGGGAGCTCACTCCCACTATGGGAGTGAGCTCCCTCGCGAGCGCCACATCAGCAGTGGGAGCTCCGAAGGAGCTCCCACTGTGGGTGCCCTTAGTTAAGTGAGGTTTCATGAAACTGATTCCGGAGATAAAACTGGTTAAACCGAAGGAACAATGAAAACGATCCATGGTTGACAGTCCCAAAGCAACTGTTTCTGATTAATTAATGAGCAAACAATAGTAGTACAGTAATCCGTGAGGGGTCTTAGGCCTTATGTAGCCTTAGCATGCCCTTCTCAACTAAGAACACGACCATGACTTGGTAAACGGAGCCCTTGTCCTTATTGCCTCCCCTGGCATAATAGATAGCATAACAGAACACATTGGCAAATGAACGTGATGGGGAAGAAGAACAGTGGTGGTCTGGATAGTAGAGTAGGAGTTGTGGGGAGGGAAGGCAACGTCCCTCTCAACACTGTTCCCCCTCCCCGATGACCAACACACTCAGCTTCTACTATACTCACAGAGCCCGAAGCTAGCTAGCCCTCGCCTAACGCCTAGTACGAGAAAAGAAAGAAGAGGAAGAAGGGTGGAGAGAGGAAGAGTCGGCTGGGAGAGCAGAGCAGAGCAGAGCAGGAAGTGAGGAAACTGATAGAGAACTTTCAATCGCACACTCTTTCCTCGTCCCTTCCTTACTTTAAAAAGCACACAGCCTCGTCGCGAGCTATACCTAGTGCACAATGTCGCCAAACTGCAGTCTTTAATTTGTTCTTGCTCCGTTATATTTCCCCTTGATCGCCTCACCATCTTCTTCTACTCTCGTCCGCTGGATCCTTAAGCTGTGCAATGTACTGCTTGTCATGTGCTTTGTTTAAGCTGCTGCTCATGATTATATTCCTCTGCTTGGTTTGGTTTGCAGGAGGGCAGAGGAGAATTCGCTCGATCTCAACAACTACCCTGACGAACACGGCAAGCCGCCGCTGCCGCCGGTAGAGGAAAGCTCGATGACCTCTGCTACCTCCTTCGGCACTACTCGTGAGTAGATAGATAGATAGATATGCATGAACCATACTGTTTCTTTTGAATGATACGTTGACTACTACTGCAGGGTTTAAGAAAAAGAAGGGTTTGGGAAAGGATGAGGTTGCGAAGGTGTACGAGTGCCGGTTTTGCTCCCTCAAGTTCTGCAAATCTCAAGCACTCGGAGGGCACATGAACAGGCATCGACAAGGCACGATACAGACCCAACACACTTGCGTCCATCGATACGTATAGTTTGATTAATCTGTTTGTTTTGTTGTTGTTGTCAGAGAGAGAGACCGAGACTCTGGATCGTGCTCGTCAGCTAGTGTTCAGCACCGAGGGTCTCGCCGGCGCTGCATCAGTCGTCGGGTAAATGGACATCCGTGTCACTGATCGTGTATATAAACTGGAAAAAAAAAGAGAGATGCCTTAAATTTGTCGTTCCAAATGTTCGTCAGATTGAAAGTAGCTCAGGGAAGCTTCCAACACGGCGGCGGCGTGAACGGAGAATCGTTTCTCCAATTCCGACCGGCTGTGGTCTATCCCAATGCGTCTGCGGCGAAGCAATACGTGTACCCTTCTTCTTCAGCAGCCTCCTCGCCCTACCTGCCCCCCGCCGTCGTTTGCAGTTACTACGTCGGCCAGGTCGTCTCCGGGGGCCCCCAGCTCCAAGCACACTGTGGTCCTCATCAGGATCCCGGTTTCCCATGCTACGCGGTGCCGCTGTCTCGCGGTTTTCCGGTCGAGGAAGCTCGACTGACAACTGCAAGAGACGGCGGCGTGCCTCACAATCTGAGTTTGAGTTAGTGTGTTTGTCTGCCGCATGCATTGACGACTGAAACAGAGGATCGTTGTAATGGGAACATCCGTAAATCTATCCCTTAAATTTGATTCTGATGGAACTTGGCTGAAGATCTCCTTCGTGTCAGATCTACTGGAACTTCTTTTTCACATGAAATATACGAATAAAAATATATAATCGAAGTAAAATAGTCGATGGCAGCTAGCAACCATTCCAACTCAAATGAATCTTCTGTCCCAACTTTGTCTTACATCCTCGGCGATGGCCGACAATTCATCCGATCATCGATTGGACACTATCGACGATCTCTAATCACCATCCCAAATCAAACGATAGGAACGGTGAATCAGTTGGAATCACTGTAATTATGATCTCGTCGGATTCGACGGTGGATCTAACGAGATCGTAATTACAACCATCTCCGACGGACTCATCGTATCTCCAAGGTATAATTTGATTCGGGACGACCATCGATAAAGCCTGACGGATTCATCGTCGATAATTATGAGATACGAGTAAAAAAGAACTCTAAGATAGAGGATTTATCTCATTCCAACTCCACAAGGCATCCAAAGCCTGATCCGATTGAGAGAGTTCTCATCCAAATGCCTGATCAGTGCCTATTGAATGTTCTTGGCGATCGTGTAAGAATGCCCGAATCTCGGGGAATACTTTGACAGGTTCTCTGGCGGTGACGATCCAAGGATTTCCTCGTGCGAATAAAGTGGCCAGTGAGATTGGTTATTGGATTTCTTTAACAAACTAGGACGTTGGTGGATCTTTGCGTGTCTTTAGGTATGTAGGTCCATGAACTAGGCAGAATTACGGAAGAAGTAGAATTGAAGAATGGAATTTTGACAAAAAGAATCCTATAAGGCCTAGTTAGTTACTTACGGACGAAGCCATAAAATTTATGAACCTGGGCTAACTCATATGTCCTATAATTTTTTAAGCTCAATAAAACTCAATATAAAGGACTGATCAATAATTTCCTTAGGACTCCACCTAAGTAAGTCCAATTGTATTGTTTAAGTCCAATAAAAAATAAAATCTAATATATACTATATGTATCATGTGATTTTTCATAGCCCAATAAAATTTAATATAATAGAATGGTTAATAGTTTACCTAGGGCTCTACTTAGGCGAGCCCAATTATATTAGTTAATTCCAATAAAAAAAATAAAACTCAATCTATATTACTAACTTAAAAAAAAAAATTACAACATGGACTGAAGCAGACCCCCTCCTTTGGGGTGGCTACGCCCCTGGTTACTTAGTGAATTGATGGCTCAAAAGTATGTAGGATCAAAGCAGCAGGAAAGCCAGAGGTTCATGGTCAAAAGTTCAATGTCCAAAGTTAGAATTATGTTGGAAAATTATGACGCTTTGGGACTTCAGTATCTATAATCTGAGTTTGTGATGAAAAATAGCAGCAGTTTGCATTTCTTGACATTTGGAAGAAATCAGGGTTTTTCCTTGTTCTTTGGCTCCTCAACAGCATTGTTCTGCTCCGCCACCAAGAACCTCTTGACTTTCTGAAAGAAAAATATAAGGCGTCAAAAACTACATTGATAGTGCATAAAGGGCACGTTGATACAAATGGTTCGCGAGGGAACATAAAAGAAACAACTGTAAATAATGTCGCTCGATATTATTAGGGACATAATTGTCTATCATTTATCACCTTACATGTCTGATAAAATATGCATAGATCAATTATATAGACAACTGTTATCTGTCTTTTTGAGAAAGAGAGCCCGGAGCTATACTCATCATCTCAAGCATGTATGATCCGATTCCCAACTACATCATATTTTATAGAAATTGTTACTCTAAATAGGACGTAAATCTTGGGACGCTGGATTTCTAGACCATCCATTATGAACACTTCCTGATTTATCTTGGCTACCTATGAAAAATTTTTAGGAGACCAGATCGATCGTCTCATATTCACCTATTATCTCGATCAACAATTATTTTTTCTTTTGTGAAAGAGAGTCAAAAGAGTATGAGTCGAATAAGAAAGTGTTTACTCTTTTTTGCATGTTCAATCAAGAGAATCGCGGTGTACACCATCTCTAGTCTCTATTATGGTGCTAGGGTAGCCCCCAGGGTATATCAGAAAGGTGATTATTTATCATCCTAGATATTCGTAATTTGATCCTCTACTATGATGTATTTTATAAGAATTTTTTCTTCAAATATGACTCGAACCCTGGGACATTGGGCTTCTAGATAATCCGTCATGAGTACTTCACGATTTATTTTGATGATCGATGAAAAACTTCAGTAAAGTTGGACAAATTGTTTGAGATTTGACGTTATCCAATCTTATTAATTTTATGATACTAGGGCAAGTGAACTAACTGTTGCCATCTCTACTATGGTGCCAGCGAAATGGTATTGTTGTTACCATATAGTTGCATCCCAAAATACCTGCACATCTTGTGCAATTTACACCTACTGATGCAATTTTTTTATTTCAGATGATTTTTCATAAATGAAACGCATATGATTTTTTTTTTTCCGTTCAAAAGCCCTCTAGAAAAATAAAAGCGTAACGAGATTTTTTCAATCTTAGACGATCGATCCGGCGTCATGGAAGGTTTTCATCAGCCATTGAAATAAATCGAGAAGTGCTCATGACGGGCGGTCCAGAAGTCCACCGTCCTAGGGTTCGCGCCCTATTTGAAAGAAAAATTCCTATAAATACACCGTAATTGGGGATTAAACTGTGAATATCTGATATAATGATTAATCGTCCTTCCACTACACTATAATCCCTGGCACAAAAACCCTTTCAAAAAAATGATTAACGAGGTTTTTCTAACCTCGGGCGACCGGCCCGGCCCTTCGGAAGTTTCTCATCGGTCGTCGGGATAAATCGGGAAGCGCTCGCAGTGGGCGGTCTAGAAGCCCAACGTCCTAGGGTTCGCGTCTCATTTAGAGAAAAAATTTCTACAAATACGCATAGTTAAGGATCAAATTGTAAATATCTGAGATAATAACTAATCACCCTATCGTTATATTATAATCCCGGAGATCAAAAAACCATCTCAAGCTTTTTCTCCAAGTGAAACAAATTTATCATTCTGCTTGGTTATTTGACACATGAAGTTCATGATGACTGGTCTACCAGAAAAAGGGGTATAGATGGAAGAGCACCACTAGCAGTCCTTAGTGACTGGTCTAATCTTGTCTGTAAAAGAAATCTTAAAATAGCACGGTTTCTATTAACTTATATCTACGTAAATTTGATGCGACAAGAGTAGCACATGATAATCGAAGAATCACATTTACATTCTTTCAGCACAATGCAATAAAAGTTTTACATTTTCTCTTCCATGAGTCCCAATCAACACGTAGGTATTGCTCTAACACAACGATAACACATAGCTTGCTAAAAAAGATGCAACATAAAAAGTGCTTCTTATTGAAAATCCTTTTGGCATGTTTGCGAAATGTTATATAACCAAAAAAAATCGATTGAAAAAATTCTGCAATCGATTAGCTGGTTCGATCAGTTGACACCAATCGATTGCTTCATTCAGCAATCGATTGGTACGATGGGATTGAGCACGGGATCTATTTTAATTGACTACTCGGTTTGAGTATTGCCAATAAACTCGAAATATTTGAGAGTATGTAAGTGTATTTTATCTTGATATCTCTGCCTACACAATTCACTATTTTTAAGTTTCATATATTCTCAAAAGAAAGAGTAGATTTTAAATGAGCTTATTGCTCAATGCGTGCAAGAGAAAGAGAAAAAGAAAGTGAAAGACACTAGGAGTGTTCACATTATATCTGGTTCTCAAGGTTCAAGCAAGAAGCCAAAAAAGATGAACAATAAACAAAGGATAAACAAATTGACAATTCTAGGAACTATGGCCATAAGGAGTACAAGAAATAAGATAAGGAGTCTACTTGTTTCTTCTGTAAGAAGAAAACCATATGAAGAAAGATTGTCACAAATACGTCAATTGACGTGTAAAAAAGGTAAACTCCTCAATCTTGTTAGTTCGGAAGTCAATTTAATCATTGTACTCACTGACACTTGGTATATAAATACCGATACTACTACTCACATAAGTATTACTATGCAGGATTGTCTCATAAGCCATCTTCCGCTTGATGGTGAAAGATATATCTATACGAGGAATGGAAAGAAGGGTAAAATAGAGTCCATAGGTATTTTAGGCTTTATTTAGAAACTAACATCTTTCTGGATTTAGAAAATATATTTATTATATTGCCTTTTAGTTGAAATTTAATTTCAATTTCTTCTTTGGATACATCAGGTTATTCTTGTTCATTTGGAAATAAAATTTTTCAGTATTTTCTGTAATTCAATGATGATTGATAATGATTCTTTAGTTAATAAGCTGTATAAATTAAATACTTTAACTCTTAATGATTGACAACGTAATTATGTATAGTATAGGTATGAAATGCAAATTGACTGTTGAAAATTTTTCCATGTTGTGGAATAGATGTTTAGGATAAATATCGGAATAACGCCTAGAAATGTTAATTTCATAGGGAATTATTGATTCCCTTGACATGTCAAACTTTAATGTTTGTATAGAGTGTGTTAAGGGGAAGACCACTAACAAAAGAAATAAGGGGGTTAACCATTGTAGTAATGTTTTAGAGCTAATACATACAAATATTTATGGATCTTTTCCTAAAACATCATGGAATAAACACACATATTTTATTAGTTTTATAGACGATTACTCTCGATTCTGTAGGACCGATGCACGTGAGAGGGGGGGGTGAATCACGTGACTTTTAAAATCTTCGTTATAAAATCAGCGTCGATAGAAAATTGTACGATGCTTTTTATAACGTGCGCAGCGGAAAAATTAAAACGAAATGCGAAAGCGAAAAATAATAAAAAAAATTACACGAGGGGTTTTACTTCGTTCGGAGCCTTCGCCGACTCCTACTCGAAGGCCCAGGTTCCTTGAACCTTTCCTGTGGTCAATCCACTAAAAACCTCTACCGACAAACTACCGATCGAGTGATTCGAATACAAGATTGGGCGGAAGTGTAACAGCCCTACACTTCCCCCTTAACTAATTTAAGTGCAAAAAAAATTCGTTACCCAACACTTAGATTTATCTGAAGCAGCTTGGGTGTTGGGAGCGATCTTCCAGCAGCGGTCGGACAGCGTCGAGTCAAAGCACAAACCGCAGCAGAGGAGCGTGGAAGCAAGAGAGCGCCAAAGCTTGAACCAGAATCAAATTTTCTTATCTGTTAGAGGGCTTGCTTGCTTCTATTTATAGTGCCTCGATGCATGATCTTCTCAGCTCAAATTTTATCCATCAACAAGATAAAATAATTAAATAAAAGATAATGTTTCTATCCTTTGCTTCAATTTAAATAAAATATAAATACAGAATATTGAAAAGTTAACCGAGAGGTTTTATCCTCTTACAATTTTATTAATAATTTAAAAGGAGATTTTATCCTTCCAGCTAAGCTTTACGTGAGAATTTTAAGCATTAGTAGGAATAATTTTATTCTCTAAAAAGAAGGAAATACGAATAATTTAAATGATAATTTATCCTCCACCAAGGCTTTAGATAAGGAATAATTTTATAAAATTCAACTACAAAATCTAATTAAATAAATTTTGTAAAATAGAGTTAATGCATTTAGAATCTAATTAAATAAATTCTGTAAAATAGAGTTAATGCATTTAGAATCTAATTAAATAAATTCTGTAAAATAGAGTTAATGCATTTAGAGTTAATTAGACCCCGTCCAAACCTGGATAAGGATCTAACCAGGACTCAACCGAGGTCACCAAAATGGGCCTAAGTTGGACCGCGCCTACAGTTCTAAAATAGGACCCGTCCTCACTGGTTCGCTCCTCCAGTGACTTACCTCACTTACCTCGTGCAGCTCTACTCAACTTCTTAACCCACCAGGTCTTCCTGCCAGGGCTCAACCACCCTGGTCTTTTTGCCAAGTTTCAACCAACTTGGGCTTCAGCCAGTTGTCAGGCCCCGTGAACCCAACTGGACTTCTCGCCAGGACTCAACCACCCTGGACTTCCCGCCTGGTGTCAGGTCCTAAGTCTTTCAACCCTGCACACTTAGTAAAGAGGTCAAAACCAAAAGCAAGTCTAACTTTAACCTATTTGTCATTCATCAAAACTCAGGTTTAACTATTAGTGCAAATTGCACCAACAATCTCCGCCTTTTTGATGCAATGACAACCTGGGTTAAAGTTAGAAAATACCAGATAAAGCAATGAGTCCAAGAATAATATGCAAATGACATGCTCTAAGATCAGAAATTTTTAATTTTCTAACTCAACCCTTAAACCCTCCCCCTTTGGCATTCATCAAAACAAAGAAATAATAAGTGCGCAAGCATCAGAAATAAAACAAGCAATCAAGTAATATGCCAGCCAAGTAAAAAATACTTTAAGTATTTGGGGAAGAAAAAATGCTTAACAAGCATACTAAGTTTCTGAACTGATTCAGAGGAGTAAGTCAAATTCTTAATTTAACACAAACAATCTGAGAGCATAAATGTTAAAGGAAATTTCAAGATATTTTTTTTTAAAATCCTTGTTCAATTAAAGAAGATATTTTCTAAAACAGTTTTCACTAAACATTTTTGAGAGTTAGAATACAAAATATAAACTCAAGCTCCCCCTGAACCAAGTAAGAAAGTTTAGCCCATTTTGAATGTCTAACCGTAGTTACTAGCTAACTATCTATAGGATAGTAGTTTTCACTAGGTTAGTCAAGTCAAGTACTAGTGTCTAGCTTAGCTTTACAGAAAGACTACTTGACTTGATCAATATGAAGTTGGTATTTAACGCCCAGACTTGCTACGATGCACAGGTTTAAGCATTCTGAAGTCCAGGCAATACCCTATGCATCTCACCCCGTTCTAAGTTTTAGCATACACAAACATGTTATACCTAATGTGCTTTGTGAGATGCGGCCTCTAAATCTATAGGAACATGCATCTCTAGGGGTCAAACTTAGGCTAAGTCCACCAGTCTCGAAAGTCAAGTTTGAAATCAAAGTTAATTTTTTTTTAAAAAAATTAAGTGTTAAAATCAAAGTCAATTTTGAAAATCAAGTTTAAAAAATACACATTTTAGAGAGTACAAAAAATGTAAGTACAAAAATTAACTCTAACTCAAGCTATGTGTTAAACAGAATTTGTGAGTTGAGTAAAAGTGATTAGGTCAATCCTAGTCTACAACACACATTCCTATTAACCTTCTTAAATTGCTAAATTCGGATTCAGGAAGTGGTTTAGTGAATATGTCAGCTAGGTTAGATTTGGATTCAACATGATTAAGTTCTATTTCCCCTTTATTAACATGATCTCTAACAAAATGGTGCTTAATTTCTATATGTTTGGTCCTAGAGTGGTGAATTGGGTTTTTGGTTAGATTAATTGAACTTAGATTATCTATAAAAGTTTTGACTTTCTTAAAATCTAAGTTAAAATCTTTTAAGGTATGCATCATCCAGAGTAATTGGGCTACACATTCACCCATTGCTATGTATTCAGCTTCAGTGGTGGATAGGGCAACACAATGTTGTTTTCTACTGAACCAACTAACTAGTGAGGGTCCTAGAAGTTGGCATCCACCACTGGTACTTTTTCTATCTAATTTACAGCCAGCATAATTTGAGTCAGAAAATCCAATAAGTTCAAACTGGGCTGTTCTAGGGTACCAAATTCCTAAACTTTCTGTCCCTTTGAGATACCTAAATATCCTTTTAACTAGGGTTAGATGTGATTCTTTAGCACATGTTTGATACCTAGCACACATACTAACTGCAAAGAGAATATCAGGTCGACTTGCAGTTAGGTAAAGTAAGCTACCTATAGCACTTCTATAATACTTAAGGTCAACAGGTTTGCCATTTGTGTCACTATCTATAGTTTGATTGGTAGCCATAGGTGTCTTAATTTCTTTAGCACTATCCATTCCAAATTTTCTAAGTAATTCTTTAGTGTATTTTTGTTGATAGACAAAAGTACCCTCACTAGTCTGTTTTATTTGTAACCCTAAAAAGAAAGTTAATTGACCTACTAAACTCATTTCAAATTCATTTTCCATTACCGTTATAAAATCTTGTAAAAAAATTGAGTTAGTTGAGCCAAATACTATATCATCTACATGTACTTGAGCTATAAAAATATCAGTTTTTAGAGTTTTAACAAATAGTGTTGGGTCAATTTTGCCTTGGTTAAAGCCTTTAGATACTAAGTAGTTAGACAATCTTTCATACCAGGCCCTAGGGGCTTGCTTAAGTCCATATAAGACTTTCTTAAGTTTAAAGACATAGTCAGGATATTCTAGGCTTTCAAAACCTGGGGGTTGGCCTACATAGATTTCTTCCTTAATCAGGCCATTTAGGAAGGCTGACCTAACATCCATTTGATACAACTTGAATCCCTTATGGGCTGCATAACTTAAAAGCATCCTAATGGACTCAAGTCTAGCTACAGGGGCATAGGTTTCATCATAATCAAGTCCTTCTACTTGGCTAAACCCCTTAGCTACTAACCTAGCCTTATTCCTGACTGTTTCTCCTTGTTCATTAAGTTTATTCCTAAAGACCCATTTAGTTTCAATAAATTTCTTGCCTTTAGGTAAGGGTACTAAGTCCCAGACTTGACTACGTTCAAATTGGGCTAACTCTTCTTGCATGGCTATGATCCAATCAGGGTCAAGTAAGGACTCTTCTATAGACTTGGGTTCTATTTTTGAAATCAAGGCAATTTGACTAAGGTTCCTAAAGGCTGATCTGGTCTGAACCCTTAGCTCTGGATCGCCTATGATCTGATCAGTTGGGTGGGCTGAGCTAACTCGAATAGTTCTGGGTTGGTTAGGTTCAGATTCAGGTGCAGGTTCAGTCAGATCATGGTCTCGGTCCTCAAATTGGCTTTCATTTGGGTCAGTACTAGACCTAACAAAATCAATTGGTTGGTAGGTGGTTTGATCAAGGTTATTTGGGCTAGACATTTCATCAAATTTTACATTGGTAGTTTCTTCAATTCTTAGGGTAGTTTTATTATAAACTCTATAAGCTCTACTGGTAAGGGAATAACCTACAAAGATACCTTCCTCAACCTTAGAGGTAAATTTTCCTAAGTGTTCTCTAGTGTTTAATATATACACTTTGCATCCAAATACTTTAAAATACTTAATATTAGGTTGTTTTTCATAATAGATTTCAAAAGTTGTTTTTCCTAGATTTTTATTTATAGTTATTCTATTTTGTACATAACAGGCTGTACTAACAGCCTCAGCCCAAAAATATTTAGGTAGATTGTATTCATTTAGCATTGTTCTGGTTGCTTCTTGTAGTGTTCTATTTTTCCTTTCTACTATTCCATTTTGTTGAGGTGTTTTAGGACAAGAGAATTCGTGATGGTAGCCATTTTCTAAGCAGAATTGGTTAAATTTTTGATTTTTGAATTCCCCGCCGTTATCGCTCCTAAGTCTTTTAATTTTAATCCCTTTTTCATTTTCTACTAATTTACAAAATTGAGTAAACATATCAAAAGTTTCATCTTTATTTTTTAAAAATTTTACCCAGGTAAATCTTGAATAGTCATCTATGATTACTAAACAGTAAAGGTTTCCACTAATTGATTTTACCCCATGTGAGTCAAATAGGTCTAGGTGAATTAATTCAAGAATTGACTTAGTTTGAGTTTGACTAGTTGGTTTGTGGGTTGACCTAGTTTGTTTTCCTTGTTGACATGCGTTACATAAGGTTGACTCAAGGTTAGATAACTTTGGTAGGCCTCTAACTAAACCTTTTAGTTTAGGTAGTTTTCTGAAGTGAGTGTGTGAAAGTCTCCTATGCCAGAGCCAAGTCTCATCCTTATGGGTTAAAAGATAATTTTCTAAGGGACAGGTTAACTTAATTTCATAAATGTTATTGTGCCTAAGTCCTCTAAGTGATGTTTGGGTTGTCATTGTGTTTGATCAGACATTCATTGGATAGGAACCTAACCTTATAACCAGTGTCACACAATTGGCTAATACTCAGTAAATTGAAGTGAAAATTTTCAACAAGTAATACATTTGTAATTATAAAATCAGACTCAAGTTCAATATTACCTAGGCCAATTACCTTAAGTTTACCGTTATTTCCAAAAGCAACGGTCCCTAGTCTTTTGTACTTGAGTTCTATAAATTTGGTGGGATCCCCAGTCATGTGTCTGGAGCACCCACTGTCAATAATCCATTTATTTACCTACAGTTAAGTAAAAGATTTAGAACATAGGTTAAGTTTTTGAATTTTTTTTTTAAAAAAAATTTAAGAAAATTTTAAACATCCTAAAGAATGTAAAACTTGAATTTGAATTTTGAATTTTATTAATTTTTAAATTTAAATTTTGAATTTGAATTTTATGAATTTTTGAATTTGAATTTTGAATTTGAATTTTTATGAATTTTTGAATTTGAATTTTTATGAATTTTAGAATTTGAATTTTATTAATTTTGAATTTGAATTTTGAATTAATTTGAATTTTATTAATTTTGATTTTGTTAATTTGAATTTTGAATTTTGAATTCGTTAATTTGAATTTTGAATTTTGAATTCGTTATTTGAATTTTGAATTTGATTTGTTATTTGAATTTTGAATTTTGAATTTGTTAATTTGAATTTTGAATTTGATTTTGTTAATTTGAATTTTGAAATTTGATTTTGTTAATTTGAATTTTGAAATTTGATTTTGTTAATTTGAATTTTGAAATTTGGTTTTGTTAATTTGAATTTTGAAATTTGATTTTGTTAATTTGAATTTTAAAATTTGATTTTGTTAATTTGAATTTTGTAATTTGATTTTGTTAATTTGAATTTTGAAATTTGATTTTTTTAATTTGAATTTTGAAATTTAATTTTGTTATTTTGAATTTTGATTTTGTTAATTTGAATTTTGAATTTTGATTTTGTTAATTTGAATTTTGAAATTTGATTTTAGTTGTCCTTATTCATCTCACTTGATCTAAGTTGTCAATCAAAGGGATCCTATGATTTGTGTGAGATAAGTTTGAGTTTGATTTATAAAAGTTAATCTGACCTTTTGTTAGATTCAGGTTTGACAAGAAGCAGTTTAAAAGTATACTTCCATAATTGGTTTCCAGGCCGTGGCGAGGCACAGAGGTCTTCTTTGGTCGAAGCCTTATTGGATCAACAACCACTTTCTAGGCAAAACCGCTTAAGGAAGTTGTACTTTTAACTTACCTATTGAAACTCCTTGGTCTAACTAGTCTAGGATGTGGCGAGGTAGCTTCGGCTAGTTCCACTGGGCTAAGAAGACCAAATAGAGGACGCCTTCCCCTACCTGACTCCTTAGATCAGCTTCCCTAACGTACTATCAGCTCGCCCTACCCTGGTACTGAGTAGGTCAAGTGTCAGACTAACTTTTGAAACTAGTCCTAGGTATCCAGACGGGTAAAGGGTAACTTTGAGGTGCCAACTAATTTGGAGCTTCCCCCTAAATTGTAGACTGGGTGTCTAGGGTCAATGTAGTGGATGTCCCTTTTTGGGACATAAAGTTGATTCTGACCTACTTGCTTTGTTAGGTAAGCTTTCGGAACCCACGCTTTTCGTTGATTTTTGCGGGGGTGGATAAAGGAGATAAAGGATCTTTGGGCTGATCCTGATTTATATCCTATCCCAGATTTATTGTACATGCCCTTTTGTGATCCAAGAATGAGGTCAAGGTTCTTGGATCGGGTTGTGAAAGTTGCTAGTAGATCCTTAAGTTTTAGGACTTCGCCCTTTAGAGTGGAGTTTTCAGTTTCAAGCTCAATTGTCTTTTGATTTTGAGTTTGTTCAGTTAATGTTCTGGTATTAATTAATTGCTCCTTAAGGTCTTGATTTTCCTTAAGGAGCTGGTCATTCCTAGATTCAGATGCAAGTAATTTTTTATTTAAAATGGAAATAATCTTAAAAAAATTTTCATTAACTGAATCTAAATATACCTTAGTCGAGTCGTCCGAAAAGAGTCCGATCTCTTGACTCGACTCGTATTCGGAATCTTCGTCGTGCTCCGAGTCTGACCCGGGTCCAGTTGCCATTAGCGCGAGGTAGCTTGTCTTCTTTGGTGGTTCATAGTCAGAGTCATCCGAACTCTCGTCCCAGGTGGCTTGAAGAGCCTTCTTCTTCTTGCTTTTCTTTGATTGGTCCTCCATTTTGTAGGGACATTCATGTTTGAAGTGTCCTTTTCTGTTGCAACCGAAGCAGGTTATTTTGCTTTTGTCTCCATAACTGGTTGGCTTCATTATCTTTTGGAAATCTCTTTTCGAGAATTTGCTTTTCTTTTTGGCGAGGACTTTTCTTACTAAGTTAACCATTTGTTCCTCGTCATCTGAGTCTGAGTCTGACTCTTCTTCTGATTCTTGAATTTTCTTCTTCGACTTGACTTCTTTTGAAGAACCTGCAAACAAAGCAAATCCTTTCTCGGCCTTGGCGTTAGTTTGTTCGTGCAATTCTAATTCACAGAATAGTTCATCTAAATTTATTTTGGAAAGATTCCTAGAAATTTTATAAGCATCTATGATGGATGCCCATAAAGAGTTTCTAGGAAAGGCATTTAGTGCATACCTTATAATATCTCTATTTTCCTGTTTGTGCCCAATGAGGTGGAGTCCATTTAGTATGTCCTTGATCCGGGCGTGGAGTTGGCTTGCAGACTCACCTTCCTGCATTTTTATGTTAAATAATTTATTCAATAACAAATCTCTTTTTGTTACCTTCGCATCTGAGGTGCCTTCATGCAGTTCAATCAGTTTGTCCCAAAGTTCTTTGGCAGATTCAGTTGGGCCGATACGGTTCAATTCCTCTTTGGTTAGTCCGCATTGGAGTGTGTTCTGTGCTTTGAACTCAATCTGAGCCCTTTTCTTCATTTCTAGGTTCCATCTGTCATGCTTCAGTAGTGCATTGTTTCCCTCGTCCATTGGTGGTTCGTAGCCAGATTGCACCGCGAACCATTGATCCATATCAGTCTTTAGGTACACCTCCATTCTTCGTTTCCAGTAAGGGAAGTCTTCCCCATTGAAGAGCGGAGGACGGGCAGTACTATATCCTTCACCTTGAGCCATCTGAAATAGACAACAACAAAAACACTTGTTCCAAGACTAGGTCTTGGATTAGTAGTGTGGTAGGAAAAGGAGAAGAAAGGAACAAAAAACGACTCGAAATGGTGTTGCCCAAATTCGAGTAAAATCGATAGAAAATATCTAAATTTAGGCAACAATACCTAATTTAGATCGTGCAGCGAAAACACAAAAACAAACGAAAAAGAATTGGATTTCCCCCGGCTCTTATAGTGGTTGCACCGATACAGAGCGAACTTGGCTCTGATACCACTTGTAGGACCGATGCACGTGAGAGGGGGGGTGAATCACGTGACTTTTAAAATCTTCGTTATAAAATCAGAGTCGATAGAAAATTGTACGATGCTTTTTATAACGTGCGCAGCGGAAAAATTAAAACGAAATGCGAAAGCGAAAAATAATAAAAAAAATTACACGAGGGGTTTTACTTCGTTCGGAGCCTTCGCCGACTCCTACTCGAAGGCCCAGGTTCCTTGAACCTTTCCTGTGGTCAATCCACTAAAAACCTCTACCGACAAACTACCGATCGAGTGATTCGAATACAAGATTGGGCGGAAGTGTAACAGCCCTACACTTCCCCCTTAACTAATTTAAGTGCAAAAAAAATTCGTTACCCAACACTTAGATTTATCTGAAGCAGCTTGGGTGTTGGGAGCGATCTTCCAGCAGCGGTCGGACAGCGTCGAGTCAAAGCACAAACCGCAGCAGAGGAGCGTGGAAGCAAGAGAGCGCCAAAGCTTGAACCAGAATCAAATTTTCTTATCTGTTAGAGGGCTTGCTTGCTTCTATTTATAGTGCCTCGATGCATGATCTTCTCAGCTCAAATTTTATCCATCAACAAGATAAAATAATTAAATAAAAGATAATATTTCTATCCTTTGCTTCAATTTAAATAAAATATAAATACAGAATATTGAAAAGTTAACCGAGAGGTTTTATCCTCTTACAATTTTATTAATAATTTAAAAGGAGATTTTATCCTTCCAGCTAAGCTTTACGTGAGAATTTTAAGCATTAGTAGGAATAATTTTATTCTCTAAAAAGAAGGAAATACGAATAATTTAAATGATAATTTATCCTCCACCAAGGCTTTAGATAAGGAATAATTTTATAAAATTCAACTACAAAATCTAATTAAATAAATTTTGTAAAATAGAGTTAATGCATTTAGAATCTAATTAAATAAATTCTGTAAAATAGAGTTAATGCATTTAGAATCTAATTAAATAAATTCTGTAAAATAGAGTTAATGCATTTAGAGTTAATTAGACCCCGTCCAAACCTGGATAAGGATCTAACCAGGACTCAACCGAGGTCACCAAAATGGGCCTAAGTTGGACCGCGCCTACAGTTCTAAAATAGGACCCGTCCTCACTGGTTCGCTCCTCCAGTGACTTACCTCACTTACCTCGTGCAGCTCTACTCAACTTCTTAACCCACCAGGTCTTCCTGCCAGGGCTCGACCACCCTGGTCTTTTTGCCAAGTTTCAACCAACTTGGGCTTCAGCCAGTTGTCAGGCCCCGTGAACCCAACTGGACTTCTCGCCAGGACTCAACCACCTTGGACTTCCCGCCTGGTGTCAGGTCCTAAGTCTTTCAACCCTGCACACTTAGTAAAGAGGTCAAAACCAAAAGCAAGTCTAACTTTAACCTATTTGTCATTCATCAAAACTCAGGTTTAACTATTAGTGCAAATTGCACCAACAGATTCGGCTATCAGTACCTTATTCATGACAAGTCACAGTCTTTGAACATGTTCAAAGTTTATAAAGCCAAAGTTGAAAATCAACTAAATAAGAAAATCAAAGTCATCATATTTGATCGTGGAGATGAATATTACAGTCGATATGATGGATCAGGTAAACAATATACAAAGTCTTTTGCGAATTACCTTGCTGACTGTGAAATTGTGTCTCAGTATACCATTCCTGGTATCATAGTCGGAATGGTGTAGCTAAGTGTCATAATCGGACCTTAAAAAATATGGTAAGTAGTATGATAACTTTTACTTCCTTACGTGAATCTTTGTGGGGTAAAGTGCTTAAGACTGCAGTTTACCTATTTAATATAGTACCAAGTAAGATAGTAACTAAAACCTTTATGAAATGTGGATGAGAAGAAAGTCTAGCATTAGGTATTTACACGTCTAAGCCTATTCAACTGATGCTAGGTTTTATAGTCCTAATGAAAATAAACTAGACTCAAGGACTATTGTTACAATTTTGTAGGTTATTCTGAAAAATCAAGAGGATATAAATTTTATGATCTTTTTAATAGATCCTTTTTCGAAACAAAAAATGTAAAATTATTGAGGACTGTGGGAGCACTAAGGTTAGGGAAATATCTTTTAAGGAAAGCATAAACAATCATTCTATTGTCACTACTAGTGAACTGAGTGGCGAAATGATCACCATACCTTACATTATGGATATTGTACTTCAGTGGGAGTAGTAAATCAAGATATTCTCATGTCATCTATGATGCAAGTAGAGGGTCCTTTCACTCAAACTAAGATATTGTCTTATATTGATGAACAAGTACCTCAACCACCTCAAACATAAGTGTTTTTAAGGCAATCCACATGGGAATAGAGATCCACGGTTACCTAACCGTGATTATGTTTATCTCCAAATGCACAAGTTTGACATAAGATTGGAAAGTGATCCTACATCTTTCCAAGAGATCAAACAATGCTCTAACCCTGAAAGGTAGATTAACATCATGCAAGAAGAGTTAAAATCTATAGTAGTCAATGACGTTGGAGAACTTGTTGAATTATCTGAAGGTATGAAACCCATTAGTTGTAAATAGATATTTAAAACTAAACAAAATTCAAAGGGAAATGTCAGAAATATAAGGCTCTCATCTTGTTGCCAAAGGATCAACTCAAAATGAGAACATTAATTAAGACTCTCTCATGGTAATCATAACATTTATAACTCATTTTGATTTAAAGTTACACCAGATAGACGTAAGAATGCATTTCTCAATAGTCACATTGAGGAGTCTATATATATGGTGCAATTAGAGAACTTTAAGTACGAGGACTCAAAATTCCTAGTATGTAAATTAAAGAAGTCTATTTATGGTTTGAAACAAGTGCTCCATCAATAATACTAGAAATTTGATCAAGTGGTAATTTCATTTGGATTTAAGAACTTTATTGATCAGTGCATATATGTCAAATTTAGTAGGAATAAGTTTGTTATACTTGTCCTATATGTGGATGACATATTGTTTGCAAACAATAATAAAGGTTTGCTTCATAAAACCAAACCATTTCTATCAAGCTATTTTAAAATGAAAGATGTTGGTGAAACATCATTTGTTTAAAGCATATAGATATGTTGTCATTATTCAAGAGACACTCTTAGACTTTAACATAAGGTCTATATTGAAAAGTACTTGTAAGCTATGACATGCAAAATTATGCACCTGGTGATATACTTGGGTTTAGAGGTAACAGATTTAGTTTACAGTAGTATCCATGGCTTGAATTTGAAATAAAAGAGATGGAACAATTTTCTTATGCATCAACTATGAGAAGTCTCATGTATGTATAGGTTTATACATGTCCAGATATAGCATTCATAAGGGGATGTTAGGCATACATGTAAGTAACTCAGGATCACCATACTAGAAAGCTAAGAAGAGAGTGATGTGGTATTTACAAATCACTAAAAGACATGCTCATGTATCAGAGATCAGATCACCTGAGGGTGATTGGATATTCAAACTCTAATTTTGTTGGATGCTTGATAGAAGGAGGTGAACCAATTTTGCTAGTCAGATCATCTAGAGGGGTAATATCTTAGAAGAGCATCAAGCATATGCTAGTAGTCACTTTTGTTGGTGCAATCGACCCAAGTGTGATCGGGTAGATCATGGGTTTTGATGTGTGTGTCAATATGATTAAGTTAGGTTTTCATTGTGATTTGATATGTGTGCTTAAGTCGTGCAGGACTTTATGAGTCACACATGGAGCAACGGAGTGAATCATCCGAGGGACGAGAGCCAAGGAAGAGGACTTCAAGGGCAAGCCGAGGAAGTAAACTTCAAACGCATACGCGAAGGATGGCATGGAGGCAAGCCATGGGCTTTGTGCGCATCCGAGGGATGAGAGCCAAAGGAAGAGAACTTCAAGGGGCAAGCCAAGGGAGTGGACTTTAAGGCATACGCGAAGGATGGACTTCGGAGTGAGGTTGAGTGAGTTTGTAAGCTAGGCAGTCGATTGCCAGAGGAAGCAGTCGATTGCTAGCGCAGAGTGGAAACTCACAGAAAGATCAATCGACTGGTCCAGGCACTAGTCGACTGGTCTGCTTTAAAATAGAGTCGTTGGCTAGGCGTCAGTTGACTGGCCCTTGGGGCAGTCGACTGGTGTCGGGGCTAAATTATTTGTTAACAACTCTCTCCACTATTTAATGTGGAGCTTGAGACTAGGGGATGGTTAGCTCTTCATTGTAAGATCTTCTCCTAAGTGCTCAAGTGCTCAAGCTCTAAATTCACAATCTTCCTCCCAAACCCTAGCTCCATCTTGTAAGGAGGAAGAAGGATTGTGAGAGGTTGTTCTCCACCGAGAAGGGAAAAGACTTAGCCGGAGAATGTCGGGGCATGATCCACTAAAGGATCAAGGGTTCGTCCACCTCAAGGGCATGCCGTGGAGTAGGAGCAAGAAATCTCTGAACCACGTAAACCGATAATGTGTTAGCATTGTTTGTTTTAATTGTTAAGCTTCCGCTTGTGCTAACATTGTAGGGAAGAATCCAAATTGGGATGACTGAGATATTCACCCCCTCTAGCCGTGACATCGATCTCAACAACTTTTACTATGGAGGCAGAGTTGATAGCATGTTATGAAGCATCCAATCATGAGATTGGCTACAGAATTTTATCACAGTATTGTAGATTTTTAATGACATTGACATGCCATGCATTGAGGATCAATTGTGATAATAAGGTTGCAAAACTCTATGCTAAAAACAACCATAGGTTGTCGAAGTCAATGCACATCGACATTAAGTTTTTAGTGGTTAAAGAAAGATTTTAGAGTTATCAGGTGATGATAAAGTACATCATCACAGATTCCATGTTGTCAGATTCACTCACGAAGGGCTTGATGCCTAAGATATTTCGTACGCATGTTGTTGATATGGGGGCCCTTCTTATAGAAGAAGTATCTGGCTAGTAGGAGTCTGTATTTATTTTATTTCTCTATATTTGTTTATAAGACAAATATTTTATTTTGATAATTGTGTAAGTACTTTGGAGTAGTTTTGATATGATAAATCAAATCAAGTTAGGTCTTGAGTAGTCTAATCCTTGTGTCGAAGTGTGCAGGAGCTTTGGAGCATAAGAAGTCGAGCAGAAAATGTAGTATTAAAGAAGGATGACACAGGAAGGGAGCCAACGGACTAGGTGCATCAGAGGGATGAGAAAACTGGTGAGGAGTACACCAGTGGACGAGAAGGGTATACGTGACATCCGAGGGACGAGAAGCCGAGGAGGAAGGTCATTCGAGGAGAAGGCCAGAGTTGGGTTCGAGTGAGCTCAACTATGGATGGACAAAAATCACCCAAGCAAATGAAAGGTAAAAAAGTCAATGTGGATGTTGACTTTGACCAAATGGTCAATTGAGACGTCTCAGCTTCTTATGAAGGCACCTCAGTTGAATGGATAGAATTTTGCGTCAAAGCAGAACCGAGGCATCTCAAGTCAGAACTGAGGTGCCTTGAGTCAGAAATGAGGCACCTCGGATTAAAAACTTATCAAAAGTTACCATTGGTTCCGTGGATAATTTCTTATCCAACTGAGTCATCTCAAGTCTCAACTGAGACACTCAGATCAATGGTAACTCACTTTTTTAGATTATAATAGCCCCTAGAACTAGAAAGAAATAATAAGTTGTGTTTGATTCCTAGACTTTTTCTAAGCTTCTCCAAGAGTATAAAAGACTTCTCTGCCTACAACAAAGGAGCAATTTTATAGAGCATTTTAACTTCCTTCAAATAACAACTACCCTACTTGCAACCAAGTAAATTTGTTTGTCTAGTCTTTTACTTATTTTATGTTGTTTGATTACTATTATAATTGTCTAACCTGTCTATCTTTGCTAAGTCATTACAAAAAATCTAGTTTTAATTTGTAGAGCTATTCACCCCCTCTAGGCAGCCTGCACGGGACCAACAAGTGATATCAGAGCCCACCACTTCAGGAGGACTAACTGTCACCTAAAACAAGAAGATGACGACTGGACCTAGCATTTACACGCCAAAGTTTAAAGGAGAGTTCGCGATGTAGAAATGTCAGATGGAGGTATTTTTTTAAATGGATTTTAAATTATTACCTATCATGAAAAATGATTTGTAGTACTTGAAGAACAGGACAAGCACCTTTGGTCGAAGAAGGAGCAAGCTGACTTTGTAGCCAATGAAAAAGAAGAGTTCCATCTATTAACCGTGTTACTGGTCAGGAAGTCAACTGGATCAGTGCATATGCAACAACAAAAGAGCTCTAGGAGAAATTCCTGGAATTGCATAAAGGGGCCTCAAAAGCGATGTTAGCACGAAGAGATCTACTCTAAAACAAGCTAACCAATCTCTAAATGAATGAAGGAGAAACGATGGTTGAACTACATGTAAAGATCAAGGAGCTGATCATTGGAGTCACGAATCTCGAAGAAAAAGTAACAAATCGAGATTTATTAAGGTATGCCCTGAGCGCTTTCCACAGAACATTAGAATAGATATCATTAATAGACTTCTACTACATTTTCAAGAACCTTGAGGTAAGTACACTAGAGAAATTATTTTCTACTTTCGAACTTCACTAGTCTCAGTGCGTAGGAAGAACCAAAATGATGGACAATATTGCCCTAAACACAAGAACAGGAAAACTAGAAGCAGAGTTTTCAGTCGATGAAGAGAAAACAACCTACATGGTAAGAAAGGTAAATAAATATTTTAAATCAAAAAAGTTTAATAAGATGTAGGGCAAGAAGCATTTTCCAAGAAGAAGAAAAGTCAAGTCCTACAATTGCCAAGAAGAAGGGCACATAAAGGACAATTGCCCAAAACTGAAGGAGAAAAAGGTAAATAAGTCCAAGCACAAGATCTTGAAGGCTATATGGGACGAGTCGTCATCGGATAAGTTTGAACTCGAGGAATATGTCGGACTAGCACTTATAACGAGCCATCAAGAATAGAGCATCGATGAAGGGGGAGCTACTTCAGAAGAAATCTGCGATGAAGGGGGATCTTCCAACTTCAAACACGACATGGTAAGTGAGGTATGTCTGCTACCTCCTAATTAATTATATCATGGTATTAAACAAATGACTAGATCACTATGCAAATTAAAAAATAAAAATACAAACCTAAAAAAGAAAATTAGCCTCTTTATGTCCACTAAAACTATATGACCAATTAAATCATGAAAATAATAAATTGAAAGAACAAATTGAAGGATAGAGGTGCTTGGATGTAGATAAGCTACAATAAAGCCAGATCGAGATTAGGTTTTTTCAGATAAAGGCGCCTGGATGAACCTATTAAAGAAAGGCTTGACCAACATCTTTAAATACAACTTTCATACGTGCTTCGACAATCACTTTGCTACTTTATCCTTGCGATGCAGCTGTACTACTTCTCTACTACGCCCAATCACTATCGGAAAAATGACACCAACACATAAGCGCTTCCCGATTTCCATGTTCATGTTGGTAACTAGTTTTTATTATTATGTATATCTTTCTTATATGTGTAAAAAGAAAGTGTAGGGTATTACATTTTCTTCGTTCTTTATATTTGACTACTCTACCAAGAGTTTATCGATTAAAGGATTTAGTGGATTACCCATCGGAAAGGTCCAAGGGACCTGGGTCTTGAAGTAGGAGTCGTTGAAGGCTCTGAATCAAGTAAAAATACTAGTGTTTGGCTTTTTCATATTTTCTTCTTTCTTAGTTATTTTCTCCGCTATGCACTATTTTTAAAAAGCTGAAAAGGTTTTTTTTAAACTCACGTGATTCCCTCCCTCTCCCCCCCCCCAATTGCATCGATCCTATAATAAATTTTATTTTAGAATAATAAAGTTTAGATCATGATTTGTTATTACAGTTTTGCATAAAATATTTAAAAATATAATCAGACCCTTTTGGGCCACCTAAGAAAATTAGCATATACTAATCACATTTTATATAATTTTCATACTACACATCCACATCTTGACCTATATCATTAATGACATTAGTATTGTGATTACTATTAGGGTGCGTTTAGTTCAAGTTATCAGATATAATCTTAGTTATGTGATTACCAAGTAATAACATAACCAAGGTAATGGAGAATGAAACATAACCTGAAGTTGTTTAGTTCAATTTAGGTAATCAAATAAAATCTTGTTTGTTTATAGGTAATAGTTTATGACATAATATAATATATTATCGTATTACCCTTTAGTTAAATTTAAGTATAATAATATTATATGCTTATAAATTTAAAATAAAAAAGTAAAATGATATTATATACATATTTACTCTCAGTCGTCGGCCGCCGGTGGTGGTCGTTGGCTGTCGTTGCCGGTCGTCGACCGTGAATAATGGTCGCCGGCCGCGAATAATGGTCGTCGGCAGCGAATAATGATCGTCAGTCGTCGTTGCTAGTCACCGACTGTCCTTGCCGGTCGTCGACCGTCGGCAGCCGGCGACGCCGACGGAGGTCGTCGACGATGGTCATCGGTCGCCAGCGCCGATCGCCGGCCATCGGCGGTGGTCGCCCGCCATCATTGCCGGTGGTCGCCCATGAATAATACCTCTTTTGCTAAGGTAAATATTGGAGGATAATTTTGGAAAGATAAGTTTCATAACCCCGGAATCAAGAAAAACCTTACTTTCCTAAGGTTTTCCGATTCCGGATTGCATGCCCCTTTTGCTGATGTGTCGGGCATTGATCATTACTTGAGAATCACTGATTATCTAAACCAAACAAGATTTTTGTTGATAACCTTGGATGAATAACCAAGGTTATCAAGGATAACCCTCAATCAAACGCACCCTTAGAATTTGTTACATTCATATATAGTAACTATGACCGTTTTAGTCTTATACCAATGAAGTTAATGGATCAGATTATATTATTTACGGATATATTATTACATTGGATACCAATGGGGACTTATGTACCAATAAATTCAAGAATTGTTATTGATGTCAATCAAAGTTACATCCGTGTGTTATATATAAATCACATGTAGCTCAAATGGATGATTGTTAGATTTAATCTTCTATTAGGAGGGCTTACTTGCGATTTGCCATGTGAATTATGCCGTTAAGATATCCCATTAAGTGATCTAATTTATGCTTATTGAGGGTTCGAATTATTGGATGTGAGTTAATTGTGTAAAACCCATTAATCGGCTCCGTTATTATTTATTGGTTGATAATGGATGCAGATCCACTATATATTGAGTTGGTGCTCATTGGATTAGGGCTTTACATATAACTCCTCGTTCCCTATTGATGAAAGTTTTTGACGCCGCCACCCTAATTCCTCTAGAAGTTCACCCTCTACTTCTTCTTCCTTCTTCCGTAGGATTTCAAATATTATTGGATGACTCTCTACGATGATATTTCTTCCGCTGCATTCAACTTCCATCGCCATTATTGCAGTTTTTACATTTATTTTGTTGTGCTAAAACCAGATCTCATGCTTAAAATTGTTTTCTCTATTCGAGTTGCTTTTATTCTTAGAATTCATACGCTCTAGGAGATTTGCAAGTTCTAATAGTCAACTATCTATTAGGTGAAATTCATCTGTTAATTCGTCAAAATTGAGATTTGATCCTTAAATGTTTGGAAAATTAAGAAGACGTCTGTCGCTGCATCATTGCCCTGAGGCAATAATTAAATATTCCTTTAGATGAATAAGAATAGAGCCAATCAACTATGTACCTTGAGAAAGATAAGCTCTAACAACAATGGGTTGCAATTCAAACAAACAAACAACAATGTTCTCAAAACTGGATCAAGCCAGTGAACTGGAGGCCCCATTGGTTTCAGTTTTCCCACTTGTATAATGTGAAGACTAGAAAATAGGTTATCAAAGAGTTTGTAGATAACTTTGATGTTAGTTTGAATGCATGATTTATTTTAGGGAAATGAATCTACAAAATAATCTATAAATCTTAAATAATTAAAACATTTATGTTGGAGATCGATGCGTACGACTAGAGGGGGTGAATAGACGCTCACCCACTTCAATCGCGGTTCTTCCTACACTTTGTTAGTGCGCAACAGAATACAAATAAACTAAACTAACAAAAAGGAAATCAAACCATTAACACCAAACCTTTAACGTGATTCGGAGATAAAGCTCCTACTCCACGATAGTCCGTAAGGTGGACGATCTCGATTCGTCGGTGGATGAGTCCCCGAAAAGCCTCCAACTAGCTCGTGTCGCTCCTTGTGGGTGGAGAAACCTCACCACAACACTTGCACACACGCCTGAGCTTGGTAGACTACTAATAAACTTTACCCAAGCATATTTCGTTAACCTTTGCTTAGCCAAACCGAGCTCTCTTAAATAGAGATCGTCCCTGAAATAGTCGTTACCAGTCGACTGGTGCCAACACTAGTCGACTGGTCCACCCGAACTCGAACATTATAGCCCAATGTTCGAATTTCAGCCGACACTAGTCGACTGATCTTAAGATCAATCGACTGATCATTCTGTGACCCTTACCAGTCGACTGATGCTTGGATCAGTCGACTGACCAAATCCTAAACCTACAGTTTCAGCCCCGAGTACAGTCACTCAGCACTCATCCTCGCCCGACCAACCTAGGCGTGGCCTTCTAGCCTCCTCCATCAGCCTCGCGTCCCTCGGATGCCTCTCTATCTTTCACGCCTTGCCTTCTGGAGCTTCCTTCGGCCTCAATCCTTGTTGTCGGGTCTTCCTTTGCCAAAATGTCACTTAGACTTTTCTCCTTCATACTTGTATCCTGCATTCTCATAATGCAATATCAAATACAATAATAAACCTAATTTAAACATTTTCCCAAACATTAAAACCCAAGGTACCTAGATTGCTTCAACAATCTCCCCCTTTTTGATGTTTGGCAACCCGTTTAAGTTAGGGAAACAACAACAAAACAAATGATCATGCATAAATCATGGAACCTAACCTTAGGCTCCCCCTTTACCTAAACTCCCTCTTGAGTAGATTTTCCTTGCAAAAGTACTTCTCCCCCTTTGCCAACAAAGGCTCCCCCTTCACCTAAGCTCTCCCTTGAGCTTGAATTTCTTACAAATGTGTGTTGGTTTCCCACTTAAACCCAACACTTCTCCCCCTTTGTCACACATCAAAAAGAGCTCCAACAATATCCCAATTATTGGATTCTTTAACCTTTAAAAAACCACAAACATTGTGTATTAACCCCCCCATAAGGTTATATGCAAGTCCAACATCATCAAGACATATTTCGACTTTGCTAAAAATAATTTTAGCTTGTATCAATCGACTAGGACAGTTACTAATCGACTAACCTAGTCGAAAATCAACCCCACAAAATTATCAGTCGACTGCCCTCTGCATCAGTCGACTGATACCCTGATATCAACCTATTTCTACATTTCTGACCCAATTTCAGAAATACACCAGAAATTCCACAAGTCTCCAAAAATTTCTAAATTTTATGGAGAGATTTGTGGTACCAGCGTCTACTTGAACAAAATATATTTAAAAATGTATATATCTCGGATCCCAAGATTGACACAAACCCCAAAACTATTTAAATAATTCAATAGACATTGACCTAAAGTCTTAGTTTTGACTTCCTCTTGATGTATATGTCCATATCAAACCACAATGCATGCCTAGTATGTGTTTATATAGCATATATACATCAAAAACTAATTTTCATGTAATATGACCCCAATATCATATTTTCATGCATGAGACTCAAACCCATTGTGCCAAAACCCAAGGATTGAGACTCAAATTCATCTCCAAACCTTTTGACACACTCTATGTCTATCTAGACTTTCGGAAGAAATCCTCCCGAGATTCATTTACCATAGGTCCCAATTTGACTCTTAGAGTTCCTCCTTGAGCTCTTAACTTTAGCCACCTCCCTAGGTGAGTCATCCAAGGTTACTATGCCACACCGATGTACTTTCGGTGACCCTTGGCTCTCAACCATTACCTTCTTAATCTTAGACGTCTTGTCCTTGATTACTCCTCCTTTACCAATGTCTTGTGTCCTTCTAGCATTTGACATTCTTTTAGTCTTGGAGGTACTCAATTTCACATTTATGGGTTTTTGACCACCCGAACACATATCAAGTCCCCTAGGTCCAATAATGAACCTATCTAGAACTCTCTCCATTTCTTCAAGTCTTGCCCTCAAGACTTGATTTTCCAATTCTAGGGCTTTTACCCTAGTGCCAACATGTCCACCTTGGAGATTTCTAGACCTACCCATATTCCTAGGTATATGTCTCCCCTTCTTGGTATTAATGCCTTGCTCATTTACTACCTTTCTCCCCTGAGGCATGGTAGTTTGAGTCTTGTTTGGTCTAGTCATGGATAATGATTTCCTAGGATTATCTACCTTGTTAACCCTATTCCTATCATTATACCTAAATGCATGATTATGCTTGGTAAATAATCTATATTATTTTTAACAAGCATATATGAATTAGAAATTGGATTGAATTTTAAATAAGGGATTACCTTCTCTTTTACCTTTGAAGATCCCCTTGACTTGAGCTGCTCTTCTTATCCAATTTCTTCAAATGCCCTAGCTTCTTGAGCTCTCCTTTCCTTGGGCATTTAGTGTGGTAGTGGCCCCGCTCGTCATACGTGAAATAAATTATATGCTTATTATCCTTAACTTCATCCCTACAACCCTCATTAGTTTTTAAATGAACTTTACCAGGTTTAGGGTTTACCTTTTTTACCTTCTTGAGTGAAGGACACCTACTCTTATAGTGTCCTATTTCCCCATACTCAAAGCATTTGATGTGGGATTTCTCACTCTTCTTGATAGTTGAGGTTGAGGGTTGAGCTTCCAAGATCTCCTCCACCTTGGATTGCTCTTCTTCTTCCTCACTTGAGGATGTGGACGATTCCACTTCCTCCTCCTCTTTAGATGTTGAACTCGTTTCAACTTCCGATTGATCCTTCTCCTTCTCTTAGACCAATGAGCCCTTATCCTTGGTCTCCTCCACTCCTTGTCCTTATGTCGAATTTTAATGTAGAGATATCACCTTTCTCCATAGCTCATAAGCATTCTTGTATTCTCCTACACATGACACAATATAAGAAGGTAATAAATTTAACACAATTCTCGTTACCCCCTTATCCGACTCCACTTCCTCCTTTTGATGTTTGGTTCAATACCGAGGTCGGAGGTGTTTCCCCTTCTTATCCATTGGAGATTCGAATGGTACCTCCAAAGTGGTCCAATGGTCCCAATCCATTTGGAACCAAGTCTCCAACCGTTTCCTCCAATAATTGAAATCGTTTCGATCATATGGAGGTGGGATTCGAGTATCCCATCCTAGCGGACCTTCCAAATTCATCTTCCTCTAGCGTTCTACTCTCCCAACGATTAGTCCGTAGACGAACGAACTGATGGATCGTCTTGCCGTACGCTAGAGGGAGGGTGAATAGCATTTCGCCGAATTCTTGTTCCTACATGGTTAGTTTGCACAGCGGAAGTAATAGTAAAACAATAATAAAATCACTAACCAATGCTAACACGGCGATTTTAGTTGGTATCCACCCCGGTCAGGTGACTAATCCAACAATCCGTCAGTGGATCAAACCCCGGATAACCTCCGGCTAGAACTCGTCGCTCCTTGTGGGTGGAGAAACCTAGCCACAACACCAAGGACACTTCCTGAGTATACAAGACTACTAACTTGCCCTATCCAAGCAAGTTTTGTCAAGAAACTCAGCCACCACGAAGTCCTCTTTAAATAGGACTCGGGGTTGATTTCTCGCTACCAGTCGACTGCCCCTAGGGCAGTCGACTGGTGCCAGCCAAATTCGACCGTTGACACCCCCAACGTTCGAATTTGCCAGCTCACCAGTCACCTACCAGTCGACTGCCCCCAGGGCAGTCGACTGGTCCCAGGCTGAGACCCTTCTGTGAGTTCCATCAGTCGACTGCCCCCAGGCCAGTCGACTGGTCTACTCACCCACCTAAGGTTACCCTTCCTGAGTACATTCCACTCCGCACTCAAACCCTAGGATTTTCCGAGTACAATCACACTGCACTCGTACCCTTACGACTCGACTGACTCCTCCTCCGCAGCCTCGACTGTTGCCTTCGCACCCTCTTCATCTTCGGCTCTCGTCCCTCGGATGCACGCAAGCCTCCAGTTTGCCTCCATGCCATCGTTCATGCATGCCTCGAAGTCCGCGCCCATCGGCTCATCGTCCCTGCTCTTCAAGGTCCCTCAAGTGCGCACACAAGCCTCTAGCTTGTCTCCATGCCACCCTTCACCGTACTGAGGCCGTCCAGTCAAGTCCATATGTATAACCTGTACAACCTGCACACTCAACATACACATATAAGAACACAAGGGTAAACCTAACTTAAACTCTTTGCCCAAACATCAAAACCCATGGTCACACCGGACCATCTTAGGGCTGATTGCTCCAACAATCTCCCCCTTTTTGATATTTGGCAATACGTTTAAGTTAGGGAAAACAAGAAAATAGTCAATAGAAAAAATCATGCTAAAATAAATGCATATGCAATGCATGTATGGATCCTATCCAAGGCATCCTACACCTAACCCTCCAAGTTAGGATTTTCCCACCTAACCCTCCAAGTTAGGATTTTTCCACCCAACAGGCTTTTTAAAGCTTCTCCCAAGCTCCCCTTACATTCAACTTACAAAGGCTTTTTAAAAACCTCTCCAAGCTTCCCCTTACGCTCCGAAGGGAGCAATCATGCTCCCCCTTAAGCTTAGCTCCCCCTAAACCTAGGGTTTCTAGCAAAGATATTAGTTTCCCACTTAAGCTCAATATTTCTCCCCCTTTGCCACACATCAAAAAGAACCCAATAATATCCCAATTATTAGTTCTTAACATCCCCAATGACCCTAAACACAGTGTACTAGGCCCCCATACACTGGTTCCTTGTCATTTGGACTCCAAACCAGCTGCTGATACACAAATCAGCCTCTGGCAGTCGACTGGCAACAGTGTCAGTCGACTGATACGCCTAAAATCTGATTTTCTGGCCGAATTTCAGAAACGCGCCAGAAATTCCACAAAATTCCAAAAATTTCCAAACTTCGTGGACAACTTTGTGGAACCTATACCTACTTGGAAAAAATACATCTACCCATGTATCTATCACCATTCCCAAGTTTGACACAAAATCCAAAAATTTCACAATGAAAATCAAGGCAACTAGGAGGCAACCTCCCCCTTTACCCATGCCTTCTCCCAATTTTCATTTTTCCCAGGCTAAGTTCTACCCAACTTAACCTCCTAAACACCATGTTGAGTTATCCCCAACCCAACATCCGAGTTCTTCCCCTTTTGGGCACCATTAAGGCTTGCTCCCAACCAACCTTTCTTCTAGTGCCAATTAAAACTCTACAAAACTTAAAATATTCTAAAGTTTACAAACACACTTGCTTGGATATACCCTATCCTAGAAAAATATGATATCATGAAAATATCAAGTGTGTTTGACTTTTGCTACACATCTAAATTCCTTAAAAGATTTGGCATTTTGAAATCAAGTCATTATTCCTTGTGTTTGCCTCTTCCAACCCTTTCAAATTGACACAAGGAATTGTCCTCAACTCTAAGGTTCATCCATAATTCCAAAGTGTTTCTGAAAAACCATTCAGAAATCACTTATTAATACTTTGCCCAGACCACCAGTCGACTGCCCCCATGGGCAGTCGACTGCCAAACTTCACAGAAAGTTTTCGAGCTGATAGCAGTCGACTGCCCAAATGGGCAGTCGACTGCCACCTGAATTTCAGGTTTTTCAGCCAACTTTCAGAAATGCCCTAAAAATTCTACAAATCTCCAAAAAATATGAAATTTTGTGGGAAGATTTGTGAAGCTAATATCTACTTGGGAAAAATATATTTCCAAATAAATGTACTTCAAATCCCAAGATTGGAACGAAATCCTACTTCTTCTAAAAAGTATCAAATGAGCTCATCCTAAAAGTGCTAATTCTCACTTCTCTTCAATGCATCCACTTCTCCTTGATCACAACTCATTTATATTATTGAATTATATGGTGTTCCACCATTAAACCTCAATTTTATGAATTTTAACCCTCTTTTCACCTTTTTCTCCCTAAATTTTCATTTTAATGTCCCAAAATCTAGGAGTAAGACTTATCCAAGTCTTCCAACCTTTTTGGCACATTTCACCTAATTTCCTAAGGGAGAAACTTTTGAGATCCATCTACCATGGACCCCAAAGGCTTCTAGAGCTCCCCCTTGAGCTCTTAGCCTTAGCCACCTCCCTAGGTGACTCAATCCATACTAGGCCACACCGGTGTGCCACCGGTGACCTTTTTAACCTTGGACACCTTGCTCTTGGTTAGGTCACTCTTTTTACCCTTGGATGGCATCCCCTTGCTATCCTTGGACCTTCCCTCCTTACTAAGATTGTATGTTTTCCCAACATACTTCTTTCCATTGCCCTTGGAGGTCTTAGATCGGTACCCTAATCCCGATCTATCATAGTTGGGTTTGATACTACCCAACACCATGTCTAAGCCCTTAGATCCAACCGTGAATCTTTCTAGAGCTTTTTCTAATGTATCAAGTCTTGCCCTCAAGGCTTTATTTTCCCTTTCTAGGCCCTGAACCCTAGAGTCCATATGTCTACCTTGGACATTCCTAGACCTATCCACTTTCCTAGGCATATGTTTCCCTTCCTTGGGGTTAATGCCTTTAGCCTTGGATAGATAGGTCTTAGACCTATCATGATGCATGCTTTCTCTAGAGTGGTGATCTACTTTATTATCCTTATTCCTATCATTGTACTTAAATCCAAAGTTATGTACCATTAAGTAATTTTCATAATTTCTAGCATGCATGAATGAGTGATTTACATGAGTTTTAGAATACAAGGAAGAACTTGAAATTGAATTACATTTTGGCTTAGGGTTAGAAGTTACCTTCCTTACCTTTGGTGTTCCTCCTTGATGTGGGCTTTTTCTCTTCTTTCTTTCTTCTTTCTCTCATCTCCTCAAGTGCTCCATTTTCTTTAGCTCACTTTTTCTAGGACACTTGGTGTGAAAGTGCCCCATCTCTCCACATGTAAAGCATCTAATCTTCTTCCTCCGTTCTTGGGCTCCTCCATTCCTACAATTAATGTTAGATTCAAATCGAATGGACCCGGATTTAGAAGTTACCTCTCTTTTACCTTTTGGGCACTTGTCCTTATAGTGCCCCTTTTCATTACACCCAAAGCATGTAATGTGGTCCTTTCTCTTGGCTTTGGTGGAGGTAGATGCTAGGTTGACTACTTCTTCAACTTTTGACGATGTGGAGGCTTCCTCTTGATCATGTGTAGATGAGGGTCTCTCCTCCCCCTCAATCCTTGAGGTGGTGACCTCTTCTTCTTCTTCTCTTGAGGAGGTCGATGATCTTTCACTTAGCTCCTCTTCCTCACTTGAAGAAGTTGACACTTCTTCCTCCTCATGAGCTATTGAGCCCATTTCCTTGGGCTCTTCCACCACTTGACCTTGTGTAGGGTTTTTATGAAATTCCACCAACTTGGTCCATAATTCGTGTGCATTCTTATAATTCCCTACAACACTCAAAATGTTATTAGGCAAAAGATTTATTAATATACTCATTACCTTCTCATTTGCCTTTGATTGCCCTTGTTGTTCTTGAGTCCAATATCTTGGGCGGAGCTTCTTCCCATGCTTGTCTCTTGGAATTTCAAATGGTTCTTCAAGCACCATCATGCACTCCCACTCCATCATCAGCCGCGTCTCCATTCTTGACTTCCAACACCCGAAGTCTTCATGGTCGTAGACCGGTGGAGTGTATATGTCATCCCCAAATTTGCCTTCCATGATTCTTCACCTCTAGCGGTTGCTCCCTCGGCGGTTAGTCCGATCAAGAGCGGTCCTTCACTCTGATACCAACTAATGGATCGTCTTGCCGTACGCTAGAGGGGGGTGAATAGCGTTTCGCCGAATTCTTATTCCTACACGGTTAGTTTGCATAGCGGAAGTAATAGTAAAACAATAATAAAATCACTAACCAATGCTAACATGGCGATTTTAGTTGGTATCCACCCCGGTCGGGTGACTAATCCAACAATCCGTCAGTGGATCAAACCCTGGATAACCTCCGGCTAGAACTCGTCGCTCCTTGTGGGTGGAGAAACCTCGCCACAACACCAAGGACACTTCCTGAGTATACAAGACTACTAACTTGCCCTATCCAAGCAAGTTTTGTCAAGAAACTCAGCCACCATGAAGTCCTCTTTAAATAGGACTCGGGGTTGATTCCTCGCTACCAGTCGACTGCCCCCAGGGCAGTCGACTGATGCCAGCCAAATTCGACCGTTGACACCTCCAACGTTCGAATTTGCCAGCTCACCAGTCACCTACCAGTCGACTGCCCCCAGGGCAGTCGACTGGTCCCAGGCTGAGACCCTTCTGTGAGTTCCATCAGTCGACTGCCCCCAGACCAGTCAACTCGTCTACTCACCCATCTAAGGTTACCCTTCCTGAGTACATTCCACTCCGCACTCAAACCCTAGGATTTCCCAAGTACAATCACACTGCACTCGTACCCTCACGACTCGACTGACTCCTCCTCTGCAGCCTCGACTGTTGCCTTCGCGCCCTCTTCATCTTCGGCTCCCGTCCCTCGGATGCACGCAAGCCTCCAGCTTGCCTCCATGCCATCCTTCACATATACCTCGAAGTCCGCGCTGATCGGCTCATTGTCCCTGCTCTCCAAGGTCCCTCAGGTGCGCACACATGCCTCTAGCTTGTCTCCATGCCACCCTTCACCGTACTGAGGTCGTCCAGTCAAGTCCATATGTGTAACATTTACAACCTGCACACTCAACATACACATATAAGAACACAAGGGTAAACCTAACTTAAACCCTTTACCCAAACATCAAAACTCATGGTCACACCATACCATCTTAGGGCCGATTGCTCTAACACGAACCTCGCTCTGATGCCACTTGTTGGAGATCGATGCGTACGGCTAGAGGGGGGTGAATAGTCGTTCACACACTTCAATCGCGGTTCTTCCTACACTTTGTTAGTGCACAACGAAATACAAATAAACTAAACTAACAAAAAGGAAATCAAACCGCTAACAACAAACCTTTAACGTGGTTCGGAGATAAAGCTCCTACTCCACGACAGTCCGTAAGGTGGATGATCCTGATCTGTCGGTGGATGAGTCCCCGAAAAGCCTCCGGCTAGCTCGTGTCGCTCCTTGTGGGTGGAGAAACTGTTAGTGATATGAGAGAAGTGGCCTAAGGCAATCGCCTTATGATTGTAATCATTTATTTTAATAAATGAATATTCACTATTTGAGTATACATGTTTGTGTATTTGATTGAGATCTTAAACTCATTTACTGAATGTCCGCAATACAATTCACAGCATGAGAGAATTTGTGATGAATTCACAACTAGTGATTATCTCTACATGTGCAATTGTGAAGTATTGAAATTGTCCCTAGTAGATGAATTGATAAATACAGACACTATCAATTCTGTTGAGACTAGCTTGGGTTATTCTCTAATCAGCTGATTCTCACTAGCTGGTGACATTGAGATGTCCGGAGATAAAGATGAATGCTAGTTAAGGGAACTAGTTCATTGGAGTGACTGGCTGTAAAACTTCATATGGTAGTCTACATATAGATATGTCAGTGAAGTTCTTACTGCAGCTTAAGTGCGATGTTCCTTTGACTTGCGGTGTTCAAGTCATCTTGGTCATGGAGACTTATACTTTGACATCTTAAGCAAGCGTCTCCAAGGAGGTGTGGACCCAAGATGATTGGGTATAAGCCGAAGTGCCCGAAGATGTTTGAACAGCCTACAAAAGATTCACCACTCCTTGCGAGGAGATGTATACCTGAGGCCTATCGTCAGATTGTTACTCGAAGCCTCTGGCCAGAGCATGACATGTTCAGTGAATCTCTTAAATACATGAGAGTAATTAGAATCCGTAAGACGAGAAAACGTTACTTGGGCTAGGTGTGACGTAGTCAGCCTAGTGGGGACTGACACACATAGACCATGTCCTGAACCAAGTGGGTATAAGATGGTGAAGGGAATGGGGCACGATTCATTATAGCTGCTGAAGGGTTTCAGAATTGTTTCTGAGGTCAACCGTTGATCTTTTGATAAATTGGGGATCATGATGTACTACTAGGTGCCACTCATGATCATTTTATAATTGATTAATTATAGACGGCCAACATAAATCGAAAGCCTATTTAGTCACACGCACTACGAGTAATCCGAGGGATTTAAAACGAGTTGAAAATTAGATTTTCTAATCAAGAGAGATTAAGTTTGGTTGAGCCAAACGATAAGTCGAATCTGAATTTTTCAGAGACGCATCGGAAGCGTAAAATGACTAAGTCTTTTGAAGACTTAATAGATGAATTAAATAAGTTTAATTCATTGGGGCTTGGCTTGAATGGGCCGGCCAAAGAGGGCCTCCATCCTCTTTGCTTGGCCGGCCACAACAAAGGGAGAGAACCAAGTTTTTAGTTCAATTTATAAAATAAACCAAGTGTGGTTTGTTTTATAAAATTATGGATGATATAAATTTTTATATAATAAATCAAGGTTTGGTTTATTTTATAAAATCAATAATGGATTGATTTACCATGATAATGAAATTTATTCCATAGGAGAGAAGAGACTTAATTGATTTTTTATCATGAATTAAAATATGATTTTAACTATGATATAAAATCAAACTTGGCATGATGGAATAAGTTATTCCATATTTGAGAGGCTTGATGGTTGAGAGGCCACTATATAAAGGACCCAAGGCAAGGCTTGGGTGTGAATTATAGAGATGAAGACATAGGCTCTCTCCCTCTCTTTCTCTCCTTCTCTTCTCCCCTTCTTGTCGTGCGCCAACCAGCCCCAAGAAGGAGCACCAGCCGGCCGCCCCTGCCCTTTCCCTGCCGACCACCACCTGCTGCCGGAGAAGGAAGCTCCGGTCATCTCTTGGCCGGAAGAAGGTGCTGCCGGAATTAGAGTTTGCCGCAAGGATCTTTTTGCTGCAAGCCTCTTCTTTTGCTTCGCCGGAATTTTGATTCCGGCCATCCTTTTGTAGTTAGTCTTCCGACTTCTCTCTTGGTTTTTCTTGTCACGTTCTCGGAGAATCTAGTAGTTCTCGAGAACACGAAACTCGTGGCTTTGTGAAGTCATCCCGAAGATACTCGGCATGGATGCGAATAAAGGCGAAGCTTCCAAGGGACGCTTACGGTTGGATCTCGTCCCTTCCTTCGAGTTACGCGAGGTAATACGTAAATTAGTTAAGGTTTCTGCAAAATTTCAAATATATGATCATGTCTACATAAGATAAAATTGCATGCTTAGATGTGTGGTTAAATGATTTAGAGAAATTATTTATGCTAAACCTTCCGCTGCACATAATTAATTTTGAAATAACGAACCCGTATCCATGTCAACATGCACCCGGTCCCAACAGTGGTATCAGAGCCAGGTTTGTGTTCGACATAATCACATAATTATTTTGCGGAAAGCTTTATCATGATTTCAATTTTGGAAAATTTTCAATTATGGAAACTTTCCAATTATGGTAAATTTTCGATATAGGAATTTCAAAGTTTGGAAATCCTCATGAAATTTCGCAAACTTTTGAAATATCTCTATTTCTGAAATTTTATGATAATTGTGAAAACTTTCTATTTTTGAAAACTTTCCAATTTTGAAAATTTCCTATTTTGGAAATTTTCTAATTTTGGAAAAACGTAAGTTTTCTTTGTACCAGAAATTTACAATTATTCTTAAAACCTTTTATTTTTGGAAACTTTCCATTTATGGAAAGCTCGCAATTTTGGGCACTTTCTTTCAAGAAAGTCTAGACAAATTATGGGAATATTAATTGACATTTAAATTTATAATTAGAAATTAAATTATTTACAAAATTCTTTATTTTGGATTGAGCCTCGGGGAGCCGTCCAATTTAAAGTTAGTTGTTATAATTAAATTTCCTAAATTGAATTTAAGCTGTCAAATGTTTAATTTGGATTGAGCCTCGGGGAGCTGTCCAAATTAAGTTATTGATATTAATTTTCCATAAATAAAATATGTGATCAAATCTTGGGAAATTTTGAGGTGATTCTCAAACGATAATTTCCTTATTTGATTTATGAGGTGATGCTCTTACATATTATTGTCTCCAAAATTAATTAGGAAAATTATTTCCTATAGAGTATATTTCCTTAAATAGGATTTTCATGAAAATAATATGATGTTGAATTAAGGGAATCTGTCTCTTAATTTAATAAGATTTGATTTAGAGAAATCAAAGTCTTAAACATATTATTTCCGAAATTGATTATGATAATTCAGGAAATTGTTTCCCAAAACAATTCCTTGAATAAAGTATGAAATTATAATTAGGAAATCCGGTTCCTAATTCAATTAATGAGACTTGATAAATTAAGTCACATACATACTTTATTAAGGAAATCGTTAGAACATGACATAATTATATGTCATGAATGTGCATAAAAGAAAAGGATGAGACCCAAAACCCCTTACACAATATTAAGGCCAACACCTTCCATTAATATGGTTAGAACCGGAGTTTTGTTTCTCGTTTGAGTTGATGGACACATCCATGCCCGGCTTGAACCTCAACATGTTCAAACCATGGAATTAGTTTATGATTAATATAGTTGGAGTCAGAGGTCAATCCTTAGTTTTGGTTGTTGAACACATCCAAGCCTGACTAAACAGTTGAATGAGCTCCAACCATATTAAAACTATTTCTTGATTAATGGGTCAGCCTTAAGCTTGGAGCATCGATTTGTTGTGCCACAGCCAAGGTCGATGTAAAGAGAGGTGCAGTTGGGTGCTATGTATATTGTTGCATACTTGTTAATGAGTTAACAACCCAATGATTTATGCAAACATTCAATTAGTTGATAGCATAATGTGATAGTTACATATGTATAATATGTAATCGGTATAATTACCTACCTTCATAGCTAAGAATAACTTGATGAACTCTAGCCATGGTTGTTCTTATCTATGATTGGATATCAACCTATTTGGAGATGTTCCTACGATCTCCCGAATTGATAAAAAGGGTTATTCAATTCGAAAAATAAATAGGATTTAATTAATGTATATTGATGTATTCTTTATCATTCTCATCACATAACCTCAATTTGTATTTCTAGGATAATCACCTGATCATGTCTTCTCTGAATTTGCGTTCCATTTTGGACACCAATAAGTTGACTGGGCCAAACTTCATGGACTGGCTTCGAAACCTGAGGATAGTCCTCAAGGCAGAAAAGCTTGCTTATGTCCTTGAAGAACAACTTCCCAACCATCCTCCTGAAGATGCAACTCCAGACCAGTTAGTGGCCTATCAGAAACATGTGGCCGATTCTGAACTTGCGAGTTGCATCATGCTGGCCGCTATGGTACCTGAGCTACAAAAGCAGCATGAGCATATGGATGCTCATACCATCGTCTTCCATCTTCATGAGCTGTTTGACGAGCAGGCGAGATCCGAAAGGTTTGAGGTCTCCAGACTCCTCTTCACCTCTAAGATGCAGGAAGGCACTTCTGTTTCACAGTTTGTGTTGAAGATGTTGGGGTACATTGAGCGACTAGACACACTCGGATTTGCAATAGATCACGAACTATGTATTGACTTAATTCTGCATTGTTTGCCCAAGAGTTACTCACAGTTTGTGATGAACTATCAGATGAACAAACTGGAGACTATCATTCCTGTGTTGCTTAACCTGCTGAAGACTGTAGAGTCTTCTGTAAAGCAGGATCAGAAGACGGTACTGTTAGTTGGTTCCTCAAAGAAAGGCTCTAAGAGGAAGCCCAAAGAACAAAATAAGGGAAGGAAGAAAAATGCCAAAAAGATTGAAAAGGCACCAAAAGGCACTTGCCATCATTGCGGCAAGGAGGGCCACTGGCGAAGAAACTGCAAGGTTTATCTTGAGTCCTTAAAGAAGAAGGCATCCGATGCCCCATCCTCTTCAAGTATCTTCGTTATTGAATGTCACTCTATTTCCTCGGACACCTGGGTACTTGATACTGGGTGTAGCTCACATATATGTAATGACATACAGGGGCTAAGGAATAGAAGAAGACTCGTCAAGGGAGAAGCGAATTTGCGAGTTGGAAATGGAGCAAAGATTGCTGCTGTTGCCATCGGAACATATTTGCTAAAGCTCCTACTGGACTTGTCTTAGAATTGAATAATTGTTATTTTATTCCTTCGTTAATAAAGAATATTGTATCTATTTTATGCTTGAATGAAAAGGGTTATCATTTAACTTTTAGTAACAATTGCTGTTACATAACTTTAAATGGTGTTCATTATGGGACCGAAACTTTATGCAATGGTATCTACACGTTAGATTTATTCGGTGACGTTTTTAATATCAAAGTTAGCAACAAACGTGCTCGAATAGATAATCAAATAGACTCCTATATGTGGCATTGCTGTCTTGGTCATGTAAGTAAGAAACGCATGACCAAATTACACCGATGTGGAATTCTGGAATCATTTGAACACGGTTCATTTGATACATGCGAATCATGCAAAAGGCAAGATGACCAAATTACCCTTTTCCAGAAAAGGTAAACTATTGGGAGAATTGCTTGGTCTAATACATACTGATGTATGTGGACCAATGTCAACTCTTGCACAAGAGGCTATAGCTACTTCATTACCTTTATCGATGATCACTCACGATTCGGGTATGTGTTCTTAATAAAACACAAATCTGAAGCTTTTGAGAAATTCAAAGAGTTCAGAAGTGAAGTAGAGAAACAGCTTGGCAAAAGTATTAAGATACTTCGATCCGATCGGGGTGGTAAATACTTAAGTCAAGAGTTTCAAGATTATCTTAGGGACAATGGGATATTGTCTCAATGGACTCCGCCATATACACCACAGCATAATGGTGTATCTGAGAGGTGTAACCGAACCTTGATAGACATGGTTAGATCTATGATGAATCATGCAACTCTTCCAAAATCCTTTTGGGGCTATGCACTTAAGACAGCTGTTTACTTACTAAACAGAGTCCCGACCAAAGTAGTCTCTACTACTCCATATGAGACGTGGAATAGTAAGAAACCTCATTTATCTCACCTAAAGATATGGGGTTGTCCTGCTTATGTAAAGCGGACTGTATCAGACAAATTGGATGCTAAGTCTGATAAATGTCTATTTATTGGATACCCTAAGGAAACGAAAGGTTACCAATTCTATCATCCCTTGGAACAAAAGGTGTTTGTTTCAAAGCATGCTGTATTTCTAGAAAAAGAATTTCTTTTACAAGAAAACAGTGGGAGTAGCATTGAACTTGAAGAAGTTTAAGAAACTCCAATAGACATTACAGAGACACCTAGTCTAGACCCACAACCAATAACTTATAATGATAAGCTATCAGTTGAACCTAAAACAACACTACTTCTTCGTAGGTCTGATAGGACACGCAATATTCCAGAGAGATACGGATTTCTCATAAGTGAATCGAACGACGTGTTACTCATTAACGATGACGAACCTATCAGTTATGAAGATGTTTTGAAAAATTCAGAAAGGGATAAATGGCTTGAAGCCATGAAGTCGGAAATGGATTCCATGTACAAAAATCAAGTATGGGACTTAGTTAACCCACCTGAAGGGATTAAGCCCATAGGGTGCAAGTGGGTTTTCAAGAAGAAAACCGACATGGAAGGTAATGTTGTTACCTTTAAGGCTAGATTAGTGGCAAAAGGATATCGTCAGAAACAAGGAATTGATTATGACGAAACCTATTCGCCAGTAGCTATGCTTAAATCCATTAGGATGCTCCTGGCCATAGCAGCTCATTATGATTATGAGATATGACAAATGGATGTGAAAACAGCTTTCCTTAATGGAAACCTGCTTGAGGATGTATACATGATACAACCTGAAGGTTTCACATCGGTTAATAAAACCAAAGTATGCAAGCTTCGACGATCCATATATGGACTAAAGCAAGCATCCAGGAGCTGGAACATCCGTTTTGATGAGACAATCAAAGAGTTTGATTTCTCACAAAATCCTGACAAACCTTGTGTGTACAAGAAGGTTAGTGGGAGTGCAGTCGTATTCCTAGTGTTATATGTCGATGACATATTACTTATAGAAAATAATATATCAGTCTTACAGTTAGTTAAAATTTGGTTGTCCAAAACTTTCTCCATGAAAGACCTGGGAGAAGCAACCTATATCCTTGGGATTAGAATCTATAGAGATAGATCAAAACAGTTGCTTGGTCTTTCGCAGTCTACATATATAGACCGAGTGCTAGAAAGGTTTAGCATGTCAGAATCCAAGAAAGGTTACCTTCCCATCAGGCATGGGATCAACCTTTCGAAGTCTATGTGTCCGCGCACAGAAGACGAGAGGATTTGCATGAATAAGATTCCTTATGCATCCACGATAGGATCTATCATGTATGCTATGTTATGTACTAGGCCCGATGTATCGTATGCTCTGAGCGTCACAAGCAGATACCAGTCTGATCCAGGAATGGATCATTGGGCGGCTGTCAAGACAATCCTCAAGTACTTAAGAAACACTAAGGATGTGTTCCTAATATATGGAGAAGGTGATATGGTAATACGTGGGTATACAGATGCCAGTTTCCAGACAGATAAGAATGACTCCAAATCTCAATCCGGATACGTATTTATTTTGAATGGAGGCGCAATAAGTTGGAAGAGTTCCAAGCAAGACACCGTAGCGGATTCTACCACGGAAGCGGAATATATTCAGCTTCGGAAGCAGCAAAGGAAGCAGTCTGGATCAAAAAGTTTATCTCAGAACTTGGTGTGGTTCCAACCATTGATGAAGCAATACCTGTTTACTGCGATAACAATGGAGCTATTGCACAAGCAAAGGAACCAAGGTCTCATCAGCGATCCAAACATGTGCTTCGCCGCTATCATCTGATCAGAGAGATTATAAGTAGGAATGACATACAAATTGAGAAAATTCCCACTGAAAGGAATTTAGCGGATCCTTTAACTAAGGTCTTTCCTCAAAGTAAGTTTGAGGGTCATGTTAGAGCCTGTGGTATTGGGTACCGTAGCGATTGGCATTAGGCCAAGTGGGAGTTTGTTAGTGATATGAGAGAAGTGTCCTAAGGCAATCGCCTTATGATTGTAATCATTTATTCTAATAAATGAATATTCACTATTTGAGTATACATGTTTGTGTATTGATTGAGATCTTAAACTCATTTACTGAATGTCCGCAATACAATTCACAACATGAGAGAATTAGTGATGAATTCACAACTAGTGATTATCTCTACATGTGCAATTGTGAAGTATTGAAATTGTCCCTAGTCGATGAATTGATAAATACGGACACTATCAATTCTGTTGAGACTAGCATGGGTTATTCTCTAATCAGCTGATTCTCACTAGCTGGTGACATTTGTTGGATCGAGAAAACCGATAGAGGGGGGGTGAATATCGGAAAACATTCGGATTTGAGTAAGAGTAGGTACGCAGCGGAAATTAAAAACAAGACACAGAGACACAGTCGATTTACTTGGTTCGGAGCCTGTGTCGACTCCTACTCCAAGGCCCACGGTCGTTGACCGTTTACTTTGGGCAATTCTATATAGGCGCAAAAAGGTTTACAGAATTTAATTACAAAGATAAGTGCAGTAATTAAAAAGAACGCTCTTCTTTACCGACGTCCGGAGTAGATCAACTTTTTTGGAGCAGCGGGACGTCGTCGGCTCGAGTTGGAAGGATTCCGGAGCAAGGCACGAGCGTAGAAGAGCTTTGAGGCGATGAGAGAGTTGTTCTTCTGAAGCCTTAGTCGAAGGCCCTTTATATAGGGCCTGGGGGCGCCCGGGACGTCGGGGGCGCCCCCCACGTGGCCTTTGATCCGCCAAAGTCTCGGTCGCGTCTGATCCTCTGGATCCGCTTTGATCGGGGCGCCCGGAGCGCTCGGGGCGCCCGGAGCGCTCGGGGCGCCCGGAGCGCTCGGGGCGCCCGGAGCGCTCGGGGCGCCCGGAGCGCTCGGGGCGCCCGGAGCGCTCGGGGCGCCCGGAGCGCTCGGGGCGCCCGGAGCGCTCGGGGCGCCCGGAGCGCTCGGGGCGCCCAGATTGACCGGGTCAAAGTCCTATCTCCTTGGCTTCGAGGGGTTCGGGTTCGAGGTTGCGCATGGGGGCGCCCGGGACGCTGGGGGCGCCCGGGAGCAGCGCGGGCGCCCGGGAGCACGGGGGCGCCCCGCCCAGCAGCTATTCAAACCCTTTTTCCTTTGACATGTTTTGTATGTACCTTGGGGGCGCCCGGGACACTCCGAGCGCCCTACTCAGCCTTGCCTCTCTCCTTTGAGGCTTTCTGAGCTGCAGACACACATTCCTTCGGTCCTGCATCTAGGGTTAGTCCAAAACACAATAATAATTTATTAGATTTATACAGCCTTAGCTGTCTTGGTTCTGACTTTGGTCTCTAAAATGGAGCCCTAGGTCGAACCGACGCCTACTATTCCCTCGACGGGGAACGCGTCCTCACCTACTCCTCTCGGGAGAATTTACCTGATGCCAACCGCTCCTTTGGTTGGACTTTTGCCTGACGGTCCTTCGTCAGGTCTTGGATACTGGCAGTCCTTCGCCAGTTGCCTAGCAGTCCTTCGCTAGGGCTTTGATACTGGCAGTCCTTCGCCAGTTGCCTAGCAGTCCTTCGCTAGGGCTTTGCTACTGGCAGTCCTTCGCCAGTTGCCTAGCAGTCCTTCGCTAGGGCTTTGCTACTGGCAGTCCTTCGCCAGTTGCCTAGCTTTCCTTCGCTAGGACTTTATCTCTGCACACTAGAGTAACTTGTTAGAAACACAAGTAAGACTTAACTTTTGACCTCTGTTGCCATTATCAAAACATAGGTTTGACTTTGGTGCATTCTGCACCAACAATATCCCCCTTTTTGATTTATGGCAACCCTAGTTCAAAAAGTTAAGTTTAAGCAAAACATGAAAAAGTTTTAACTTTTGTTCCCTCCCCCTGGAAGGGATCTCCCCCTAGATTTTTCAAAAATTCGTGGGGTTTAAAAGAACTTTATTTGTACTTGAAAACTTAAGTTCTAGGTACTTAGGAATCTTAAAAAGTATATAGGAAGATTTTTTGAAACACGATTTTTGAGTACATAACAAGTTTGAGGCTTTAAATTTCAAGGTACTCAAAGGTTTTGAAAGTGTTAGCTTAAGTACTTTAGTAGGATGAAAAAGAACTTAAGTACTTAATAACTTTGAAAACTTAATACAGTACTTTTGGAAAACTTAAGTACTTAATAAGTCACGCCCCGAGACCTAGGAGCCGCTGTTTCCAATATAAAATCGGACAGCACCTCCCCTGTCCGGCGGACAATTTACACATACATACAACCTATATAACAATCCACGCAATATATATTTGGCCTCAGGCCTCCAAAATAGATGAACAAACATAAAAACACCAGACAACTAAGTAAATCATACCTGACTGCGGACCGGTCCGACTTATGATGAAACAACAAATACAACGATCCCTTAGGACACACGACACATACGACATATACAAATCGCTAAAAGAAATACAAAACAATACACTACGAAGTACAAACGGAACCATGTAGTTGCGATGGGTAGGGACTGGCTGCTGGGCTCTTCTGGCGACTCCAAGTATCTCAACCTGAAATAACAACGAGTCCATAAGCTCAGCGGATACCCAGCAGATATGCATAGTATGAAATAGTAACAATAAGGATCTATGCTAATACAGTCTCATATAACAATCCGAAAGGGTATACTAAAGATACTAAATACAGGTACATACCCGAATCCATCTAGCCTGCAAAGGGTGAAATACATCCCTATGGAACAAATAGAACATATAATCCAAGATAAACAGGTATCCAATATATGCATGTCAATCAAGTGCAGAAATCAAATGCAGCAAACAATGCACAATGCAAAATATGCACATGGTGCAATGGTATGTGTCACCCCTGACACCAATCAGATCATCGTCCACCTGTCATAAATGAACGTCCGAAAGGGTAGAGCTATGACAACTGTACGCACCCTGCTATCACTGCTCCTGAGTGACCGAGTGGACAGGATGCTGGCGGAGGTCTCTCTTCTACCCCAAGCAGTGGGGGAGTCTAGCTCTCATCTTCTCGTGTCTCAGGACGAGTAGGGATCCCTGGCTGCTACCACGCACCGGAACCACCCTCCAAATAGTGACCGGGCGGAGCAATACAGGGCAAATGCACACAACCTATGGTAGCCACTACCCATGAGTGGATGTGTGTGCATATCCTCATGTAACTGGCGACGGGCTCGGACTATATAGGAGCCGATGATCGCCAACATGCAACAATGCAAGGATGGTGCATGATCCAAACATATAACCCTCACCAAGTTCTCAACTAACACCACTGGGTGCTAGGAATAGGTTTGAATCCTATATCATGGGATACAAGTAACCTGGTAGATATACTAACAAAATAACTAGTGATCTATCAATATCAAAATGCAAAGGGAAGGTATCACTACATCTATGTATATATCTACCCATATAGATGGCAACGCGCGAGACTGTATAAAGTGAAATAGAAGCTAACCTCAAGGATAAACAGCAGCATATATCATATACAGGTACACTAAGGCAGATAAGCATACAATCTTACTGTTATCTATAACAGACAATGCATAGCAAAAAGACTATATCTAAAAGATAAGTCAAGGGTACCCGCCTCCAAGTAGATGCTCGTATCAGATAAGGATCTCCCGTCTGATAATCAGAAATGACCAATCCAATCAATGCCCTGTATCAGAATATTACTTAGCTAATTATACTGTTGGTGCAGGAAGCACCAGATCGAACCTTGTTTTGATATTGGCAAAGGATTCAAAGTTAAGGGTTGTTTTGTATCTAACAATGCTGCTTGAGTGTGCAGGAAACCAAGTCCTAGCGAAGGGCTACTAGGCACCTGACGAAGGGCTGCTAGGAAAACAAGTCCTAGCGAAGGGCTGCTAGTCACCTGACGAAGGGCTGTCAGGAAACCAAGTCCTGGCGAAGGGCTGCTGGGCAAAAACCAAGTCCTGGCGAAGGGTTGCTGGGCGAAAACCAAGTCCTAGCGAAGGGATGCTAGGCACCTGACGATGGGCTGTCAGGAAACCAAGTCCTGGCGAAGGGCTGCTGGGCAAAAACCAAGTCCTGGCGAAGGGCTGCTGGGCGAAACTCAAGACCTGGCGAAGGGCTGCTGGGCAAAAACCAAGTCCTGGCGAAGGGCTGCTGGGCGAAACTCAAGACCTGGCGAAGGGCTGCTGGGCAAAAGTCCAACTGGAGGATCCGGTTGGCACCAGGTAAACTCTCCCGAAAGGAGTAGGTGAGGACGCGTTCCCCTCCGAGGGAACATTAGGCGTCGGTTCGACCTAGGGCTCCATTTTGGAGACCAAAGTCAGAACCAAGACAGCTGAGGCTGTATAACCTATTATTTTATTGTTTTATTGTGTTTTGGACTAACCCTGGATGCAGGACCGAAGGAACGAGTGTCTGCAGCTCAGAGTGCCTCAAAGGAGTGAGGCAACAGCTGACCAGGGCGCCCGGAGTGTCCCGGGCGACCCCATGGTGAACACAAAACACAACAAGACAAGAAGCACTTCGACAGTACATACCCAGGGCGCCCCCGCTGTCCCAGGCGCCCCCATTGCAAACCAACTCTGCCGCGTCTGCGCTACACGCCCAGGGCGCCCCCGCTGTCCCGGGCGCCCCCAGCCAGACTTGCCGAGGAGACCTCAGCGCTGCGGATAAGAGTTGGCCGAGTCAACCAGGGCGCCCCCAGCGTCCAGGGCGCCCCAGTCAAGGCCTTATCCCGAGGATTAAGGGATAAGTCGACGACCGCGCCTCTTGTGGATCTGCTGCCACGTGGGGGGGCGCCCCCGTCGACCAGGGCGCCCCCAGGCACTATAAAAAGGGCCTCGACCCTCCTCTTCAGAACACCGCTTTCATTCAACACATCCAAACTCTCTGACGACCGCGCTCTGCTCCAGGAACTTCCCGACTCAAGTTCGAAGCGCCGTCGACCTCCCGCTGCACCGAAACTCGAGCCTACCCCGGGAGTTGGTAAATACAGAAGTGTAATCTTTCTTATTGTAATTTGTATTTCTCTTCTGTACTCATTCTACGCATTATAGAATTGCCCAAAGTAAACGGTCAACGACCGTGGGCCTTGGAGTAGGAGTCGACCCAGGCTCCGAACCAAGTAAAACGACCTTGTTAGCGTTGTGTTGCTTTGTCTCTATTTCCGCCGCGCACTTACTCTTTTTATTTAATCCGAACGATTTGCGACATTCACCCCCCCCTCTATCGCATCTCTCGATCCAACAAGTGGTATCAGAGCGGGGTTATTCAAAGTTGGTGCAACCACCACTTTGAAATTTTTTTCGGATTTTTTTTTTCGCTTTTTTTTCGCTTTCTTTTTTTCACTTTTTTTTCGCTTTTTTTTCGCTTTATTTTTTTCGGATTTTTTTCGCCTTTTTCAATTCTGAATTCTCATTTTCTCACCATAAGTCAGAATTGATAAAAGAATCAATTTGTGAAAACTTGTCGTAAAATTTTTTATTATTATTTTAATATTTTTCCTCGAAATTCATGCTATCTTAATTCGAGAAATTTTTTTCTTACTTTTTCTTCATTAATCAAAATTGTTAAGGTCAACATTTTCAAAAAAATTTTTATTATTATTTTATCTCGAAATTCGTGCAAACACCTTTTGAGCTTGTTTTTCTCTCTCTCCCGCACTACTAATCCAAGACCAAATCTTGGTACATCTCTATTTTTTTTCCTTGTGTGCAAGATTTATCCTTAATGGCCAATCAAGAATGGAATAGTGTTCGTCCGCCTTTATTCTCTGGCGAGAACTTCAGAACCTGGAAAAGTCTAATGGAATCCCACCTGAAGGACAATCTAGATCTCTGGTTGATAATTCAAACAGGGTTCCACCTCCCTACAGAAGATGGACTATCAATTGCATGGGACAAACTAGATGAACCAACCCTCAACCAAATTGAGACTGATGCAAGAGCAACTGCAATTCTTCAATGCGGTCTAACTAACGAACAACTCAAGCTAGTTGGATCCTTCAACTGTGCTAAAGAAATGTGGGAGAAACTAATCAACCTACACGAAGAGAGCTCCGACATTGAGGTACTTGATGTCCAAGCACAGATAGCCGAATCAGAATCTGAACTCGAATCCAGAATCGAAATCGAACCAGTAGAATCAGACGACGAACTGACTAAGATGGTAACTAATTTTGAATCTTTTTCTAAATTAGAATTGAATAATCAAATAGATACCATAATGGTCGAGAAAGGTATAAGTTTTATTGCAGGGAAAACTCCAAGAGAACTGCAAAAGAGGCCTCAACTAGAACCTGAGTCCAACTCAGACTCAGAATCTGACGACAAAGAAAGGTATCCTCGGAAACTTGTCCGGTTAGCTCGCGACCACTACAAAATACTGAGGAAACAATCAAGCAAAGGGAAGATGGCTAAAATCAAGGGGGAGACCTCCAAAAGGGAATCAAATGGTAAATTTACAGTATTTAATAATCCATTATTTACTATGAACAACATGATTAATTCATATGAAAATGTAATTCATAACATTGCTTATTGCGAAAATCTAGAATATTATTACCATTTTGAAGTGACTTAAATAATTTTTTATTAAATTGCATGTTTGATTGATTGATTGTTTATTTAATTTCTGCAATTTACCATACTTAGACTTAGGTTTAGTTAGCTTAAGGACTTAACCAATTACTTGAAATTTGAAAACATAGTATTGGGAGGAGGTGAGATGATAGTACGTTGGGGAAACCAACTCTAATAAGATCAAGTCTACTTGGTCTCTTTAGACTAGTGAAACCAGCCGAAGCTACCGATCTAAGACCCAAGCTAGTTAGACCAGAAAATGACCTAATTTAATTTGAAAATGAAATTTCATTAAAAGGCTTTGTCAAGGAAAGGGTGGATGATCCCATAAGGCTACGGCCAAAGAAGGCCTAGTGCCTCGCCAAGACCTGGAAGCCAATTTCTGAAATTCAAATTCAAATTATCTTTTGTCAAATTCGAATCTAACACAAATTTCAAATAATTATAGATTCTAATCTGTTTTCAAAATTTCTATTTTTCAAACTTATTCTGTTTCAAAAATCACTTAATCAGTGTTCAAAATTTCTGCTTTCTAAACTTATTTTTTTTCAAATCTGTTTTCAAAATTAAATAACTTTTTTCAAAATAAATGAAAATTCCTTTTCAAAATTAATTTTTACCTTCAAACCTGTCTCACAAGAACTTTTAAGGCTAACTGTTTGAAAACCCTAGATTAGGTGAGACAGGAAAATTAAGTTCAAATTAAAATTTCTTTTATGTTGTGTTTTAATTCAGAGGATAATTCCAACATAGTCAAACCATGATTAACATAGTCAAACCTTAGTCAACTGAGTCAAACATGGTCAAACCTAGTCAACACTAAGGTCTTAGATAAAGTCAGTCTATGTCGGATACAGGGGGAGTTCTTCTTAATGTTTTTTAGATTTCTCAAAATCCTTATGCTTTAAAACTTATTTTCATCTCAAAATAAGGTTTCAAAAGTTGATTCAAAAACCTTAATATATTACTATTGCTTTGGAAAAATTATTATCATTTCAAATTTTTTTTAAACTGTGTTATTATTCCAAATTGAGTTTTCAAAAATTTATCTCCTTGAAAGTTATCATACTCAGAAGATTGTTCAAAAGTGCTTCTTTTGATCTTGACAAACCCTAAAGACACAGAGGAAAGGTCCACTTCATGATCTTCAAGGACTCCTAGGATGTGTCAAATTAAGGGGGAGTCTAAGTCAAAAGAAAAACTTCAGAAAAAGTTTCTTTTTACTTATGTCTTTGTTAAACAGTTCTTTCTAATCTGACTCAAACCTTAAGACTCAAAGGAAGAGTACTTGTGGTCAACAAGCTTCCCAGGACTGAGTCAAGTTTAGGGGGAGGTCAAAATTAAAGGAATTATTTAATAACATGCTTTATTTCAAACTCTTGCAAAAATCTAAGTTTTTCAAAATACTATTTGTTAGAATTTGTGTGACTTATGAAATTGTTTTCGAAATAACATTTACTTAGGTTGGAAAATTTCCAGGACACTTAGGAAATGTCCTTGCAGTCAACAAGGTTTCCTAGGATGGTGTCAGACTGGAAAATGAACCAAGTTAAGTAAAACATTGAACCTTCAAAAGTTCACACACTTTTTAGCATATATTTTTAAGTACTATCATTTTTTTAAAAATTTACTTGAGGTTGAAAATTTCCAGGACACTTAGGAAATGTCCTTGTAGTTAACAAGGTTTCCTAGGATTGTGTCAGACTGGAAAAGAAACCTAGTCAAGTGAAATATTTTGTTTTCAAAAAAAAATCTAATACTTTTCTAAAAGTACGTATGTATTTCAAATCATAATTTATCTCAAAAGTACTTGAAAAATCTTTTCAAAACTCTTTTTCGAAATTTTTTTTACAAATACAAAATATTTTTTTTGCATAATACTCTTCAAAATGGACTTAATCTGGAAATTTAAGCTTTTGCTATGCTTTTAAGAGTTATACTAAGTATTTTTATGTTTTCAAAACTCATAAGCTCTGATACACAATTTCTTCTCAAAACTTCTTTCAAAACATATTCCGTTATTGATATATATCCAGGGGGAGAGATTGGAAAGAAGAGTGGGAATCAAAACTTTCAAATTTAAATTTTTTTTCTCTCTTCAAAAAGTATTAACTTCTTTTTCAAAATGTTTTAAGTACTTACTTAACTCTTTCAAAAACATATTAAGCACTTAATTCTTTTTCAAAAACATATTCTCCCAAATCAAGTTAAATACTTAACTTTATCATTTTAAGTATTAAATAATATTTCTAAGTACTTAACAATTCTTTTCAAAAATCATTCTTTTCAAAAATCATTTCTAAGTACTTAAGTATTTAACGGGTATTTTTTTTACCTAATTTTCTCAATCAAGTACTTGACACTTAATTTTCAAATTCTTTTAAAAAGTACTTGCTCCAAAGTTTAAAAACTTGTTAAGCCTGAAAAATCCTTTTCTTGAAAATTTTCTAAGCGTGAAAAATTTCTTGAAAAAATTTCTAAGTAAAGTTTCCTTTTCTAAAAGTTAAAATTTTTTTTGGAAACTTGGAAATTTTGCCTAATTTTTTTTGCCTTATAAAAAGTTGTAAATTTTTTTTAAGCCTGAATTTTTTTTCATAATGGTAAATTATCTAAGTTTTGAAAATGCTTTTACTCTATTCTTGAAAAATACTTTGTCAAAAACATAAAGCACTTAGAAAAACTCATAAATCCCTGTTAGATACCTTGTTCACCCATGCTTGTTTTTGATATATGTCAAAGGGGGAGGAAAGGTCAAAGTTAAGAGTTAAGTTAATTATTCAGGGGGAGAATGAGCATGAGAAATTTTTGTTCTCTCTCTTTTTTCACTGTTCAAATTACATTTGGGTTTAGACTGTTACGAATTGATATGTTTTATTAGTCTTAACCTTTATGCTTAAACTGCTATCTTTTTCCTTAACTTTGAATTGTGTTGCCATAATCAAAAAGGGGGAGATTGTTGGTGCAGGAAGCACCAGATCGAACCTTGTTTTGATATTGGCAAAGGATTCAAAGTTAAGGGTTGTTTTGTATCTAACAATGCTGCTTGAGTGTGCAGGAAACCAAGTCCTAGCGAAGGGCTGCTAGGCACCTGACGAAGGGCTGCCAGGAAAACAAGTCCTAGCAAAGGGCTGCTAGGCACCTGACGAAGGGCTGTCAGGAAACCAAGTCCTGGCGAAGGGCTGCTGGGCAAAAACCAAGTCCTGGCGAAGGGTTGCTGGGCGAAAACCAAGTCCTAGCGAAGGGATGCTAGGCACCTGACGATGGGCTGTCAGGAAACCAAGTCCTGGCGAAGGGCTGCTGGGCAAAAACCAAGTCCTGGCGAAGGGCTGCTGGGCGAAACTCAAGACCTGGCGAAGGGCTGCTGGGCAAAAACCAAGTCCTGGCGAAGGGCTGCTGGGCGAAACTCAAGACCTGGCGAAGGGCTGCTGGGCAAAAGTCCAACTGGAGGATCCGGTTGGCACCAGGTAAACTCTCCCGAAAGGAGTAGGTGAGGACGCGTTCCCCTCCGAGGGAACATTAGGCGTCGGTTCGACCTAGGGCTCCATTTTGGAGACCAAAGTCAGAACCAAGACAGCTGAGGCTGTATAACCTATTGTTTTATTGTTTTATTGTGTTTTGGACTAACCCTGGATGCAGGACCGAAGGAACGAGTGTCTGCAGCTCAGAGTGCCTCAAAGGAGTGAGGCAACAGCTGACCAGGGCGCCCGGAGTGTCCCGGGCGCCCCCATGGTGAACACAAAACACAACAAGACAAGAAGCACTTCGACAGTACATACCCAGGGCACCCCCGCTGTCCCGGGCGCCCCCATTGCAAACCAACTCTACCGCGTCTGCGCTACACGCCCAGGGCGCCCCCGCTGTCCCGAGCGCCCCCAGCCAGACTTGCCGAGGAGACCTCAGCGCTGCGGATAAGAGTTGGCCGAGTCAACCAGGGCGCCCCCAGCGTCCAGGGCGCCCCAGTCAAGGCCTTATCCCGAGGATTAAGGGATAAGTCGACGACCGCGCCTCTTGTGGATCTGCTGCCACGTGGGGGGGCGCCCTCGTCGACCAGGGCGCCCCCAGGCACTATAAAAACGGCCTCGACCCTCCTCTTCAGAACACCGCTTTCATTCAACACATCCAAACTCTCTGACGACCGCGCTCTGCTCCAGGAACTTCCCGACTCAAGTCCGAAGCGCCATCGACCTCCCGCTGCACCGAAACTCGAGCCTACCCCGGGAGTTGGTAAATACAGAAGTGTAATCTTTCTTATTGCAATTTGTATTTCTCTTCTGTACTCATTCTACGCATTATAGAATTGCCCAAAGTAAACGGTCAACAACCGTGGGCCTTGGAGTAGGAGTCGACCCAGGCTCCGAACCAAGTAAAACGACCTTGTTAGCGTTGTGTTGCTTTGTCTCTATTTCCGCCGCGCACTTACTCTTTTTATTTAATCCGAACGATTTGCGACATTCACCCCCCCCTCTATCGCATCTCTCGATCCAACATATACAACCAATATATTAGCTAAGGTACAAGCTATATAAAAATTGGGACTCACTCCCAATACGCACTCGGGTTAATTCAAATACCAAAATCAAACCCCAACTATTCTGAAACACCGCTAACTCCAAGGATTGCCCTTCAAGGATACAAGGTTGGTCTACCTCTTTGAACTCGCGACAACTCCAATCCGCCCAAGCTTATGATGGTGACACATCACAAGTTCTACATGTTATGAATCCAAATCATACCAACCCACAACTATCATAATCCAAAACAGCCATGACTGTAAGAACAAACCCATCTACAATACTAATCAAACGCAACCATATCATACTAGGAAAAGAATACAGCATCCCAGTTCCATGCTAGCTCAAGGCAATTCCAAAGCCAGGGAAAACAACCCAAACCGATCCAAAGAAAACACCACAGCCCACTCATTGTTCACGGCAACAATAGGGCAGAAACTAAGAGTAGAGCAGGAAATAGAAATCAACTCTAATCGAAACAATAACAGTCATCACCATCAAAATTCTCGACAGACACAGAACATGAACCAAACACTAAGAACTCAAATCGATCTTAAATCGAATAACAACTAGGTCAAAAATCCATCACCCAATCACCAGGATTCAATCACAGCACACACATCCCCCAAATAGATCAAGAACCAAACACAATCCACCATGAACCAACTGATCAAGAACACAAGATCACACTCGAGAGATGGAAACAACCAAATCCATACCAACCGAACCTTATCTAAAATTGATTCATTCATTGAATCTTACCTACAATCATGCGCTGGTACATTCCCTTGCTCCAGCCCGATTTATGGCAATAGCAACCACCAAGCTTCCAATCCCAACATCTCCATTTCAACTTCACCAGCCAACATCCTGAAAGTCCACGCAGGAAGACCTCCCCAGCCCTTTCCTATTTCGATCTGATGCAATCCGCCTTCGGGAATAAGAGGATCAACAAGTTACCCGATTAATCCAAAACTTTGAATCCTAATTACCCTTCATTCACTGATCTAATGGAACATATTGAACTAGAATCCTTACCTGTGATTCGCGAGAAGGGAAGAAGACAAGATAGACTGCTCGGTTGTTTGGCTGCGGCGATTGAAGAGGAGTCGGCGCCGCAGCTAGGGGTCATGTGTGGCCGTGGCCTAGGGCTTGCGAAGGAGAACGGCTGAGGAAGGGGTGGCGCCGCAGCTCGGGTACGCGAGGGGCGGGGAGTCAGCGCTTGCGGCTAGGGCAGGCGTCGGGTGGCTGCGCCTGAGCGAAGAGAAGAGAGGAGAGTCGGCTGCGGTTTAGGGCTCGTGAGGGGAGGAAATAGAAAGAGGGAAAGATTATAAGGAAAGGGTATTAAATATAATTAATACTTTTTCCTTATATATATATATATGTATATATATATATATATTCCGAAAATTCAATTTTTCCTCTAATTGTATATTATTTTATTTTATTTAATTTTTTTTTTCCATATTTTACAATTGTACTTAACCAGTTTTGAGAAACTTAAGGTACTTTATAAAGGTTTAAAACTTTTGACAAGCTTTGGGTTGAGTACTTAGCAAAATTTTGAAAGGCTTAAGTAAGAATTTTGAAAGACTTGAATACTTAGCAACATTTTGAAAGCTTAAGTATTTTTCAAAAAAGTTTTGAATAAAGAAAAACTTTTGAATACTACTTTTTGAATAAAGGATAGAGTTAAGAAAATTAAATTTTGAAAATTTTTTTAAAGAAAATTAATTTTACTCTTTCCTTTCCTATCTCTCCCCCTTTGCCATATATCAAAACAAATGAATATAGCAGAAATAATGGAACTAAGTAAGATTTTGCTGTACTGAACCAAATCATAATTAGACTTAACTAAATCAATCAATTTTCTTTGTAGGGACCTGTCTAACCCAATTAGCTACTTACTAACTGTTATAAACAGTAGTTTTTGCTAGGGTTAGTCAAGTTAAGTGTTTCTGTTCAAGTTAGATTTTCTAAACTTGACACTTAACTTTATTGCTGTATAAGTTGTATTTAGTGCCCCAATTACTGCAGATGCACTGACTTAAAGCATCTTGAATTAAGGTAAAGACCTAAGCATCTCAACCCTTTCTAGGTTATCAATCAAAAAGTACCCTAAGGTGCTTGTGAGATGCTGGCTTCTAAGTCTATAGGTGCATGCAGTTCTAGGGTTAGGGCCTAGGCTAAGTCCATTTTCAAAAAACCCTAGTTTTTGAAGGGGTAGTTTTTAAAAAATAAAACTAAGTCGAAAATGAAAACTGACTTTGAAATTAAGTAAGACAGTTTTTCAAATTCAAAAATTTTAAATCAAGTAGAGAAAAAAAATTAATCTATTCTACAAAGCACAGTAATCATAAGCTGGTCAACATAAAATAAAGCAGGTACTCAAGGTTCAACACAGTCATATAGTCAAACACAAGTCAACCCTACTGAGTAGGGGCAGTCAGATAGCTAATAGTACAATGCAATCAGATCTAAGATGAGGGACCGGGATGATCAGGCGGGCCAGGCTGCCATGCATCAAATCGTGCCATCATCTCTAGATACTGTGCATCTCTGGCCTCCCGCTCAGCTCTAAGGGCGCTCATATACTCGGTGTAGTAGCCCCGATTTGTCTCCAAGTCTTCGACATGATTGGCTTCGATTTCCTCTCGGAGGCTTTGGATCTGTGTTTCCATACGGGTCACTCTCTCGTAGAGTGTCGGTGGAGCGGGCTCGTCGATGTGTACTCGGGCTGCTGCAGCTACGTCTCCAATGTCGACTTCGACCTCCTCGTCTGAGTCGACTGGTGCTCCGGCCTGCTGTCGTCTCCAACTAAGAACCCCGGTGGCCGACACCTCTAGACCCGCTAACGAAAAGTTCCTAAATCCTATTTCGTCAAAGTCGGTCATAGCGGTAATTTCACCAACGGTAATGTCACGACCGTGGTGATGAAGGAGAGATGTGATGATGTGGCAATATGGTGTGCGTACTCGTCCCTGAGTCATGACACTGGACGCATGCAGAATGGTATGAAACATATGGAGTCCAATGTCTAGGTCAAGGTGATGGACTAGGGCATAAAGAAGGAAAGCATGAAAGTGTCGCATAGTCCCTAGGTCTCTGGTGGAAAGTGGTAGGATACAGCGGACCAGAACTCTATACAAGGCATAGTTCTGGGCCTGAAGTTCAACAGCTTGGAAGCGTCTATTTGCTGGGAGGTCTGCCCTATAGAAATAGGAGTGAATGGTATCTAGGGTAATCTCTGAGTAGGGAGGATCAAATGGGGGGTTCCTAGGAGGATAACAGCAGAATGTGGACTGAGAGGGTCGCAGTCCTAGGAAGCGGTTTAACAGAGTAGGGGTGATGGTCAAAGGAATCCCTTGGACAGTGGTGTGAAATATAAGATTATCTTGTCGAATAATATTATTGTAAAATTCTGCGCATAAAGATTCATTAATGGTATGCGTGCAGAAGACAAGATTGTCCAATTGATAGAAGTTGATGATGTTCATGGTGACAGGGCATGATTGGGTAAAAAAATGCCTATTGAGGTAACTCGTTTTAATAGGCTTGTAGATTGTTTGTGCAAACCTATTACATAACTCTAGATTAGGAAATCTAGGGGTCGGGACTAGGTTGGGCACCGGGGTTGGCCGGGTTTGGTCGGCGTCTTCTAAGTTAAGGAAATTAAAGGAAGAATAAAGATATTGCATGTGAAAATAAATTTAAATGCAATAACAATAATAATAATCATACCGGATGGCTCGGGGAGGCATAGTTGAGGAAGAGGACTTGCAAGGTCTTCTTGAAGAGAAAGAAGTGAAGAGGAAGGTTGATTTTGGTGTGGAGGAGAAGGAGAATTCGGGTCCTTTATATAGGCAAACCCATGGGGGCGCCCGGGAGCTTCCGGGCGCCCTGGTCAGCAACTGCTGCCAAAGGCAGTAGCTTTTGGCTGCTGGGGGCGCCCGGGACAGCCCGGGCGCCCTCAACAGAGCGCTTTGCAGCTTTTGCTGCGTTGGAGTTGATGGGGGCGCCCGCGTGGTTCCGGGCGCCCTGGTCAAATGCAAAATCAGCTTTTTGCCTAGGGAGTAAGAAAGGTGGGGTAGGGGCGCCCGCGTCGTTCCGGGCGCCCGGAATAGTGTTGGTAAAGACAAATTTTTGTCTAGGCATCATCTTGACCATGGTTTAATTGGTTTGACCAGGGTTGGAATTGTTTTGACTGTTTTGACTCTAGTTTGACTGCTTTGACCGTGGTTTGACTATATTAATCATGGTTTGACCATGGTTTGATAAATACAAGATTATCTCATCCTATAGGTAAAAGAATTTCCATTTTAGTCTTAATCCTGCTGTCTCACCCAGTCTAGGGTTTTCAATCATGTTAGCCTTATGGTTTTCGTGAGACAGGTTTTGATGGTTAAAAGTTATTTTGAAAAGTTTGATTAATTTTGAAAACAGTTAAATTTTAAAAACTTAATTAATTTTGAAAACAATTAATTTTAACAAAAATATTTGAATCTACAAATAACTGAAATTTTGTGTTAGATTCGAATTTGACAAAAATTAATTTGAATTTGAATTTCAAAAATTGGCTTCCAGGTCTTGGCGAGGCACTAGGCCTTCTTTGGCCGTAGCCTTATGGGATCATCCACCCTTTCCTTGACAAAGCCTTTTAATGAAGTTTCATTTTCAAAATTATTCTTTGAAAAATTTCTGGTCCAACTAGTTTGGGTTTTGGATCGGTAGCTTCGGCTAGTTCCGCCAGTCTAAAGAGACCAAGTGAACTTAATCTTATTAGAATTGGTTTCCCTAACGTACTATCATCTCACCTCTACCCAATACTATGTTGTCAAGTTTCAGTTAAGTTTGTTCAGTCCTTAACTAACCATTCCTAAATCTGTAACGCCCCAAAATTCCCATTTTTAGTTCTTAAAGTCCTTAGAATTATTTAAAAATGGTTTAGAAATATTCTAGATATTTTTAGGGATTTTTAGAATATTTTTATGGAATTTTCCGAGTCCGTTTAGTATATTTAAAAAAAGAAAAACGTTTAAGGGGAGCAGGGGGTTCGAACCCGCGACCAGCAGGAGACCAGGCGCGAGCGCGACCGGCTAAGCTAGGGTATCAAGCACAACGAAAGATGGAGAGAAATATATTTATAGAGTAGTTACGATTCTTTTTATAAAGATAGTATAAATAGATAAGTTAAGAGAGGAAATTCGATTTTGGGTTTCTCTTCCTCACCCTAGCCGCGCGACTCCTCTCCCTCTCCTCTCTTGGGCGACGCCAACCAACACCAAGGCCAAGAGGGCCGGCCAAGGCTCTCCTCCGAGAGATATTCCTATATTCGGGATCCCCGCGACGAGAGGAACGCGTAGGCGCGAAGAATTCTCCGAGATCTCAAGTTTCTCCCGAGCCCTAGACGTCAATCTTGGTTGTAAGTCCAAGATATCAATGTAAGTACTGCTCACCTGCAGTAAGAGGTGGTTTTTCCGCAAGAATTTCCCTTAAAAGTTTTTAAAAGAGATATTTCCTTTTTTTAAGTTTTTGCATGTGATCTTAGTTCATTATATGCTTGTATAAGTTTGATAAAGCACCCTATGTGAGATTAGGGGCTAAGAAAGTTATGAGAAAAGAAAAGAGAAGATAAAGATAAGAAAAGAAAAGGCCAAGACCTTAAGAAATCCCCAAAAGTCAAGACTTAGGGATTTTAGCACGCAAGGTGCTCGAGAAAATGCCAAGGCGTTTACAGATAAGAAAGAAAAGAAAGAAAAGCTATTTTATTTTCTAAGGCCAGTACCCGGCGTCCAAGGGCGTCGTTAAAGAAATCCAGGTGTCCAATTCCAAGGTCTTGGCCCTGGTAGACCAAGGTCTGCTCTATTAGGATTGGTGGCTCGCTACCCCAACCTTTTAGGGAACGCGCATGAGATGGTACTTACGTCTTCAGTGGATCCAAGTGATTATTATTTTCAAGTATATGCTTTAGCAAAGTTTCTAAAGTTTAAAGAGTTTTCAAAAAGTTAAAGAATAGCTAAAGTTTCAAGTTGAGCCAAGAAAAGTAAATTGAGATTTATTAATGCTTGAGTATGCATGTTTTGAGTTATACATGTTCTTGGTTTTCTTTCAAGCATATAAGTATCTCATATGATTTTCATATTGATCAAGAAGCATGTTTGCACATTTCGAGATTTTGTGAGCTAGATAGTACTTACTAAGCTTTTTGCTTACTAGTTGCATTTCCTCTTACTGCAGATAAAGGTAAAGGCAAGCAATTCTGAAGGAAGGCGACAAGGCGGTGCTGAGTAAAGTGTGTGTGGTGGCTGATTTTGGAGAGATCCTTGAGACGAGACAATTTAGTTATTTGAATTACAATGTTTTAGTTTATTCAAATTTCAAGTTCTTGCTTTATGGAGTTTAGCGAACATTTAAGCTTTGGATAGTTTTACATGCTCAATTTCTTAGAGTAAAGATTCCATGTCATTTCATTTAGCATACATATCCTTATGATTGCATTGGATGAGTAGAAGTATGAGTAGTTTGAAATATTGATACTTTGTTAGAGAAATAGATGCATGTGCCAAGATAGTATTAATTTCCCTTTGAATCAAGTTTTTATTGCTTAAGTATGTTTAGAAAAGTTGCTTTCTCATTTGATAATGCCTTAGGGATGTTTCAGAATTTTGTGTGATGAGTTTCAATGGTTAGAAGTTAAGTTTGGTACAAACTCTAGCTTAAAGTCTATGTAGATTTTTCATAACTTGCTAAATTCCGCAAAAGTCCTAATTTCAAGTTTATGGATTCGTTTTGATTGGCTAAATTGTTTAGAAAACTGGTATAGAGTATAGAAATGGTGTCATGATTTTATATGGCTCGAAACTATATGTTTGGTGGGCTTTTGAAGCAAGTTTCGAAACCTGAATTTTCAGATTTCAGGCTTATCAGTCGACTGGTACAGTACCAGTCGACTGATACCCGTAAGTTGAGTTGGGCGAGGCAAGTTTCAATAAGTATTTTCTTACGAGTTTTTGAGAAAGAAAGTGTGACATGGTATCATGCATGACTATTTAAGTTAGAATATCATTCTTAGATAGATTAAAAAAAGAAAAAAAAAGATTTCCGCATTTTTAGTCGTGCATTAGAGTCGAGAAGTAGACAAAAGTAACGATCCGTCTAAGGCAGAGAAGGCGGGTCGCTACAAAATCTAAGCATGGTAAATTGCAGGAATTTTAAATAAACAATCAAACAAGCAATTGTAATCAAGAATTAAAATTATTTATCTAATAATGAATATTGTTTTCAGTTTGGCTCCCCCTGGACTAAAGCCACGGTGATGGTTAGGCAAGATGTGAATCTTGTCCTTGGGGATCCAATACTGATTTGATCCAGTCGGTTTGTTCAGGCATAGTTTAGGTACCCATGTGTGAAGACCGTTCATTACCTCTTGGATTCGTGCGTGGAGTTGGGCTGCTGTTTCGTTGTCAGCCATCTTGATGGTGTAGAGTTTGTTTAGTAGCAGATCCCTCTTACTGATTTGAGTATCCGATGTCCCTTCGTGTAGCTCGATCAGTTTTGTCCATAGCTCCTTTGCACTGTTGAAGGGGCCCACGCAGTTCAGCTCCTCTTTCGTCAATCCGCATTGAAGAGTCTGAGTAGCTTTTGCGTCGGCTTCTATCTTGCGTTTTAGGGAGTTGTCCCATTCGGAGTAGTTCTGAGGAAGTCCATCAGCATTTCGGGGGATCTCCAGACCGGACTGGATAATGATCCACATGTCCACCTGAGTTTTCAGGTGGACCTCCATGCAGCTTTTCCAGTAGGAAAAGTCTTCTCCACTGAAGAGTGGAGGTCTGGCGGTGCTAAATCCCTCTTGCATAGCCATCTGAAACAGAAAACTAACAGAAAAAAAAGAATTTTCCAAGACTAGGTCTTGGATTAGTAGTGCTGGATAAATTAAATAACAAGGGGTGTTGCACCAACCTTGCCAAAAAAAATCGAATGAAATATTTAACGAAAAATTCGTAAGAGGAAGAAAAGAAAAAATAGAAAAATAAAAATCCGAAAAAAATTTCAAACTGGTGGTTGCACCAGGTTTGAACTTCCCCGCTCTGATACCACTTGTTGGATCGAGAAAACCGATAGAGGGGGGGTGAATATCGGAAAACTTTCGGATTTGAGTAAGAGTAGGTACGCAGCGGAAATTAAAAACAAGACACTGAGACACAGTCGATTTACTTGGTTCGGAGCCTGTGTCGACTCCTACTCCAAGGCCCACGGTCGTTGACCGTTTACTTTGGGCAATTCTATATAGGCGCAAAAAGGTTTACAGAATTTAATTACAAAGATAAGTGCAGTAATTAAAAAGAACGCTCTTCTTTACCGACGTCCGGAGTAGATCAACTTTTTCGGAGTAGCGGGACATCGTCGGCTCGAGTTGGAAGGATTCCGGGGCAAGGCACGAGTGTAGAAGAGCTTTGAGGCGTTGAGAGAGTTGTTCTTCTAAAGCCTTGGTCGAAGGCCCTTTATATAGGGCCTGGGGGCGCCCGGGATGTCGGGGGCGCCCCCCACGTAGCCTTTGATCCGCCAAAGTCTCAGTCGCGTCTGATCCTCTGGATCCGCTTTGACCGGGGCGCCCGGAGCGCTCGGGGCGCCCGGAGCGCTCGGGGCGCCCGGATTGACCGGGTCAAAGTCCTATCTCCTTGGCTTCGAGGGGTTCGGGTTCGAGGTTGCGCATGGGGGCGCCCGGGACGCTGGGGGCGCCCGGGAGCAGCGCGGGCACCCGGGAGCACGGGGGCGCCCCGCCCAGCAGCTATTCGAACCCTTTTTCCTTTGACATGTTTTGTATGTACCTTGGGGGTGCCCGAAACACTCCGGGCGCCCTACTCAGCCTTGCCTCTCTCCTTTGAGGCTTTCTGAGCTGCAGACACACATTCCTTCGGTCCTGCATCCAGGGTTAGTCCAAAACACAATAATAATAATTTATTAGATTTATACAGCCTTAGCTGTCTTGGTTCTGACTTTGGTCTCCAAAATGGAGCCCTAGGTCGAACCGACGCCTACTGTTCCCTCGACGGGGAACGCGTCCTCACCTACTCCTCTCGGGAGAATTTACCTGATGCCAACCGCTCCTTTGGTTGGACTTTTGCCTGACGGTCCTTCGTCAGGTCTTGGATACTGGCAGTCCTTCGCCAGTTGCCTAGCAGACCTTCGCTAGGGCTTTGATACTGGCAGTCCTTCGCCAGTTGCCTAGCAGTCCTTCGCTAGGGCTTTGCTACTGGCAGTCCTTCGCCAGTTGCCTAGCAGTCCTTCGCTAGGGCTTTGCTACTGGCAGTCCTTCGCCAGTTGTCTAGCTTTCCTTCGCTAGGACTTTATCTCTGCACACTAGAGTAACTTGTTAGAAACACAAGTAAGACTTAACTTTTGACCTCTGTTGCCATTATCAAAACATAGGTTTGACTTTGGTGCATACTGCACCAACAACATTGAGATGTCCGGAGATAAACATGAATGCTAGTTAAGGGAACTAGTTCATTGGAGTGACTGGCTGTAAAACTTCATATGGTAGTCTACATATAGATATGTCAGTGAAGTTCTTACTGCAGCTTAAGTGCGATGTTCCTTTGACTTGCGATGTTCAAGTCATCTTGGTCATGGAGACTTATACTTTGACATCTTAAGCAAGCGTCTCCAAGGAGGTATGGACCCAGGATGATTGGGTATAAGCCGAAGTGCCCGAAGATGTTTGAACAGCCTACAAAAGATTCACCACTCCTTGCGAGGAGATGTATACCCGAGGCCTATTATCGGATTGTTACTCGAAGCCTCTGGCCAGAGCATGACATGTTCAGTGAATCTCTTAAATACATGAGAGTAATTAGAATCCGTAGGACGAGAAAACGTTACTTGGGCTAGGTGTGACGTAGTCAGCCTAGTGGGGACTGACACACATAGATCATGTCCTGAACCAAGTGGGTATAAGATGGTGAAGGGAATGGGGCACGATTCATTATAGCTGCTGAAGGGTTTCAGAATTATTTCTGAGGTCAACCGTTGTCTTTCGATTAATTGGGGATCATGATGTACTACTAGGTGTCACTCATGATCGTTCTATAATTGATTAATTATAGACGGCCAACATAAATCAAAAGTCTATTTAGTTACATGCACTACGAGTAATCCGAGGGATTTAAAACGAGTTGAAAATTGGATTTTCCAATCAAGAGAGATTAAGTTTGGTTGAGTCAAACGATAAGTCGAATCTGAATTTTTCAGAGACGCATCGGAAGCGTAAAATGGCTAAGTCTTTTGAAGACTTAATAGATGAATTAAATAAGTTTAATTCATTGGGGCTTGGCTTGGATGGGCCGGCCAAAGAGGGCCTCCATCCTCTTTGCTTGGCCGGCCACAACAAAGGGAGAGAATCAAGTTTTTGGTTCAATTTATAAAATAAACCAAGTGTGGTTTGTTTTATAAAATTATGGATGATATAAATTTTTATATAATAAACCAAGGTTTGGTTTATTTTTCATGAAAATAAAAATGAACCATGGATTGGTTTATTTTATAAAATCAATCATGGATTAATTTACCATGATAAGGAAATTTATTCCATAGGAGAGTGTTGATGCAGTCTGGCCCTGATTGTTGTTTTGGTGTTGACAACGATTTTAGTTTAGGTTGATGATGATGATGATTATGATTAAGTCCTGATCGAGGATTAGGCATGATTTGGAGGATTCTAGCCTGGAGGGCTAGGTGTTGGAAAAATCCTAACCTGGAGAGTTAGGTGTGGAAAATCCTAGCTTGGAGGGCTAGGTGTTGGAAAAGTCCTAATTCGGAAAAGTTGGGTGAAAAGTCCTAGCTTGGAGGGCTAGGTGAAAAGTCCTAACTTGGAGGGTTAGGTGCAAATTCCCATCCTGGAGAATTAGGTGAAAAAGTCCTGACTTGGAGGGTCAGGTGTCTAGCTTGGAGGGCTAGGTTGGATGATGTTCTAACTCGAAAGGGTTGGGTGAAAAGTCCTAGCTTGGAGGGCTAGGTGAAAAGTCCTAGCTTGGAGGGCTAGGTGAAAAGTCCTAACTTGGAGGGTTAGGTGCAAATTCCCAACTTGGAGAGTTAGATGGAAAATCCTTAGCTTGGAGGGCTAAGGTGGATGGAAACTTAGCTTGGAGGGCTGAGTTTGAGTCCCTGGATCGGTCTGGTGATCGATCAGGGATTCTGTCACGCTGCTCCTTCGTGGATCGGTCTGGTGACCGATCCAGCGATGACTGATCGGTCGGGTGACCGATCAGGGAGCACACAGTGAGGTTGGGAACCTACTGTGCTGCTCCTGATCGATCTGGTGACCGATCAGGGAGTATGCGTTTCACCCATTGACTGGCTCCTGATCGGTCTGGTGACCGATCAGGGAGCGAGCAGTGAGGTTGAGTTCCCTTGCTGAACTGCTCCTGATCGGTCTGATGACCGATCAGGTTTACTGTGCAGATCGTTCCGGAGAACGATCAAGCGTCGCAGGTTCCTCTCTATGATCGATCAGGACGGAGCCTGATCGGTCTGGTGACCGATCAGGAGGCTGCCTGATCGGTCCGGTGACCGATCAGAAGGCTTAGCCTGCGAAACTCAGAAATCGCCCAATATAAGGGTGGATCGGTCCGGTGAACGATCCACGGCCTGGGATCGGTCTGGTGATCGGTCCAGGAGAATCTCAAAGAAATCGCGATTTCTAATTGAGCGTTGGGGATCGATCAGGACGAAGCCTGATCGGTCTGGAACCAGCCTGATCGGTCTGGTGACCGATCAGGAGGCTCTCTGATCGGTCCGGTGACTGATCACTTTAATTCAAATTGCATTGTCAGACGCTCTGATCGCGTCTGAACACAACCGATTCGCTGCCACTTTCCTCTGATATTTGATATGCTGTTTGATTTGCTGCTCTAATACTCTGAGTAAGTTTCAGGTGACAGGGGAGGATTCAAACACTCAAGGAGAAGTCAAAGAGAGCTTTCCTTGGAGCAGGTTTGTCCCTTTCTCCACACAGGTTGCAACGGCTGGATGCAGGACTGAAGCTGCTGACCGAAGCTTGGCTGAGGGAGCTCAGGAAGTTCAGTTAGGGTTCAGTGTAGCTGGCGCGTTGGCAGTGAGGCAGCTGTCGGCTGCTGGAGATGAGATCATCTGTTGCTTAGCGGAGAAACAAAAGGAACGAGAGTTGTAGTGTTCAGTAACAAATTGAGTCTTGTGCGCTTGAGTTCCTGCGTTTTGTTTTTGCTCCACATTAAGCTTGCTGTTCTTGAGTTCTTCAATCATTCTGAGCAAGCTATTGAGAAGCAATCATCATACTTGAGCGCTTGAAGGAGAAAACAAGAGGCTTGGAGTCCGACAGTGGGAAGACACGGAGAAGGGTTCTACGTGAGATCGCCACTGGGTGGAGCTCAGGGAAGCTTGCTGTGTTTTTTTCCTTGCTAAGTGGTTGAGTAAGATCCTTCTTGTTGTTTCTTTGTGCTCATTCTATATCGTTGTTTGAAACACACTGTGGGGAGGTTTCTCCACCGAGAAGGAGGTTGCTTCATATCCGGTGATCACCGGGGCTTGATCTGCCGACGATCAAGGGATCGTCCACCTTAAGGGCACGCCAAGGAGTAGGGGCAAGTTATCCCCGAACCTTGTAAAATCTCCTTGTTAGCAATCTTGCTAATCTTGCTAGTTAGGTTTTGGTTTTAGTTTCTGCAAGTTTTGTTTTCCCATACTTCCGCTGTGCTATTAATAACTTCAAGTGCAGAAATTTGATAACTCTTCTAAGAAGAAGCGATTGGCTATATTCACCCCCCCCTCTCTAGCCATCTCGTTCCCAACAGAGAGAAGAGACTTGATTGATTTTTTATCATGAATTAAAATATGATTTTAACCATGATATAAAATCAAACTTGGCATGATGGAATAAGTTATTCCATATTTGAGAGGCTTGATGGTTGATAGGCCACTATATAAATGACCCAAGGCAAGGCTTGGGTGTGAATTATAGAGATGAAGGCATAGGCTCTCTCCCTCTCTTTCTCTCCTTCTCTTCTCCCCTTCTTGTCGTGCGCCAACCAGCCCCAAGAAGGAGCACCAGCCGGCCGCCCCTGCCCTTTCCCTGCCGACCACCACCTGCTGCCAGAGAAGGAAGCTCCGGTCATCTCTTGGCCGGAAGAAGGTGCTGCCGGAATTAGAGTTTGCCGCAAGGATCTTTTTGCCGCAAGCCTCTTCTTTTGCTTCGCCGGAATTTTGATTCCGGTCATCCTTTTGTGGTTAGTCTTCCGACTTCTCTCTTGGTTTTTCTTGTCGTGTTCTCGGAGAATCTAGTAGTTCTCGAGAACACGAAACTCATGGCTTTGCGAAGTCATCCCGAAGATACTCGACGTGGACGCGAATAGAGCCGGAGCTTCCAAGGGATGCTTATGGTTGGATCTCGTCCCTTCCTTCGAGTTACGCGAGGTAATACGTAAATTAGTTTATGTTTCTGTAAAATTTCAAATATATGATCATGTCTACCCAAGATAAAATTGCATGCTTAGATGTGTAGTTAAATGATTTAGAGAAATTATTTATGCTAAACCTTCCGCTGCATGTAATTAATTTTGAAATTACGAACTCGTATCCATGTCAACATGCACCCGGTCCCAACAGAAACCTCACCACAACACTTGCACACACACCTGAGCTTGGTAGACTATTAATAAGCTTTACCCAAGTCTATTTCGTCAGCTTTTGCTCGGCCAAACCATGCTCTCTTAAATAGAGCTCGTCCCTGAAATAGCCATTCCCGGTCAACTGGTCCACCCGAACTCAAACGTTACAGCCCAACGTTCGAATTTCAGCCGACACCAGTCTACTGATCATAAGATCAATTGACTAATCTTTTTGTGACCCTTACTAGTCGAATGATGCTTGGATCAGTCGTCTGAGCAAACCCTAAACCTAGGGTTTTAGCTCCGAGTACAGTCACTCAGAACTCGTCCTCACCTGACCAACCTAGATATAGCCTTCTAGTCTCCTCCATCAGCCTCGCATCCCTCGGATGCCTCTCCATCCTTCACGCCTTGCCTTCTAGAACTTCCTTCGGCCTCAATCCCTGTTGTCGGGTCTTCCTTTGCCAAGATTCCACTTGGACTTTTCTCCTTCGTACCTGTATCCTGCATTCTCACAATGCAATATTAAATACAATAATAAACCTAACTTAAACCTTTGCTCAAACATCAAAACTCAAGGTACCTAGATTGCTCCAACAACTTAGTGATCTCTCATAGATTCTTCATAAGCAATTGAAGACGAAGGAAACATCGTTGTTGCTATCGATGAGAAGATACAGTGACGAACCTTCTCGTATGGTCCACAAACCAAATCCCTTCCTCCGACACGAATGCTCACCTTGCCTCTTCCTTCTCTCGTTCTCAATGAAAAATGAAGTGTATCAACTCAATGAATGACTTGGACACCTTTTTATAATGAGGATCTAGAGAGTTAAAAGGGTAATTTACCCATATCAGAAGTGGGCAACATGGGTTTCATTAACCACCCATGTTTCCCACTATCCCATTACCATCATCTCCCACTCATCCAAGTTAAGTTACAAAGACCATAAGAGGAATTAGTCACAAAGACTATTTAAGAATCAAGTCACAAAGACCATATACAAATCAGATCACATAGACCATACAAAAACATTCAATTCATACATTAGGTAAAATGGTTCGTGCGACAGTAAGCACACTGAGCATTCATTTCTAAGAAAGTTGTTACACTTTACTTAGCTACTCTTTGAACGATCAATACTAAAAAAGTTGTATACTTTTCTTAGTCGCTCTATCATATGAATCAATGATATTAATAACTTACTTTAACCTAGATTAAATCATTTACATCAATATGAACTTCTTTAATCATTCACGATGATAATTCAGTCCAAAGCATGTTCAGTATTTTCTGTAGGATCGGTGCCGTCGATAGAGGGAGGTGAATATCGACTCGTAATTTCTTCGGAAACTTGTCGTTCATTCATTCTAGTCAAAGAGTTAGTACGCAGCGGAAATAATAAAGAACGAAAACAAACAACACTCGTACGCGCGGGATTTATTTACTTGGTTCCCGACCCCCTAGGGTTAGTACGTCCAAGGCCTATGTACTCGGCGTGAGTCCACTATTGGTCTCCTTTCCGAAATTTCTGGAGGCGGAGAAAACCCGTCTTACAGTTTGATTTACAAGCAAAAGATAATAAATAAAGTACAACTCGTAAATAAAAGCAAACCAAACAGTAGCGAAGTTCCGGCCAATCCGGAAGTCCGAAGTGCAACGTACTTCCTCCTGGAGCCTCCTTGGTCGCAGAGCTTCGTCACTAGTGCTTTTTCTTCTCTCAGAATGACTTAGTAGATGATGGAATTGATGTTCTGAGTTGAGGGGTCGAAGCCCTTTTATAATATCTTCTAGGGCACCCTAGAGGCCTCTTAGGCGCCTCATAGGCGGTCAAACCTGATCCGCAATCGCAAACTTCACAGATGGATAAAACAGGCCTTCCCAGGCGCCTGGGATATAGGGCGCCTGAATCTTGAGGGCGCCCTGAAGCCTGGGGCGCCTGTATCAACACAGGCACCCTGGAATTTTCTAGGCAGCTTTTTCTCTTGCGTTTGCTTTCCTATCTTGCCTCCTACTCCAGGTACCTGCAAAACTACAAAGACAAGACACATATGCAAATAATCTTAGCCTAAAAATTGGTTCTGACTTTGGATTTCACCCGAAACCCTAAGTCGAACCGACGCCTAATGTTTCCTTTCCCGGGGAACGTGTCCTCATCTACTCCACACTGGAGAAGTAGTGTTTGTCAATCGAAACCTCCGATTGGACTTTCGCTTAGCTTCCGAGAACCCGAATCTCGAGATATCCGACCTCAACCCATCTCTACTTCTGTTCGCGATCCCCGCTCGACTAAAGCTTTGCTAACCGGGACCTCCGGCTAGACTTTTCCTCGACCTCTAAGAACTCAGATCTCGAGACGTTCAACTGCGACCCGTCTCTACTTCTGTCCGACAACCCTCTCTCGGCAAAGACTCTGTTGCCCGATCCTCGACCAGGACTTAGTGCTCAGTCTCCCAGACCAAGACTTCATGCCCAGCTTCACTCACCAGGATTTAGTGTCCAGCTTCACTCACCAGGACTTAGTCAAACCTAGCTTCCCTTGCTAGGACCCGGCTTCACTCGCCAGGATTTCTTCAATCAGAATCACTTCTTTGCTAGTCATCATAATCCTGACTAGACTTCCTCAAATCTTTAGATAAATGTAATTCCAAACCTCAAGTTCGATTTGGTTTAATCCCTTGGTCAAACTGACCAACTTTTGGTTCTGGTTCACTCTACCAAATATCAGATCATGTTTGGCTAATCCTTTGTCAACCTGATCAAACCTGGGTTTACCCTACCAAACATAAGGTCCTATTTGGTTTAACCCTTGATCACTTTGACTAACCCTTACCTTGTGTAACATATATTGTTACTAACTTAAGTATATTGTTAAACATCAAAACACTAGAGGAAGACATCACTGATGCATCTTGCACCAACATTTTCATTCAATACAATTATTCACAATCACATTTTAAGTACTCAATAAAAAAAATATAATTGGTTGACCAGTGAATAAATGTCAAAGATGTAATCTCTCTTAATCTTCTGTTTTAGCTAGAATCTATCCATTCTAATCAGTTTCTTTCTTAGTTATGCTCCATAGACCAAATCATCCATAGATAATGGGATACATGCTAAGGTAGCAGACACTGATTAAAATTTTAAGCAGATAGCTAAATAGTCATATGATAAAACTGAGATTAACTTATAATCTCAAGGGTCTCACATAGTAGAGAAGCAGGGATCTATTCTCCTACTACCCTTATTATCGCAATAGTACATGTAGTATGAATCACATGTTACGATATTTTTCTCTTTAACAAAAAGAGTGCATGTTTTACTCAATATTAACATCATACAGATTTTGATCTAGACATACCTAATGTCTAATCTTAAATTTAACTTATGAATTCCAATCTGACTTTCAGCAGATTCAGTAAATGGTGAATTCATTTACTCCAATCATAACACGTGCCCAGTAGATAAATAGTAGAATCAATCCTTTGCTGCTCCAGTCAGAGAAAATGGAAAGGCCCACAGCTTAATATCTTCCTCTGAAATACCCTGAGACTTCATGGTGGAGCAGACAACGTGAAACTCATGCAAGTGTCTGTTGGGGTCCTCCCCAGACTGTCCTTGAAATTTAGGTAACAAATGAATGAGTCCGGATCTAAGCTCAAAATCACCAGTTAGCTCTAGATAAGCAATACTGGAGTACTGAAATGTGTCATCTGGTGATGCAAGTTCTTTCATGGTCTTCTGGTGGTCTGCCATAATAATGCCTGAATGAGTAGGAATAGTCTGAAGAGGAGGAATATCAATAGCCTCTGAAATTATGCCTTGCTTCCTCCTTGCTCTGAAAGTTCTCTCAATTTCTGGGTCAAATTCTTCAAGATCACCACCTGCTGACCTGGTCATAAAATAAACAAATCGCAGCAAATGTGTATAGAAAAATGAAACAGATAAAGAGAATCACAAGATATAGAGATAAGCGCAAAAATTGACCAAGTAAAATATGAAATAAGTACACAAGCTTAAACAAACAAACTCAACTAGTGTGTTCCCCGACAACGGCGCCAAAAATTTTGATGACCGCGTGTCGTACCACGAGTATCAAATACAATTAAAGTATCGAACTCCTCTAAACTAATGTAGTATAGAGTAACTCGAGTCGTCTCCCAACGAACGTAGTTGATGCATGATAAACCTTAGGATCGTATGTTATTGCTTTTGGATTTTGGATGATAACTGGGGTTTGGATTTGAGTTGCTAAGACTAATAAACGAAAGACAATACAGGTAATAAATCTAACCTCACTAAACTACACTTGCCAGAAGATTAAAAGAAACATAAGGTAAAGCATTAACGGAACCTACACTAATCTAGTTGCATTCAATTAAAGACAAAAACTTAAAGAAATTGAAAGGGATCAGACAAGAAAGGATTAATCAAAATAAAATACAAGAAATTAAACGTAACTATTGGAATAAGCATTTTGTCAAACAACTTGCGAGCATGAATCAAAATAACAAAGGTACGTGCAAACTAATATGGGAGATCAAGCATCAATACAAAAATTCATCATAAGAAGAAACATCCTAACACAAGAACAATTAAAAAGCAATCGGATGTGAAGTTGTTGTCCAGAATCGCTGGAAGAAAAAGCTGCTGGCTGGAAGATGAAGCTGCAATCGGATGTGATGAGAAGAGCTGCTGCTGTGAAGAAGTAAAACAGAAATGCTGTGAAGAAGTGGATCGCTGATCAGCTAAAAGGAAGAACTGCTGGAAATGTTGTAAAGAGCTGCTGGAATTGAATTGTTGTGAAGAGCTACTAGAATTGAATTTGCTGTGAAGGAAGCTACTGCCACTCGACCCTGTGAAGAGGAAAGAAACTGCTGGAAAGGAATTGCTGAAAAGAAATCTGCTGGCTGCTGGATCTGCTGTGAAGTAGGAAAACTATGAAGGAAAACTACTATAAAGAAATTGCTGTAAAGAAATGGTTCGCCGGTGGTGAAGGTGGATGATCGCTTCCCTCAACCCGAGAGAGAGCTGGTGGTGAAGGTGGAGATGATGAGATGGTAGGAGATCAACTAGGGTTCGAACCCCGGGCCCTAGCTTGTGCGACGGCGTCCGATGAAGGAAGAGATGAGAGGAAGTGGAGATGATGATGATCCCCCTCGATGAGAACCCCCTCATGTTTGCGATGGCGTGAGGGTGGAGAGTGGATGGAGCTCCGGCCGGCGGCGAGATTGAAGTGGATCGCCGGCCCTTGGTGGAGGTGGATGAGTTGAGTCGGGAACCCCCGTCTCCTCGTCCCTGTGTCCTCCTGATGGAGAAGAGAGTTAGCCTCCTTTGTGTGCGTGGGTTCAGCCCATAGATGAGTTCGGCCCAGCCTTTTAGCCCAGCAGCCCTGGTGTTCAGCCTAAAGCTTGGGTTTAGCCCAGCAGCTCACTTAACCCAGCCCAGGCTTATGTTTGACCCAGTATTTGGGTTCAGCCATGCCTTGGGTTTAGCCAAAACTTCGGTTCAAGATCCAATCTTTAATCCCCTACAAAAATCATGAAATAATGCCAAATTTTAGAGGAAATTAGAATGAGCTCCAAAAATAGATCATAATCGTAAAATATGATATAAACATGAATTAAGCATACGAGAGGATAAAAATGCTAAGTAAATGAGCAAATAAAATGACCTAAAGTGCTAGTTATCAATCCTCCTCGAATTCTACTGGATCCATCTTGAATTCTACTGGATCCATCTCGAATTCCTCGAATCCTCCTCGAATTCTACTATATCATATTCTGAATCCTCTTCGAATTCTTCAGGATTTTCTTCCATATCATCATCAGAATCTTCCAGATCCTCTTCTGAACAATTTGGACAAAGTAGTTCTCTACACAACTCAGTATGAGATACATCCTTCATAGCATCCCCATATACATTTTGCAGCTACTCTGCATGCCTCAGCAACGAATGAATCAATGCTCCGATCCTATAGTTATCTAGGACTGGAAACTCATCCTGCTTGAGTTTCCAAAACAATCGATCCAGCCTTCCAACATGTCCTTGGATTCCAAAACTTGGGCTATAGTCTATCTCCTCAATCTGTTCCATTAGCTCATTGTGTCATTCATTACGACGGGTCGTGGTGCATACCTTACATGGCATCTGGAATTGCACGACATCTGAAATTGAAAAATATTGTCAGTACAAAATCGATAAAATAGTAACAAAACCGGTTTAATTCAATTCACATATATGTATAAACTCACAGAGTTATAAGTACATAAGAAAAATAAATTTTCTTTATTTGAGGAATATCAGTTAACTAACGCACTGGACCAATGATTGGGAAACTAAATCTTCAGTCTGTGTTTATTATCCTCATTAGAACTAATCTAATTAGACAAGAATATCTTATCTAAGTTGATTTTGTTTAATCCTTAGCTCATTTAATTCAGAGTCAGACTTATTAATCAGACCAAATAAATCGATTCTGGTTAAACTAACTAATGATTTGAACCGAATTAGGTTTGACTGAACTAATTAGGACTGATCAAACTAACTAATGGTTTGAACTTGATCTGAGTCTAGTTGGATTAACTTGATCTGATTAAATCAACTAATAATTTAAATTCTACTTAAGTTTAGTTTAAATGACTCAACTTGATCTGATTTAATTAATTCTTTTTTGAAATCCAATCCATTTAATCAAATTTTGGTCCAATAAATTAAATTTGAAAAATTTGAGAAAACTCTCCAACATTAAACTGGGCTTTGCATGCACTCCCCAACCGAAAATTTCTTTGCATGCATTCCCTGATGGGATTGACAAGACAGTTTTGTGTGTTATTTTTTTTATTAGTATAAAAGAGTAAAAATTCAGTATAAATCGTAAAGATTTGAGTATAAATTGTTTGAGATTGAGTATTAATTTAAGAAATTTGAGTATTATTTGGAAAAAAAATTGAGTATACATGACTTCAGTATATAGTAAAAATTTCAGTATACATAATCAAAATTTAAGTATGAATTGATTTAGATTGAGTATTATTTGAAAAATTTTAAGTATAAAATTTAGAAATTTGAGTATGTGAGATTGCATCAACCACATCAAGATTTTCACACGAGGGGTCACCGAAATTTTATACTCAAATTTCTTAAATTAGTACTTAATCTCAAATATTTATACTCAAATTTTTATAATGTATACTGAGTTTTCACTCTTTTATACTCACCACATCAAGATTTTCACATGAGGGATTACCGAAACTTTATACTCAAATTTTTAAATTAGTACTCAATCTCAAATAATTTATACTCAAATCTTTACAATGTATACTGAGTTTTCACTCTTTTATACTCAATCATCAGGGAGTGAATGCAAAGAATTTATCAAATGGGGAGTGTATGTAAACACCAATTTAGAATTAGGAGTTTTCTCTAATTAATCGAAAAACTAATTTTTTTTTTCTCGAACGAAACATAAAGTTTCGGTTCCATTTTTTTCTGCAGACTTCGCCATGCTATCCTCGCCTCATGCCGCACACGTCGGCTGCGACTAACGCGGCTACTGGAGAGGATCCAAGTGCTAGTCTTTCGATGCGGTCGGCGACGCTCTTCGGCCACAGCAGATCGTGTCAAGATCTTTGGCAATCGAAATGACAACGCATTGTGATAAATTCGCAATGTCACTTAGCAACGACAAAAATACAACGAAGCAAACTCCGTAGTGCAAACTCACCGCCATCAAACAATGATTCAAAGGCATGTATTAAATTAGCACAGCAAAAAAGAACTACGATGTTCTCATTGTTTTTCATGCATATAGATTAAGGAATCTGCACATACATAGAGCGATCGTGTATATTTTTTCACAGAAAGCTAACATGATTTTCAATAAAACTCATGCATCTAAAAAACTGCTCTGATACTATTGCTAGTTTGAATGCATGATCTATTTTGAGAAATATTATTGTTGCTGTCGATGAAAAAATTATGGTGGCAAACCTTTTCGTATGATTCACGAACTAAATGCCCTCCTCCAACACGAATTTCTCCTTGCCTCTTCCTTCTATTGTTCTCAATGAAAAATAAAGTGTATCTCTTAATGAATGACTTGGACGCTTTTTATAATGAGGATTCAGAGAGTTAAAAGATAATTTACTCATATCAAAAGTAGACAATATGATTTTATGATTTTATTAACCATCCATATTTCTCACGATCGTATTACCAACATTTGAGTGATATAATGGGGCCCTGCATGTCGAAATTTTCGCAGACAATTACTTGGCTGAATGTGCCACTCACTGTATCAAACCATGGAACCAACAGTAACTGGCAGAGGAGACGATGAGTGGTAAGTGGCAGTGCCATTACTGCATCTCAATGAGCAAAGAGAGATTCTCTTCCTGGGAAAAGATCCTTATATGTGCTCATGTCAGGTGAAGTCTCCATGCTCCTGCAAAAAGTTCAGATGGTCACTAATTAAGCAAAATAATTGTAAGTAGCATAAAATCCCCCCTGGATTCTTCCTGTACCACTTGTCGTGCATATCTCCACATCACATATATATATATATATTCACTCAGCTGATTCCAGATTGGATTCGCATCCACCTGCAGAGCACATGTATATCTATTCACTCAGCTGATTCCAGATTGGATTCGCATCCACCTGCAGCCCCATGTGCTCATCACTAGGACATTGCTGCTCTTAATGGCAAGCTCCCATGGTAGTAGTACTCATTGGAGTGCATGGCAGATGGGCTATAGGCTGGGAGTGGCGATGGCAGTCCCGCCGGCCACCTTCCGAGCTTGATTCAGGGTGACAAAATAAAATGATGATTGACTGCTACAAAACAAAGTCAGAACAATGGGGACCTAGAGTAATTAATGCTGCCTCTTCCTGGGTGCTGGTACTGTGCAAGGAGACAAAGCTGCTAGAAATATTGGGCACTTTTAGCTTGACTCCACGTTGGGTTTGAGTCAATGCCGATTTATGATTACCATCATTTTGAAGGGGTTGCCATGAGAATGTTGAGCATCTGTTTTAATAATAATAATAATAATTCAAAATCGAGAAATGAGATGACTTAGTGGAGTAACGATGATGATCGAATAACTTCGGTCTGCTATATACAAGTCGAGTCGTCTTCGTCAGATTTGTTCTCAGTAGACAAATTTCGTTCAGATCGGGCTTCATGAGATTGACCTTTGTTAGGATGAATTTTCAAGATGTTCTTCCTTCAAGTCGGGTTTGAAAGACGTTGGCTTTTGCCCGGATGACTTCACAAGAGGTCGGTTTGCCTTATTGGAAGGTTTGATTCTAACTGCCAAGCACCTTAATTAATATTGTTAATTTATTTTGAATAGGGTTGGTGAGGTTAAAGAAGGTAGTGGAAATTAAAAATTCATGTTGGAGGAAATAAGTCTTTTACCTATTAAGTTTTATATTAGTTTATATGATTTTCTTTGTGTTTGTTGAAGAAGAAGAGGAGGAGGATTTATTGATATGTTTATGTATGAAATATTTTCATTTGGATATGATGACTAAATTTGGAGAATGTTAGCTATTTTTTAATATGATATGTATGAATATGACTTGTATGGATAATATATATTTGCTTTGACTTGTTTTGGTATGATTTCATTTTGGATACGTTTTGTTTTGACATGTATGATTTTAGATTTAGTTTGGAATATTAAATATGATATATTGGAATGCTGAATTGTATATGTTATAAACAGATTTGGAATAGGATATTTGTATACATGATAAAATACAGAATGGACAAGATTTGGGCAAAAAATTTACATTTTGCGATGAAATTAGCGATGAAAATTTTTCACCGACAAATTATCATAAATCACTGTATACCATAAACCTGTGACAAATCAATTTTTCGTCGTATATTTGCAACGAATATAGATTCATCGCCAAATCCGCTAGAAATCTATTTTCGTCGTCAAATCTTCGATGCAAATGGGATTCATCATAGATTTACAATGAAAATGGATTCGTCGCAGGTTTGACGACGAATCCATTTTTGTTGCAAATTTGTGACAAAAAAGGATTTGTCACTGATTTGCAACAAAATATATTCGTTGCAGATTTAACAATGAATCCATTTTTCATTGTCAATATACAACGAAATAGAATTTGTTGCCAAATTTGGGACGAAAACTGATTTTCATTGCAAATTTGCGTTTGATGAATTGTACGACAAATTTTGTTTTTGTTATAAAATTACAATGAATTTCGTGGCATAATTAAATTAAATTCATCCTAGAATTTGCTACGAATTTATATTTTTTCATTACAAAGTTTGGCGATGGCTTATTTGCGACGAAAATATTTTCGTTACAGAGTTTGTTGCAAATGTTCGGTCTGATTTGATCTGGGCTCGATCCGACTTGACTACAGCTTGATCGGGCCTGAATCGAATTCGGTTTGTGTCCAACTCTACTTACTTTTGACTTGATCCTGCTACGTGTTGATGGAATGATGGCTAACTACTCCGCCTCATTACACTACAAAAATTTTATCGATTATCGACGGACGGAATCCGTCGCTATTCCGTCGCTAAAATAATAGCGACGGAGAGAACGCCGTCGGGTGAAGATTGTCGCAGAGATAACGTAGCGACGGACACATAAGCCCGTCGCAAACACCAGAAATATGGGTGATGTGTCCCGGATAGATTTTAGCGACGGTCGGTCAAACATTTGTCGCTAATCTATCGTAATAGCGACGAATTTGGTAAATATCCGTCGCTATTAGCGACGGAATAGTCAATATTCCGTCGCAAATAGCGATGGATTTTTTAAAAATCCGTCGCAAAATCTGGAAAATATTGGACAGTAAAATGCTGCTTTTTCCCCTTCCCATATATACATTCAATAATATACAAATATTCAAATCCAAATATCCAAACAAACATCAAACAAGAGTAAATATCACAGCATCCAAACATTCAAACAAACATCCAAACATCCAAAACATTCATATCAAATATCCAATTCAAACATCCAAACAAGAGTAAATATCCAAATTCAAACATATGTATAAATATTCAGAGTAAATATATCAAAAGAAGATAAATAAAAGTCAGAGTAAATTAAAAGAACTGAATACATCAAAAGTCAGAGTAAATACATGAATATTAGAGTTTAGTATAGAAACATTATATACATGAATATCAGAGTGAATACGGGATGAAAAGGAAAAATATTTATGCACAATAGAAGATAAATAAATATTAAATAGAATCAATATCTAAATATAACTCTAATAATATTAAATTTATAAATAAAAATTAATAATTAAAAAATAATTAAGAAATAATATCCAATATATAATTTATCATACGAAATGAGTGCAGGGGAGTGGGCGCATCGTGCAATTTGGTATTTAATTGGGACCGCCACTTACAGATCGCCCGTGCCATATCCCTCGTTTTCATCTCATCCATAACCTTGGACATACACATCTCGATCGCAGTGAATTCGTAGCAGGCAGTCAAGATACGTCTCTGGCTCGCATGCATGCACAAGGGCCTGGACAGCTATCCACTAACATATTGTCGCATGCATGAAAGATTCGACATGGTTAACTGGCTGCACTTTGGAGTGGGAAGAAATTAATTGGGAGGTGCAGGCAGCAAAGCAAAGAGCACTCACTACTACAGACGAACATCAGCTCATTGATCGTGAAAGAAACAGCAACACATGAATTCATGATGTTTGTGATTAGGACAGTCATTGTCTCTTGAGTTCTTACTTTGACCTCGATCGGTCGGTCAGCTTGTGCGTGCGTGGAGTGGGCATCAACACTGGTTTGATAATCAGATATATATATATATCGATGAGTCGATTGATTAGTAGGGAAAGGATCGATTTGATGATGGGATTAATGGAGATGTGAAGATTGAAGCATTTAGTCATAGCCTTGAACATTAATAATATCATTTTAAACCTTTTTTTTTTGTCACAAACTTTTCGAGCTCCAATATTCATTTTATTAAGCATTTGCAACGCAAAGCGTTAAATTTAACCTCTTCTTTAGCGGACAGAAACATTCAAAATAATGACCAGGTACACATATACAGTTAATTAAAAATAGAAAAGAAAAACAGGGGAAAAACATGCATACTCGTAGCCCTGTTCTAACATTGTATGTTTAACAGAAGCGAAAGAAATCTTCTACTTTGTAAATTTAGAAGTACGGCGTGAAGGTGCATGTGAACATGTGAAGGAGGTCACTTTGATCTTTTCCAATTGAGACTTCCAACACTCCTCGATATCTCCAGCAATCCGGCTCGCGTCCAACGACACGCCTAAAAGCCCCCGTTTGGCGAATCCAACAGCGTAGAGCCCTTTATTCCCCAATTTCCACCCTCCCAGGAGCCCACCTTTCTCCTCGAGCACCTCCTTCGCCTGCCATGCACGCCGGCCAGCCAAAGTCCAGACCACAAATCACAGTCGATCAGCATCTGCAAATTAATCAGCAAGAGCGCAACAACTTAGCTCGAAACCACGGCGTACCTTGAGCCAATGAGGCAGGTTGTTCCTGTAGCCAGTTGCTAAAATTACCGCATCGAATTCCTCCGCCGCGCCGTCCGCGAACTCAGCTCCGTGATTCGTGAGTCTCTTAACGCCTGATGGCCGCACCTTGATGCGTCGAGACTTGATGAGGGCTAGCGCGCCGGCGTCGAGGACAGGGGTCTTGCCGGCGAGTGCCTTGAGTCGCAGCGGGCCGAGCCGCGGCCGCCGCAGGCCAAACTTGGCTGTGTTCCCGAGCACGAGACGAGCGAGGAGCAGTAGCAGCGCGTCCACCACCCGCAGAGGAAGCCACTTGAGAAGCCGCATGGCCAGCCCGAACGTGGAGAGGCCGAGCATCTCACGGGGCAGGACGTGCACCTGCGGGCGAGCAGTTGTCATCATCTTTCTTTCTTCGCATATATGCCAAAAACTTACTAATGTCGATGGCTACTACCATCACAAACACGTACCGCAATAAATTTGTGTAATGCCAGTAGCTATCACGTTAATTTATATTTTGTATATATATATATATATATATAATTATGAAAATTAGGGAAATCTCACCGAGTCTCTAACGACAATGGTAGGCTTGGCGGCGTTGTGGCAGAGGTCCAAGCACACCTCCATGCCCGAGTTGCCGCAGCCCACGACGAGCACTCTCTTGCCGCGGAACGCGTCGCCGCTCTTGTAGGAGCTGGTGTGCACGATGGGCCCTCCGAAGTCCGCCGCTCCTTCCAACTCCGGCGCCACTGCCTCCGCGTTCTCCCCTGTGGCCGCCACCAGCCAGCGGCACAGGTACTCCCGCTTCTCTGCCGGCGCTCCCTGCGTGGCGGCCGTCCGCACCCGCCAGAAGCCGAGGGCCTCGTCGTACTCGGCGGCGACCACCTCCTCGTTGAAGCGCGGCCAGACGCCGTGCTCCCGCGCGTAGGCCTCGAGGTAGGCCACGAACTGGCGCTTGGTCGGGTAGGTGGGGAAGCAGGAGGGGAAAGGCGTGAGGGGGAGCTCGCAATGCTTCTTGGGCAGGTGGAGGCGGAGGCGATCGTAGGTCTTGAGCTGCCACAGCGAGGCGATGCAGTGAGCTCGCTCCAGGACCACGCTCGGGATGCCCTTGTCCCTCAAGCAAGCGGCCACGGCCAGCCCCGAGGGACCGCCGCCGACAATGATAGGCCCCGGGATGACTAACGGCTCCTTCCATGAAGTACAAAGCACCTGCAGCGATCCGGACAATGGATCATGAACCCGTTTGCACTCAGCCTCCCTCCCTCCACCCATGAAGCGAGGTGGAAATGCTGAAGAGTGAATGAGCATGTCCTACTGGAATACATAGTTATACTCATTGATATTTTTTTTAAAAAATATTGTTAAAAATATTTTATAATAATATTTATTAAAAATATATTCATTTTAAAGAATTATTATATTAGATTATTTATGATGACAATATTAAAAAAATACTATTATTATTATTTGTAAAAATTAATTATTTTTTAAACATATTAACTTTATTTTTAAAAAAATTGCCTTATATTTTGAAAGTTCATAAGGGTTTATTATGATTTCGAGAAATATTTGGATGTGTTTGTAAAATTACAATACGATAAAAAGCCCTTTTCTCTTCCCCCGTGCCCGTGCCTGCCTTCTCCATTCTCTTCCTAGCCCTAACTCTCTTCCTACACGCCGACGCCGCCACCGTCGCATACTGCTGTGGGCATCTCAGTGGCGTGTGCTGTTGTCGCTGTTGCTCCTCACACTGACACGCTGCGCTGCTCGTTGTCGTTGCCGCACATCGGAGTCGCCGCCATTACTGATTTCCTCCGGAAATCCTTCAGCGAAAGGAGCAGAAAGTAAAGCTTCTCATCCGAGCGCTGCGCTGCCTGCCCTGCATTGCTTCCGCCTCACGCCAGCTTTCGCCGGAAAATTTTCCAGCTGAGAGAGAGAGAGAGGAGCGAGCACGATTTTGACCCTTCAACCGATTCAGGTGGAGATTTTCCTACTTGTCTCATTATAATCATTTTGTGCATGTGCATGATTAAATATAGAGCATTAATGATATTAGATAACCATGATAATATCTTAAAAAGATGCTTGATTATGAAATAGGGAGTAAATAAATGAATTGTAGTGTATTTTCCTGCTTGATTCTCTTAACAAATTACCGAATGCATGATTAATCAGATAAAATAGATTTACTTTTAGAAAGTAATCAGCTATGATCATTGCTACTCTTGTTACTCGAGAAACTTCCCTTAGATTGCTTGTTCTATTCATATCCTAGTTCTTTAGCTATTCTACCTATTTCCTGTTGAGACTTACCGCTGAGGTTATCAAAAGATAACTCTAAATTATAAGAAGATTAGGAAAAGCTAGGGTAGTCCCCTCAAGGAATTGAAACTACCATTAAAATATGGTAAATTAAATTATACACTTAACTATATTAAATTAGGCAGATAATAGATAAATAAATCATACAAGCGAGCTTTGACTATGTATTTCAGAGGACTCATGTCATGTATCAAACTAAGTTAATATTGAAATAAATGTAACTCGGTTATCATGGAGCTTCAGCTCTATACTTTATAAAAGTGCATGACTACATTAAATGACTCAAGACTATTTTTGCATGTTCATAGGCTTCGTCCATGTTGCATGAGATACTGTACTCACGGGGTAGAATATGGGTCGTTCACCTTATTCTTATGTGAGGTGCATTTCGAGTGGCACATTCCTTTGACCTCTAGATCACGACTTAAGGCGATCTTCGAGATTTGACCAATATTATTGGATTATCTTGTTCAAGGCTCAGTGATAGTGTCAGAGACCGTGTATGTGGTGTGTATATATATATTATATATTATTATATTATATATCCAAGATTAAGTAGTTGTAACTTTAATTGTTGATAAAATAAGTATGGGATTTTGTAGACATGTTCAAAGGCGGGTGATAAATTGAATCGATTAGGGTAGGTGTAAGAGGTAGAGGGAGAATAAAGACTCCTAAGGAAAACTTTACTTGATATTGAAAGATAATTTATTTGGTTTGAATATTATCAGTAATATTGTCTTTCGTAGAACTCAATGAAAGGATGGATTCCGTGTACCCAAGCTTAAATAGCTGTGGCAAATGCTTGATAGAGAGGGGCTTGTGAAGCCCTGTGTTAATAGTCCTACGCCCCTTAGGCTAATGAAAAAAAAAGCCTCTCTATATGATTGTGATACGGGCCCTAAATAGTTAGGATGACAATTTTATAAGATGTGATACAACCTTGAACAGTTGGGATATAACTTATTTTGTAGAATATTAATTTTTATTCATTTCTATTAATTGCAATTCTGAGTTGAACTATTTTGGATATCAGCATTAACCATGGCTATCTTTTTTTTAGTAAGTAAGAACATCAGAGGATATGTTTCGCCATTCTATTCAGATGCCAATTCAACATGTAAGATGGAGCATTAATGTCATAGCAAAACGTGCTATCTCCTCATCATTTGTATTTTGTCAGAGATTAAAGCAAACAGGTAGAAAATAGCAATATCTCCACCTCTTCTTCACTAGAATCTCTCTCTCTCTCTCTCCTTCAGTATTTCTAGTTGGTAAATTTTAATTGGTATATTTGTGCAGAAAATGATATTGTGCAGATGTTCAAGCTTCCAAGCCTTCAAAACAATGAAACTAGCTTGATAGAATACCAACATCATCAACGGAGAGGCCGTGCATTAGATGAAAGGTTTTTGAGAATACTGAAGATTTTTAGATGGGGTTCAGATGCAGAGAAGGCATTGGAGGTTCTAATGCTACGGGTAGATCGTCGGCTGGTTCGAGAAGTTCTCAATACTGATGTTGATATTAGCACTAAGATGCAGTTTTTTCGATGGGCTGGCAAAAGGAAGCACTTTGTGCATGACACAACAACATACATGGCCTTGATTCGCTGCTTGATTGAAGAGGGATTATTTGGTGAGTTGTGGAAGACTATCCAAGAGATGGTTAAAAGCCCTTGCTTAATTACACCAGTGGAACTATCAGAGATCATTCGCATCCTAGGTAGAGCAAAGATGGTGAACAAGGCATGCTCAATTTTTTATCAGATAAAAGCTCGCAAGTGCAAGCCCGATTCTCATGCCTATAACACTATGATTATCACAATGATGCAAGAAGGCCGTCATGAGAAGGTGCATGAGCTTTATAATGAGATGAGCAATGAAGGAAACTGTTTTCCTGACACAGTGACTTACAGTGCGTTGATAATGGCATTCTGCAAACTAGGCCGTGAAGATTCAGCTATTAGGTTACTTGAGGAGATGAGAGAGAACAAGTTGCATCCCAATACCAAAATCTATACTACATTAATGGAACTGTATTTCAAATTGGGTAAAGTTGAAAAGGCTCTAAATTTGTTCCAGGATATGAGGAATCAATGTTGCATACCTAATGTTTTCACATACACTGAATTGATAAAGGGCCTTGGCAAAGCAGGAAGAACAGAAGAGGTCTATGATATTTTTCTTCAAATGCAAAGAGAAGGTTGTAAGCCTGACACAGTCCTAATGAATAATCTTATGAACATTCTAGGCAAGGCTGGACAATTGGATGAAGTTGTTAATATTTTTGGGAAAATGGAAAATTTACAGTGCGTACCAAATGTTGTTTCCTATAATACTGTCATTAAGGCACTTTTTGATTCTAAGGATCATGCATCAGAAGTTCCTTTATGGTTGGAGAAAATGAAAGAAAAAGGAATTGCTCCCAGTGCTTTTACTTATTCAATTCTTATCTCTGGATTTTGCAAAACAAATAAACTGGAGAAAGCCTTGATGCTTCTGGAGGAGATGGATGAGAAGGCCTTTCCTCCATGCCCAGCAGCATATTGTAGCTTAATTGATGCTCTTGGAAAAGCAAAGCGTTATGATGCAGCCAGTGAATTATTTCAGGAATTAAAAGAGAATTGTGGCTCCTCCACTTCTAGGGTCTATGCTGTCATGATCAAGCATTTTGGAAAATGTGGTCGTCTAAATGATGCACTAGGTCTTTTTGAGGAACTGAAGCAACTGGGTTGTATACCTGATGTCTACGCCTATAATGCCATCATGTCTGGTATGGCGAGGATGGGAATGGTAGATGAAGCACAATCTATGCTTCGAACAATGCAAGAACATGGTTGTGCTCCAAACATAAAGTCTCTCAATATCATTTTGAATGGCGTGGCAAAGTCTGGTGGACCATTGCGTGCTATGGAAATGCTCTCGAACATGAAACAGTCTAATATCAAACCAGATGCAGTGTCATATAATACAGTTCTTGGTGCTCTAAGCCGTGCTGGTATGTTTGAGGAAGCAGCTAAATTGATGAAAGAGATGAGCTCACAGGGTTTTCTGTATGATCTCATTACATACTCATCTATACTTGAGGCGATTGGAAAAGTTGATGACATACCAGCTAACTCAGTTTGAAATCTATTTATCATCTTTGCTTTGGATTGTTGGGCTACAACAAGCTAATTGAGACTCAATGCTTGTTCTGAGCGATTGCATTAAATGCCATATGCCCCTCTTTTGACTAATGCATATTATTAAAAGAAAAAGTCTTACAAAAACCAAAAGGCTGCTCACATGCCGACGGAACCCTTTTTTTACCGTGTTTTATCTTCTTTCCTATTCCCTGCTTCTCTTTTGTTCCTTGTTCCTACAATCTACCTTTTCTTCTGCTCCTCTTCTCTTTATGCTTTCAATCTCCTTCCCACTCTAATTCTTCTCTTGTTCCTGAATTTGTTGATGTCAACTTATATGTTGCCCAAAAGATTGTGCATTGGCAATCGATCAAGAAGCCAAGCTGACCATATCCTCCTCCACTGGAATAAGGTAAACCATGTTTTGTATCATTTTGTTTCATATGATATTGGTTTATTGTTGTTCTATAATACCATATGCAACAAAAAGCATATATTTTTAACAAATTTTAGTAATTGTATTCGGAATGTTGTACAATTATTTATCCAATTATCTGTATATCTTGACTTTTCATAATTCATTTGTTCTTGTATTATCTTGTAGCACAATAATATTTGCATTGTGTTTGTTAGGTTGGATTATTTCATGGAGGCTTGAAGATGCTTGCTGAGCCAAACACAATCTTAATGCACGGAGTCATTTTGACTTACCCATACTCCCATGTCAAAAGAACAAAAGACTACAAAAACTTGAAGCAGCAGTTCGTGGTGTTTGTAAACTTTTGTCACATTGCATCAACTCAGTATCATGGGCATTGGAAAATATAATGTCACCTGTCTAATAACAAGAAGATGCCCTTCAAACAGTCTAGCACACTAATGAAATCACAAATATGGAGATGAGGTTCTATTGAGCTCACAGTACTGAAAATTTTCCAAACTCAGTTGGGTGTTACCCCTACAAGGCTTCTTGGACCTTGATCTATTGAGCCATACAGCAATGAGAGTGATGAAGTATTAGCAGTGACAGCAACATTTTGAAGAGGAGCAAGGGCATCCAGGATATTCATACAAGCAAAAAATCCAAACTGAGAGTTCAATATGGAGATGGAGATGGGGAACTGCAAGGTTGAGGAATTGAAATCGACATTGAAGGACGTACCATGCATGATAGGGACATTTTTTTAAAGGTTCTAGAAGAGAAATCAAAGACATGAGATAGAGAATGAGGCAAAGGTATCATGAGGGGTTGGATAACATGAGTCTTGGAGCTCAGTGTGCAGTATATCTGTTTTCCTTGTGTCCACTTCTCAGCTATTTAGTTGACGAGAGATGGGTGTGTCAATATTGTATATGGTTTATTAAAACAATATGATCAAGATTGTCGATCATATGATGCCCCCAAACCGGATCAGAAAGCACAAAATTTACAACCCATGCAATAGCACTATTTGGGCATTGCAAACAAGAGTTTCTGCATATTTGAAGAGAAAATGAAGGAATTTGATTGCTCTATAATCTGTTTTTTTAGTGGTTATATTTGGCAGTTCGTCCTAGGTAGGTATCTCTGGAAGAGTTTTTTTTTAATCCCAAGTCATTTGATCCGGTTGATGTGCGACTGTTGCATAAATACCCACAATTGCATTTGTTTTTCTTTTCTTTTCTCTCTTTCGATCTTTAATGAGCTTTTTGCTTTCAATTATAAAAAAAATAATAATGAACCAGACAGCAGATAAATTGAATATGGGATGACCGATTCGGTCCCACGGAAGTTTCCCATCGATCATCAGGGTAAATCGAAAAGTGTTCGTGGTGGGCAGTCTAGAAGCCCAGCGCCTCAGGGTTCGCGCCCCATTTAGAGAGAAAATTCCTGCAAAATGCGTCATAGCTGGGGATCGAACCGCGGATGTCTGGGTTAACAACTAGTTAGCCTACAGCTGCACCATAGCCCCAGGGGTTTTTTTGCTTTCAATTATACCAAACCAAAAAGGTGAAACCGCCACCTTAGCGGCCCTCTGGTCCTGGCCCCATAGGTTTCCAGAGGGAGACATACCACGATTATCACTTGTGTGGTGCCTGAGGTCGAGAGAATTAATGCCAGCAGGTCAGGATTTTATCCCCGTATGCAAGTAGCGACCCTCGAACCTGTGACCTCGACCAAATCAATCAGCCGCCTTACCATCCGATCTAGCCCGTGGAGGCTTTTTTGCTTTCAATTATAATCTCTTAGTTTGTTTTTTCATAAAGTACTATCAGGAAATCCATGATTCATCGTTTGCCACTTGGTTCTGAAGGTTTTTGTTAGCCTATTTTTTTCTTGTACTTATTTCATTTTGGCATTTGACCATCTGTTGAAACCATCCGTGCATATGCTCGCTCATCTCGTGCAAGTGCAGCCTTCTTATGACAATGCAAAACTCAAAGAACATTCGATATTTAGTCTTGGATCCAATACACTGCAATGTGTCATCCAAATGGTAACTTGAAAGAGGGCCGTTGCACCTGAAAAGGATGGTAAGATTCCAATTACAATGAACCTAGAAGTCTCTCAGACTGTAAACAGATCTGAAATTAGTTGGTTCGAGGGGCTGTAGTCATGGCTGCATGTGGCTTAGCAATTTGCTCCATCATGAGGCTGAAAACGAGTGAGAACCCTGCACTCGGAACTATTTATCAATTATAGTTTTGATTGATCAACACAAACATTTGAAGATGAAAGTTTTGCAGGGAGTTCTAACTTTCGTTGTTTGTTCCACCCACAATTGGATACCTGGAAACCTTCAACTTTCTCGCCTTCAAAGGAGCTGCTGCATCGCCTCCGACTCAACCTGGCCGCGAGCAAAACTGCTGATGTTTAGTATTGGTAGTTCATAGTAATGCTCCTGTAACCTCTTGTGTCTAACATGACGATTGTATACACTGTTCTGGGGCAAATATTAGGCAACACAGCTTCCTACTAGTCTTTCATATCAAAGAAAATGTGTTTTCAAACATCAAGTCATGTCGGTCTAATGCTTTTGAATAGAGTAGTTGAACTCCAAGACTCAACTACAGTTACATTATTTGGTGATTGATTGACTAAAGAGAACATTCTTGAGGAGATGTGATCACACCACGGGTGTTAGAAGAGGCTTGTTCATCACATGTGCCTCCAGGTTTCCCAGGACCAAATCTGCCATTTTATCCCGAGTCTCGTTGGTGGCACTTCCGATATGAGGCACCAGCACCACGTTGTCCATGCCAAAGAGTTCCTCTGGCACATGCGGCTCGTGCTCATACACATCAAGGGCAGCCCCACCAAGGCGGCCCTCACGCAGTGCTGCCACCAGCTCTGGTTCATCTACATGTGGACCTCGTCCTATGTTCACAAGCACACCTTTGGGTCCTAGCGCATCAAGGACATCACGGTTGACGATATGGCGTGTCTCATTGGTCAGTGGGCAAGCCACAATGAGGACATGACAATTCACCGCCAAATCAAGAAGGTTAGAGTAGTATTTGTATCCTGAGTTTGGTTTCTCTGACCTTGAGTAGTAGCTTATAGGACAGCCAAAGGCTTCTGCTCTCTTGGCAACAGACATGCCAATCCTGCCAAGTCCAATGATACCGATTGTTTTGCCACTGAACTACATACAAAAGATTATTCTGAGATGTTACTACCGATCTCAATAACAGAAACTTTTCACATAAACAAATGATTATTAGAGAATGTAAATATTATAGGTGACGGATGAACAGATTCACGAATATTTCTGTAGGTAGACATATTTGAAATAAAAGAAGACATCGAGGAACCAAAAGTACAAATTCTTTCAACCGGAATTCACCCAAGTAGTTTGTAACTGGCATTCAACTCTGTAATAGGCCATAACTGCCATAGGCAGATCATTAATCGATAACAATCATAATATAGGGAAGTTTTCTGATGGGCACTTTACAGCTTATTGCCAGAGACACAAGTAACTCTGATGTGCAAATAAGACCATAAAGAATGCACAATATAGGAAGAAAGTTTTTCACAAGTATTCTAATATCCATACTATAAATTGACTAGTTCAAAAGTACACATTCAGAATGACATCATATCAAAATTTCATATGATGTCCTATGGCGTAAAAAGGAAAGAAAAAAAAGAGTTCATTCATGTAATCTGGCCAATGACCGATAGAAATGATGAATCACTCAAGAAAGCTAAGAAAATCTGCTTGACATATATCATACTCCATGGCCAATGTTCAGGTGGGCATGCAACTCATCATCTCATTATTACAAATTCTAGCAAACTCAGACGTTGAACCATGGTGGTGGAAAGGTACACCAACAAATCATACAATTTAAATCATACTGCATACGAGCAGATGTTAAATTCCAGTAAACCATGAACCCAATTGTTTTGTCTTTTGCAATTAATCATAGATTAGAAAATTAGTCTATATATGACAAACTATTTACAGTCATGAATTAGAGAAGGAGCAGATATCTCCCAAATTATTACTCCATCAGTAGCTTTGACAAATGCAAACAGAAAAGGCAGAAAGATTGATCATTGACGAAAGTTCCAAAAAGGAGTTGCTCAAGGCATGAACGTGACAGTTTATAACCGCTGAGTATGAAACCTTGAAGTTCCATCGTCAATTACATCCAACAATAGCACATACAAATACCCATATGTGAGATCTAGCAGTCTCATCACCTAGCAAGTACCTACAACCAACATTCTTAAAGACACTAGGTGCCGCTAGGCAGCAAAAAATTGGAAGGCGTGAACGCAATGCAAGCATGAGCTTGGGCAAATTTAATATTGTCATATAACATACAAAACTGTACTACAGAAATCATCAACCATGTAAGCAAAGTTTCAAATACTATTCCCTACCCAATAAAACATCATATAATATAATTACTTCAAAAGTATCAGTAGCATCATGATTAATTATATGAGACCAGAAATTTCAACTATTAAGAGGATGTATCACATTTCCTTCTTTACCAACTAGTAGTAGTATATCTTGCTATGTGATTTCTAGCATTAATAAAACTGCATGTCCTTATTCCAAGACTTCACCTTGGAGGTTGATGTGCATCTCTAGTACACTTTTTTCTAGTTACCGCTCTTACCACTAAACCTAGTGGGGTTTCCGGTCTACTTTCCATGCTCACCTTAATCGACACAAAATAGGCACCCTCCAAATCTAATACATAGTCAAATCATCGCCGTACGGCAAATTTAGTGGTGTAATAGTGAAGATGTAGATCAAACTTTGACTACCTACAATTGAGACGCCAATCATTAAGGGTGCAACAAGCAGAGATTTTCATTTTTTACCCATCTGTTAGGAACCCAAAGTTCCACTAATCTGTCCAAGTTAGGCAGCAGCGAAATAACAAGGTTATACACAAAAAACACATAAAAGATACACAAATGCACAGGGACTTTCATTGAGCAACTATGATGCATCTAATGGGGAAACCAGAAACCTGAAACACTAGAGGTTACTTCATCAAACAGGAGGTGCTATGAAAGCCACTCACATGCCTTAGCAGGACACTTCTGTCCTGATCTGAGAAAGGTCTCAGACCAACCAGGGGCTCTGTGATTTTTCCCTTCTATTAATTTGTCAACTCAATATGGCCAACCATTGAGCGCTGGCAACATCGTAGACCACCTCGATCATTGTTTCCTTCAAAAATAAAATTTGCTAGTCCAAACTCAACATGTGCTATCAAGGGGATGATATATAAAAATTTACCAGTGCATATGTTCAACATACACTTCAACACCCTAAAACACTGATGGTATCTTTATGAATATAAATGCATAGTAAGATGTGATATAGTTGGTTGAACAATGTCTAGGGATACAATCTTTAGATTATTGTATAAAGTAATTGGATCATATGTCTCTTACCATAAAAATCGTAGAATGTGAAGCAACACAAATCATGAGAAACTCTGTAGAAAGATCATCCATAATGGTACTTTAGCATCTGATCAAGCCACACACTTTATAAAATCGGGTGTCATGAACTTTTACCAAGACATCAAGGCATATTATTATGGCATGCATGTTGTTGTTTGGCTTTGATGAGCACAAGCATGATTGCATACTAAGATCCATTCTTTCAGTAACCATGATAAGAAATCTGATCAAACATGTTAAAAAATAATGAACAAAGAAATAAAAGGATACTAAATCAAACATTTACTACCATTGCCCTAATGTAGCTATATAAATTCAAACATGGAATTTGGAGGCTAAGTAAAATTTGATAACTTTTACAACAACAACAACCAAATTTTATCCCACTAGATGGTGTCGGCTATATGGATTTTTTTTACGCCATTGGGCTCTATCCCTGACTATGCCATTAGATAACTTTTACAAATTGTTGAAAATCAATACCTGTTTTTAAAAAGGATTTTACTTATAGCAAAGAATTCCTAAGATTCTAACTCCAACTGTTATGTTTTGGATTTAAGTGGGAAAATTAAAATTGGATGTTAATTCATTAAGTTTGGGATCACTTGCTATGAATGTAATTGGTATTATATTATAGCGTTATTTGGTCTCATAATTCATGAATCCTCGACAATTAACCAACACAAATCGGAATAACTTTAATGGGATTTCCAAATCCCAAATTTTCGAGATAACAGAATTTCTTTTGACAACCAAGAACCTAAATGCATGATTCCAAACAAGATATTAACATAATGAAATCAGAACAAAAGCAAAGGTGAAGAGGAGCAGATGAATCTCACCCTAGTGGTTAGTCTGTAGTCCCCTTCGGTCGCCCAGGCTCCGCTGCGGACATAGCGGTCCGTCACGCAGATGCGACGCAGCAAGGCGATAGCAAGGCCGATGGCAAGATCGGCTACGTCCTCGGTGAGTACATCGGGAGTATTTGTGACCCGGATACCCCGCTCCCGGCACTTGTCGAGGTCGACCTTGTCGAGGCCAACACTAAAGGAGGAGACGATCTCGAGCTTGGGGAGTGCGTCTATAGTGTCAGCGTCGGCGCCTAAATTGCTGTTTCCTACGACCGCTCGGATAGCCGCAGCGTTGGAGCGGATGAATTCCTGGCGGCGCTCGGGCGGAGACTCCCACAGGCGAAAAAGCTTGCAGCGGCGTGCGAGCTCAGCTTCGAGGTACGCGTTCATTGGGCCGGTGAGGAGGACGCCCAGGGACTCCATCGCCGATGCCGGTGAGCCGATCGATTGATGAGAGGCGGGTGAGCAACCGACGCATCGACGGAGAGCACAAGGACACGCCAGATGATGATAAGACTAACAGGTTAGGAAAACGCCAAAATTGGGAGACGGATTTATCTAGAAATGCAAACTTTTTATTTTGTCCCCTAATTTATCCACATTTAAACACACCTCTAAATCTTCGATATTTTCCAGCTCTGATACATTTAGTGGCCCTGAGACTATGGTACAACGATAAGATAAATAATTATTAATTTAGATATTCACGGTTCGATCCCTAACTACAATACATTTTACAAATTTTTTTTTTTTTTCAAATGGGACGCGAACTTTGGGACGCTGGACTTCTAGACTGCTCACCGCGAGCACTTTCCGATTTACCTTACTGACTAGTGGAAAACTTCTGTCGGACCGGGCCGGTCACCCCAGGTTCAATTTGTCTGCTGTCTGGTTCATCATTTTTTTTTCTGATATACTTAGTGAAAACATTCGATGAAACGCTCAGTGAATAACGTGACATTTCGTATGCATACATTCGATTATCCCTCGGATACTATCGATCGACGGTTTCTGACCGTCGCTCCGAATCAAATTATACCCTGAGAAACACAAAAAAACCCATCAAGAATCACTACACATCACATCAATTATTGAATTTTTTCTTAAAATTTTTCACTGCGTATATTATTTTCCTTTCCTAAAATTATCTTATCACTCGACTGATGTTACTCCGATTTAGATATCCAATGACCAATAATATTTAATAATTAATATAAAAATAATTAGAAATTTTTTAAAAAACATTATCTTAATTTAAAATTTTTTTTAAAAACTCTCATCTTAAGTTTTATTTCTAAATTACTTAAATGTAGTTTTAATTATAATTAGTATACTATGAATCTAAGTAATTGAGATTTTAAATCCTTTAATATTAATTAAAATTATTTTATATTATAGTAGTTTTGATTGAGATTAGTATAATAATGTTAAGAGTAGTTTTAATTGATTTTGAAGTAAATTTGATTAATATTATAATAATTTTAGTTAAAAATGATATTTTAAAATAAAAAATTAGATTGAAATTTTTTAATATGAAATATTTTTGAATAATAATAATAATAATAATAATAATAATAATAGGTACCATTTCAATTTTTTTAAAAACAATTGGCTCAAAATAATCAACTCTCATATTCTATAATATTATCATGGAATTAGGCATACGAAACCATTCTAAAGGGAATGTTTTTTAGGACAACCTATTATGTGTCTGTTTTCAAAACTCGAATCCATGACTTTTTCACTGATAGTGATAAGACGGTAACTTTATTATTGTATTAAAGCTCTCCTTCAATATTTTTTCACATGATTAACATATATTTATTTATTTCATATCTCCCATCGTAAAAAAAGAGAAAAAAAGTAAAAATATCTTTTTTAATTATGAAAGGTGAGGTCCATTTTATTTTTTAATCAAAGGATACTTCTGTTTTACCCTCTTATTATTAGCCCCTCTTATTAATTTTTTTAATCAAAGATTTTTCTATTTTACCCTCATTATTATCCCCACTTATTATTATCTCCTATCTAAATATTCTGTCAAAATTATGAATTCATCTGGCACATTATAATAACTATATGAAATTATAACTATTACAATATATATAACAACTAAAAACTCATGACTATTATAACGTGAATATTGGATGAGCAATTTAATTTCACGTTCAAGCAATTATGAAATTATAAATATTACAATAATTAAAAGAGCTAAGATTTTGTATTTATTACAATGTGAATAATAAATAAATATGATTGAATCTACACAATATAATAATTGCGAAATCATGATTCAAATATTTTATTATAATATGATTTTTTTTAAAAATATGTTAAATATGTATTATAGTAGTAGTTATAAAATAATAATTAGAATAATAATATAATAACTATAAAATCGTAGTTATTAAGCGTATGTAACTGAATTAGGATTTAACTAAAGATTTTAATAGGAGATTATAATGAAATGGAAGATCAGAAATATAGAAGATTGAACGATAACAATGGACGCCTTTCTAATTAAAAATAAAGTAAAATAAAATAAATAAATAAATAAATAAAATGGTCCATCGGACGCCTCGTTACTTTTGCCCATGAATTAAAAAAAAATTAAAAATAAAAGTTACAGACGTAACATCCCGCGCTTTTCCAGGCACTCAAGCAGCCTCTCAAAGCGTGGACTTCATATACGATTTCTTCCCTCCTCTCGTTCGCTTCTTCTCCTGTTAAGAAAGAACGAACACCTACCTTCCTTCCTTCCTTCCTTCCTTCCTTCCTATTTTCTTACTTCAATCCCCTCCCTCTCCTCCATTAAACGTGAACCATCCCTTAATTATAAGGCAACAACAAAGCTGTTCTCCTTCTGCAATCCTCAGCCAAACTATACCGGTTGCATGGCAGCCTAGTTAACTTCCTCAACTTCCTTTCTCCTTTTCAGGAAATTGGCCCTCCTTTTTCTATGTCCTTCCAACCATAAACCGAGCTCAGTTCTTGCTAATATCATTCCCTGAGAGATCTTAAGTTATGTGAAAGAAGACAGGTGATGGTTCGGTTTCTCAAGCGGGGACACAGCCTTCGCAAGCAGGAGCAAGGCGTGGACTGAGGTTGTTGATTCACCAATGGATCGGTCGCCCGACATGACCCCAAGGTCCCGTAGCAGGGAAACCGGCTGCCGACCACCTTCAGGTGATCGACAGAATGACTTAAAGAAATTGTGTATTAGAATTACTTCGTGATATATGATGTCATGAAGCTCGTGCGATTGGGATAGAAGTTGAGGTTAGAAAGTTCCTGTGGCAAGGAGCTTTGGATCGTTTCTCAATATGCCTAACGAGTGTTTGTTTCTATTTGATGGGTAAGATGCGGATGTGCGTTTGATGAAGGAGAAGTTTGGGAAACTTCTTCTGGGAGAAGACATGTCAGGTGGGGGTAAAGGAGTTTCATCAGCCCTTGCTCTATCCAATGCCATCACTAATCTTGCTGGTACCTTCCATCTCCCTTATTTCATGGGCAATATCGAGTGTTACAGAAAAAAACAAGTAATTTTTCTGGTTCTCAATTAATTTGATTATGTTACTTGAAAGAACATTTTAGAAAATGTAGCTTGATACTAAATCTGCAATTTATTTTCATTCCAAGCAAAGATTTGTATACCTTATAATATAGAAGATCTAAGTTCTAGTGATGGTTGAATATATTGAATGCTGAAACTAAATCCTTTCTTAATTCATGTTGTTTGATTGGTACAGCTTCTGTGTTCAGTGAGCAACGTCGCCTCGAACCTATGCCTGCTGAAACAAGAGCAAGGTGGAGAAAAGAAATTGATTGGCTTTTATCTGTGACTGATCATGTTGTAGAACTTGTTTCTTCTCGATCGATGGATGGATCCAACATGGAGGTTGCATCTTGCTGTATTCTTCTTGTAGTTTTTTTTCTTCTTCTAAATTGTTAATAATTATGCAGATTATGGTAACTCACCAGAGACGAGATCTTCAAGCGAACATCCCTGCACTGAGAAAGCTGGATGCTATGCTCCTAGTAAGTTTTACAACCATGCTTTCAGAAACAATCTAAACCCAAAAGTTCCTACCATGATTGAAAGTTTTCCTCCTATGTGAATTCTAGACTTTTCTTGATAACTTCAAGGACCAAAACGAGTTTTGGTATGTTTCAAAGGATGCTGATGAGTCTGAGAAGGGAAACGCAAAGAGAAATGGTGATAAATGGTGGCTTCCTGTTGTCAAAGTTCCTCCTAATGGGCTTACCGAAGTGTCAAGGAAATGGCTGCAATTTCAGAAAGAGTCTATTAACCAAGTTCTCAAGGCAGCTATGGCCATCAATGCTCAAGTTCTAACGGAAATGGAGGTCCCTGAGGAATACATTGAATCCCTGCCAAAGGTAATACTGAAATCGTTTCTCCACTAATTTCACCATTCTTTCAGAATGTATATGACATCTTTAATTTTCTATGATTAGATTTTTGAATTTTATCGTTGGATGCCATTTTATTATGAATTTATACTCTTTCTTGCAAAATACTCTATTCGTCAACTTCATTGATGTTTTTAGCCCATTTATGTCCCTAGAATTTTCAGTTACAGAGAGGGTGCATTCTGAACATCATTCAAGGTCACTTTGATTAGCTATTTTGAAAGAATAAACTGTGTAACAATTTTCTCTTCCTTTCAACTTTCGAGGCTTTGAGGACCTGGATTTTGTGGGGGAAAGTTCGGTCTTTGTATTCTCGTAACAGCCCTTGAATACATGTTGGTGGCCTTAGCTCACCCTTTCTTTTTTTTTTTTTTTCTGAAAGAATCTTTTTATGTTGTTCTGAAAAGAGATGCAACTTATTGCAAAACTGATCATTATTGAAATCTACCAAAATATGGTATCTGAGTTAAAATTTTCCAAATGCATCACAGAATGGGAGAGCAATCCTTGGGGATGCAATTTACAAGAGCATAACGGATGACGTCTTCGACCCCGAACAATTCCTTGAATCTGTAGACTTGTCAACAGAATACAAGATCCTTGATCTGAAAAATCGAATCGAGGCATCAGCCATCATTTGGATGAGAAAGACTCACAATAAGGATAGCAAGTCATCTTGGGGCTCAGCAGTAAGCATGGATAAGAGGGAGCGGTTTGAGGAGAGAGCTGAGACCATCTTAGAACTCATCAAGCAGAGATTCCCTGGAATTCCTCAATCATCTCTCGATACCAGCAAGATTCAATACAACAATGTAACTAACAAAATCGTACGATATGTAACTTTTCTTATCAGAAGCCAACAAAGCCTTAGTATTTTTTTTTTCTCAATAATTTCTGCAGGATGTTGGACAGTCTATTCTAGAGAGCTACTCGAGGGTTTTAGAAAGCTTGTCCTTCACTGTGATATCTCAAATTGATGATGTTCTTTATGCTGACTCTGTAGCTCAAGACCCATCCTACCAGAACTCTACGAGAAGACGATCACTGACTGACTCAGAGATGAGACCAGTGAAGAAACTGGACCCAAAAGAAGAGATGGAGAAGTTGAACGAGGCACCAGACTCAATGACTCTATCCAATTTCATGGGTTGGCATTTTGATCCAGACTCTGAGGAGAAAGATGTGAAGACAAAGAAGCTTCCTAATATTTTGACTAATAAGAAGCTCTCATTCTTAGAGAAGCTTCAGAATTTAAAAGGCTCTAGAAGCCCTTCGGCTCGGCATTAAAGATATACAATAGGAAGTTAGGGAGGCTCTTGGTTTCTTTTTAGAAGTGTAAATACTTGCTAGAGGCATGTTAGATGACTAATAGCTTCTGAATTTTAGATGATCTTCATTCATTCTTCCTCCTTTGTTGATGAGGTAGAGAAAACTCTCAATGTTCAGGCTCTTAACTTTTTTGAATTGTTGATCCCAACTAAGTAGATGGTGATCATTTTTGCCAACCGCATAAACCTCGAAGAGGAATTTTGAATAACTGATAAAAGTTTTACCATTCGATGTAGACTCGTGTGGAGTCTAGTTAGTTGTCTCACACAACAAAGAAAAACTTTGATGAATAAACATGAACTTTCTGTAGTTAAGAATTTTCAAAACTTAAAATGTATTAGCTCTATCTAGACATAAAATTATTGTAACTTCAAAGCAAACCAAAGATTCTCCTTGGGCTGGATCCTCTTCCTGTACTTTCTTGAGTTATATTCTCACCTTATGTATTGGTCACTACTCATGGTTAATAGTCATCCGTGATTTACCTCCTTTCATAATAACTTGGGAATGGACTGTGAGGGACACCTTGCCGCCTTAAGTTATATTCTCACAATTGTTCATTGTGTTTGATCCCGGCCCATGCTTATGGGCCTGGCCCATCCTGCGGGTAGGTGGGTCGGGCAGCCTAGCGCCCCGTCAGTAGGGATCAAGGATCAGGGGCTCCCGAAGGCTCATCAAACGGAGGACTCAAGTAGGCGGTTCGGCCCGACCCTGGCTGGGGAATAGTTCTCGAGCCAACGGACGCCGGAAGCTCCACAAAGGTGAGGGCCCAAGTCAGAGGAACCTCGATCTGAGCCCTGGAGCTCTCCTGTGGTGGGGATCCCAGTCGGCAAAGCCCCGAGCTGCAATAGTACCGGGCCTATAGCCGACTCACCTCAGACCCAATCGAGCTTTTCTCGTTCGGGCACACCCCGACTCAGGAAGCACCGCTGTGTTTAGTAATAGTGACCGTAGGGCCCGAGTTCATTCCCAACCGCAGTTGGCACTACTATTAGAAGTTTTGTCACGACTCATGGGAACACCCACTCCTTGACACGAGATTAGCAGAAGAAGTACGGGGTTGGGCAAACCTGTTACCATTCAGGTCCGAATCGAGAGTATCTCGCTGACGCCATGATCTTCCTGCCAATCCCTGGCACTTCGTACCACGACTGCCTATGTCCGTGTCAGGCCGAGTGGCGCCTGATGGCGCCGCCCATAAATTAACAATGCCCCATTTCTTATTCCGGTATGCGACACAATACCCTGCCACCCTAGCTGTGTCTTATCCTGTCCTCGTATACGACAAAAGGTGGCAGACCGGGCAGACGCTATCAACTTTCCCGTCTATATAAGCCTCTTCGTTCCTCGTCCTCTAGGTACGCACAATAGTATTTTTGCTACTGTTCCATTGCTTTCGCTCTTCCACCACCGGGGACTGGCTTGACCGTCGGAATGCCTTGCTAGGGACTTTTCCCGGCGGTTCGCTAACGGTTCTTTTCTTGCAGATCGGAGCCGGCCTCTGTAGCTTGTGATCTTCGGGCTTGGGAGTCCACTTCGCTTCGGAACAGGATCAAATTTGGCGCTAAAAGGAAGGACGTTCGCCTGATCGGAAGTGAAAGATGGAAGATCCCAACAGAGTCATGATGGCTGTCATGCCCGAGGAGTATGAGCTCCTGATGGCTGCTCGAGCTCAGAAGACCCCTCAGAGGCCTTCGCAGGTCGGTTGCCAAGCGCCCAGATTCCCTGAGCCGGCGACACTTGGACATTCAGGAGGTCGGGGAAGGCCTGCCCGACCCGAGGGGGATTCCATTCCCTTCCCTGCGGCTTTCTATCGAGGTTGGGACGACGAACCTGATTCGATGTCGGCCAAGGCATCGACGTCTAACCAGATTCACGGGCCACGACCAGACAAGGGAAAGACCGTGACCGACCCCTCTCTAGCAACCCTGGTACACAACCCTTTCTCTTCATGGATCCTGGAAGACCCAGTTCCTAGGCATCTCCATCTCTGATTCTTTATAATCCCAGAGTATGCGGGAAGCACCAACCCGGAAGAGCATTTAATGAAATTTGAGAGTGCTGTTTTGCTACACCAATATCCGAAATGCGTGAAGTGTCAAGCCTTCCTAACCACCCTCTTGGGCCTAGCCCAGAGGTGGTTCGACCGACTCCCCAATGGGTCGGTATCAAGTTTTGAGGAACTGAGGAGAATCTTTCTCCAACACTTTACCAGTAGTCGGAGGCATCACAAGACGAGCCTCAATTTGTTCGCACTGAAACAAGGTCCGAAGGAATCTCTTTGGGCCTACATCAAGAGATTCAATGGGGTGGCACTGGACGTGCCAACCGCCACTCCTGAGGTCTTGATCAGTGCATTCTCCCAAGGACTACAGGAGGGAGATTTCTTTCGCTCACTGATCAGAAAGCCACCGAAGGACTTTGATAGTCTGATAGGGAAGACTGTCAAATATATCAACGTTGAGGAAGCACAGGCCGCTCGGAAGAAGGAGTCGGTCAACGCGGCGGTGCCTAACCCCGCCCAAAGCAACAGATCCCCGGGTGGGCCCATTCGTAGCCCGCGAGGGCCCATCGACCGAATGGGAGTGGAAGCCCTACTACTGGAAGTGGATTAGGGGTGCCTGCCGACTCGCTGGAAGCCCTACTGCTCGTTCCACCAAAGCCACACCCACACCACGGAGGAGTGCCGACAAGCCGGTAGGGGTCGGGCTCCTGCTCCTGAGGGCGGGGACGACAAGCATCTCCCGGGCCGACTCAGGTCGAGGTGGCCCGGCCATGGCCCCAGCAACTGAAGAACCTAGAAGAAACCCCCCGATTGCTCACAATCTATTCCCATAGGAGGACCGAGCCGAGGCCGAGGAGATGGATGAGAAGCAGGCCAATCGGCAAAAATGCCGTTCGAGGAGGGGTGCATGTCATCTCGGGCGGGCCAACCAGGGGAGACTCCAATTGAGCCCGGAAGGCGCAGGTGTGCTGCTTGGAGATTCACGAGTGCCGCCCAAGCACAGGGGCCTTAGATCAGTTTCGGTCCTCAAGATCTACAGGGACTGGAGGTCCCACATGACGATGCCCTGGTCGTCACAGCCGTCATCGCCAACTACCAAGTCCACTGGACTATCGTGGACACCGGTAGCTCGGTCAACATACTCTACAAGAAAGCATTCGACCAGCTGCAGATCGAGATGTCCCAACTGGAGTTGGTGGCAACCCCGTTGTTTGGGTTCACAGGGAACCAAGTTCAGCCCATTGGTCAGATCCGCCTGGCCATCTCGTTAGGCGAGGAACCACTAAAAAGGACCAGATGGTTTACCTTTTTGATAGTGGATGCCCCCTTGGCCTACAACGCCATTCTGGGCCGACCGACCCTCAACGAGTTCAGAGCAGTTACCTCAACCTTCTACCTTAAGATTAAATTTCCAGTCGGCGACAAGGTAGGAGAAGTCAGAGGAGACCAGAGAGTGGCCCGGAGATGTTATGTGTTCTGGGTGGAGAGTCAAAAGACCCCGCGCCCCTTTTCAAGCTGCAACATGGTGCAGGCTTTCCCTTGGGCTGAGTTACGCGACGACAAGGAGGAAGTTCAGTTGCTTCCCGATCGGGAGGAGGCCCGGGTCAAGATAGCTGCCGGATTGCCGATTGAACTGAAAGAGCCCCTTTTGGAATGCCTGGCCAGGAACCAAGATATGTTCGCCTGGTCAGTCAAGGAGTTGAAAGGCGTCCGACCGGAGGTAGCCGAGCGCCACCTCCATGTATATCCTAACGCCCAGCCGGTCAAGCAGCGGAAGCGAGACTTCAGCACTGAGCAGAATAAGGTGATCCAAGCCGAGATCGAGAAGTTGCTGGAAGCCGGACATATTCGGGAAGTCCAATTCCCGGCCTGGCTAGCCAATATCATTTTGGTGGCCAAGCCTGACAATAAGTGGAGAGTTTGCATCGACTTCCGGGACCTCAACCGAGCTTGCCCGAAGGATTGCTACACTTTGCCCCGGATCAATCAGATGGTTGATTCGATCGCAGGCAGCGAGCTCATCTCCATGCTAGACGCATATCAAGGTTACCACCAGGTACCCATGGCGGTGGAGGATCAGGAGAAGGTTAGCTTTATCATGGCTGATGGCACGTACTGCTACACGGTCATGCCGTTCGGATTGAAGAATGCTGGAGCTACCTACCAGTGAATGATGAATAAGGTCTTCCGGTTATAGATTGGTCGAAATATTGAAGTATATGTGGACGACATCCTGATCAAGTCCAGTCGAGCGGGGGACCTGGTGGCTGATATGGAGGAAACCTGCCAGGCTTTGCAAGGTATGAACTCAAGCTTAATCCTGCTAAATGTCTTTTTGGAGCTCGGAGCGGGAAGATCCTCAGGTACATAGTGACCGAGAGGGGCATCGAGACCAACCCCAGCAAAGTGAAGGCCCTGCTCGATATACCCCCACCAAGAAACCTCCGAGAAGCGCAGAGGCTCACCGGGCGGATCATGACCCTGTCTCGCTTCATCTCTCGGTTTGCCGAGCGGGGGCTACCATTCTTCAAGACACTCCGCCGAGCCACCTAGTTCCAATGGGATGCCGACTGCGACAAGGCGTTCGAGGTGTTGAGGCAATCAACCCTTAAATGATTGGAAGATCATGATTTTGATGCATGGGCGAATAGATTTAAAGTTAGAATGTTATGTTGTATTTGATTTGTGTGATTGAGTTTGCAGGACTTGGAGAATCACACTTAGTGGACCTATCTGAGGGACGAGAGCCGAGGGAGGAGAGCTCCAAGGGCAAGCCGGGAAGTGGACTTCAAAGGGCACACGTGAAGGGTGGCATGGAGGCAAGCCAAGGGAAGGCTTGATTGCGCATCCGAGGGACGATAGCCAGAGGAAGAGGACTTCAAGGGGCGAGCCAAGGGAGTAGACCTGAAGGCACACGCGAAGAAGAAGGTTCGGAGTGGCTGGAGCTGAGTTGGGAGGCAGGGCAGTCGACTGGCCCATATGCAGTTGACTGCCAAAACCCACAGAAAGTTCGCAGCTTCGGACCAGTCGACTGACCTTGAGCAGTCGATTGGTATACCCCGAAACTAGCCGTTGGCTAGCCGTTGGACAGCATTTATTGCTGGGGCAGTCGACTGGCCCATAGGCAGTCGACTGGTGCGGGGCTGGACATACTGCGAGTCTGTCCTTTTTACCTATAAAAAGAGCTCCTCATTACACGTGCACGTACGGTTCCGTACAGTAACGAAGTGCTGCCAAATTGTAGAGTGATTTTCGCTTCTTCCATCATATTTCTGCATCTGTAAAGAGGAAGATTTTGCTGTAAAGGTTTCTCCACCTCAAGGAGACTTTTCGATAGTGAAAAGTGGTGCTCGCGGCGTGGATCCTTGGACTAGTCACCCATCTGGGTGGATACCAAGTAACTGATAAGTGTTAGCATTGTTTATTTCTTTTACATATTATTTCCGCCACGCTAACAACTCTGTAGAGATCGGAACAATCCGGAAAAAGTGCATTCACCCCGCCCCCTCTGCACGCCTAGACGATCCTTCAGTTGGTATCAGAGCCGGTGCGTTTCGGAAGATCTAACAATCAACCAGAGCAATTGTAATGGCGTTTCAAGAGGGATACTCCACTGCACGACTACCATTCTTCGACGGCAACGACTTCGCGTACTGGAAAGGTAGGATGCAGTACTATCTCATGAATGATATTGAAACTTGGATAAGTGTTGCAGATGGCTTCGAGGCGCCCGTCGATGAAAGAGGAGACCCAACACCTATGAGAACATGGTCTAAGGAGGTGACGAAGAGGGCGCAATATAATGCCAAGGCCACCACCACACTGCAATGCGGGCTCTCAAAGGAGCAACTGAACAAGGTGGGGCCGTTCAAGAGCGCCAAAGAACTATGAGACAAATTAGTTGAACTGAACGAGGGGTCAAACGAGTCCAGAAGAGCAAAGAAGGACTTGTTGGTGGCCCAACTACAATCCCTCTCCATGAAGAGCAACGAGACCGTCAGTCAGCTGCATGGAAGGGTAAAGGAAGTGATCAACGAGCTCCATATAATTGGAGAGAAAATCGAAAACCGGGACATCGTTGGGTATGTCTTACAAGCCTTCCCGAGAACCACCCTGTGGGCATCCATGGTTGATGCTTACAAGGTATCAAGGGACTTATCTTTAGTCAAATTAGACGATTTGTTTTGTGAATTTGAACTGCACGAGCAAGCTAACATTTCGGCAAAAGAGAAAGGTATTGCTTTTGTTGCAGAAAAGAAGAAGAGGAGGAAGGAGAAGAAGAAGGTGATCTACTCATCGTCATCGGACTCAGAGGAGTCAAGCGCCTCTATGGACAGTGACCAAGAGGCCTTTATGGTAAGGAAATTTCATAAAACATTTAAAAGTTTTTCTAACAAGTCATATGCTAGAAAAGGGGCCAAAGGTAAGGGTAAGGCCAAGGAGATAATCTGCTACAACTGTCACCAAGAGGGACATATGAAGAATGAGTGTCCCCAGTTGAAGAAAAGGGAGGACAAGAAGGAAGAGAAGAAGAAGAGTGACAAGAAGAAGTCAAAGGGAAAGGGGAAGAGTGCCACGAACCTCAAGGCGACTTAGGACGATCCCTCATCCTCAGAGGAAGAAGAAGAGCAAGTCTCACACTTCACTCTTATGGCACAAGATGACTCAGACTCATCAGACGATGAACGAAGCTCAAGCAGTGAAGATGAGAGCTCCTCCACTTCATCATCATCAGAGTCAAAAGCTTCGGTAAGTGAGGTATACCAATTACCCTCCTCTACTTTAGTGAAAATAATTACTAGCACTAACATAGACTTAGCTAAGGCTAGAAGTAAAATCAAAGATCTTAAGGATGAAATTGTCATGCTTAGAGTAGAAGCTATTAAACTTAAAGACTTGCATACTAGCTCTAACTCTTCACATGCCTCACATCTTGAAAATGAAAATAGGGGATTGAGGAAACAGGTAGATGATCTCACGAAGGCTCTTAGGAAATTCCAAGTAGGATCTAGTAACCTAGACATGATCATAAACAGTCAAAGGGCTGTATATAACAAGGTCGGATTGGGTTATAGGCCTAAGACTAAGGAAGTAGCATTTGTTTCACTCACCGATAGGATTGGTGCATCTAGGAGACTAGGGGCTAGGGGAACCACAAAGAAGGCATGGGTACCTAAGAAATATTTAAATGATGCTTATGGATCAAAGATATGGGTACCAAAAGAGTATATTTTCCATGTTGTCTAGGTAAAGGTGGAGGAGGCCCCAACTTTGTGGATAGTAGATAGTGGATGCTCAAGACACATGACCGGGGATGTGACCAAGTTCACCACTATTAGCTACCTAAGAGAAGGGACGGTCTCCTTTGGGAACAGTGGAAAGTTAAGGATCATTGGTAGGGGCACAATTGAAGTATCTCCCACTATTTCGATTCATAAGGTACTTTTAATCAAGGATATGAAGTTTAATTTATTAAGCGTGAGTCAACTATGTGATGTCAGTTTTAGAGTAGAATTTCATGCTAAGAAATGTGTAATAAGGCAAGATGATTCAAACACTATCATATTAGAAGGGTTTAGAGAAGCAAACTTATATTATCTTGATCTATCTTATGCTACTAACAATGTTGTTAAGTGTCTCATATCTAAAGAAGAAAAAGGGTGGTTGTGGCACCGGAGACTTGGACATGTCAACATGAGGAGCATTGCAAGAGTGGCCAATAAAGAGTTGGTAAAGGGGCTACCAATGATCAAGTATGAGAAGACCAAGTTGTGTGATGCATGCCAAGAGGGTAAGCAATCAAAAGCATCACACAAAGGTAAAACTCTAATCACCACTTCCTTGCCTTTAGAACTTTTGCATATAGACTTGTTTGATTGCCATAGTACTCCATCACTTGTAGGGAGTAAGTATTGGCTAGTGATAGTAGATGATTTTTCTAGGTTTACTTGGGTCTATTTCTTGAAACATAAGGATGATACCCTAGATATTTTTATAGGATTTAGTAAAAGGGTAGAAAATGAAAAGAACATCAAAATAAACTGAATTAGGAGTGACCATGGTTGGGAGTTCCAAAACGCTAGTTTTACACAATTTTGTGTTGAAAATGAGTATAAGCATGAGTTTTCATGCCCAAGGACTCCTCAACAAAATGAGGTAGTTGAGAGGAAAAACCGAGCCCTACAAGAAGCTGCTAGGACTATGCTTAATGCATACTCTCTTCCTAGCTACTTTTGGGCCGAAGCGATTAACACCGCCTGCTACATCAAAAACCGGGTGTTGGTACATAGGTTTTTAGGAAAAACACCCTTTGAACTTTGGAATGGAAGGGTACCCCAAGTCCACTATTTTAGGGTCTTTGGATGTAAAGTTTACATCTTAAACACCAAAGACGACCTAAGAAAATTCGAGTCAAAAGCTGATGAAGGAATCTTAGTAGGGTATTCATTGACTAGTAGAGGTTCTAGAGTGTACAACAAGAGGACAAAAGTGATTGAGGAGTTCTCAAATGTCAAATTTGATGAAACAACTAGTACTTACCCTAGAAAGGCTTCTATTGATAAGGATATAGAAGAGGTCCAACCCCTTGTCCAAAGAATCCAAGACCTACATTTGGAGGGTAATGATCAAGGGGGAGTAAGAAACACACTAGAGGATGAGGAAGAAGGAGTAAATGAACCTACAGCCTCTAGGCCCTTGAGACATCACCATGATCATCCTATTGACCAAAATGTAGATGATGTCACTCAAGGAGTAAGGACTAGGTCCTACTTTAGGGATCAAACTAGTCAAATAGCTTTAATCTCCCAATTAGAACCCAAGACCATTGATGAAGCATTGGGAGATGTTGATTGGGTTTTGGCCATGCAAGAAGAGCTAAACCAATTTGATGTTAGTGATATGAGAGAAGTGTCCTAAGGCAATCGCCTTATGATTGTAAACATTTATCTTAAATAAATGATAATTCACTATTTGAGTATACATGCTTGTGTATTTGATTGTGATCTTAAACTCATCTACTGAATGTCCGCAATACAACTCACAGCATAAGAGAATTTGTGATGGGATCACAACTAGTGATTATCTCTAAATGTGCAAATGTGAAGTATTGAAAATATCCCTAGTCGATGAATTGATAAATACGGACACTATCAATTCTGTTGAGACTAGCATGGGTTATTCTCTAATCAGCTGATTCTCACTGGCTGGTGACATTGGGATGTCCGGAGATAAACATGGATGCTAGTTATGGGAACTAGTTCATTGGAGTGACTAGCTGTAAGACTTCATATGGAATCTATCTATAGAAATGTCAATGAAGTTCTTACTGCGGCTTAAGTGCGATGTTCCTTTGACTTGCGGTGTTCAAGTCGTCTTGGTCATGGAGACTTATACTTTAACATCTTAAGCAAGCATCTCCAAGGAGGTGTGGACCCAGGATGATTGGGTATAAGCCGAAGTGCCCGAAGACGTTTGAACAGCCTACAAAGGATTCACCACTCCTTGCGAGGAGATGTATACCCAGGCCTATCGTAGGATTGTTACTCAAAAACCTCTGGCCAGAGTATATCATGTTTAGAGTGCGAGTCTCTAAAATACATGAGAGTAATTAGAAATCCAAAGGACGAGAAAGACACTACTTGGGCTAGGTGTGACATAGTCAGCCTAGTGGGGACTGACATCATAGACCATGTCCTGAACCAAGTGGGTATAAGGTGGTGAAGGGAATGGGGCACGATTCATTAGAGCTGCTGAAGGGTTTCAGAATAATTTCTTCTGAGGTCAAACCGTTGATCTTTCGATTAATTGAGGATCATGATGTACTACTAGGTGCCACTCATGATCGTTCTATAATTAGTAGATTATAGACGGCCAACATAAATCGAAAGCCTATTTAGTCACACGCACTACGAGTAATCCGAGGGATTTAAAACGAGTTGAAAATTGGATTTTCCGATCAAGAGAAATAAGTCGAATCTGAGTTAATCAGAGGCGCAATGGAAGCTAAGAAATGGCTAAGTCTTTTGAAAGCTTTTTGGGCGAATTAAATGAGTTTAATTCGCGTTGGTTCGGCTCGGTTTGGGCCGGCCAAAGAGGGTGCCAACCCTCCTTGGTTGGCCGGCCACCTAAAGGGAGAAAAACCAATTAATTTTGGTTTAATTAATAAAATAGATCTAGCGCGATTTATTTTATAAATTATGGATAAATAAATTTGTATAAAGAAATTTATATAAATAAATTTATAGAAATTTATTCTTTTATGGAAGTTAAAATAATCCATGAATTGGTTTATTTTAATTTTATAAAATCAATTATGAATTGATTTTTCCATAATAAGAAAGTTTATAAATTTCTTATAAAATTTATTCCATAATAAAAGGAGAGATTAATTAGTTTTATTATAAAGGTGGTTATAATAAAACTTGGTAATTCATAAGAAAATTTATAGGATAAATTTCTTATGATAACTAATTAGTTTTATTATAAAGTTAGTTATAATAAAACTTAGTTAAACGGAATAATTCATAAGAGAATTTATAGGATAAATTTCTTATGATAACTAATTAGTTTTATTATAAAGTTAGTTATAATAAAACTTGGTTTAAACGGAATAATTCATAAGAGAATTTATAGGATAAATTTCTTATGATAATTAATTAGTTTTATTATAAAGTTAGTTATGATAAAATTCATAAGAGAATTTATAGGATAAATTTCTTATGATAACTAATTGGTTTTATTATAAAGTTAGTTATAATAAAACTTGGTTTAAACGGAATAATTCATAAGAGAATTTATAGGATAAATTTCTTATGATAACTAATTCCGTTAATTCCGTTAATTCTGTTAAGAGGAGACTTGGCAAGGGAGATGCTACTATATAAAGGAACCAAAGGCAAGCCCTTAATTCCAATTGAGTTGTCAAGAGAAGTAGCTCCCTCTCTTTCTCTTCTCCTTTCTCTTCTCCCCTACCTTAGGGCCGGCGCCCTCTTCACCAATTAGGGCCGGCGCCCCTTCCACAAGCTAGGGCTGACGCAACTCCTCCCATAGAAGGTGGTTGCCGTGAGCTTCAAGAAGAAGAAGAAACGAAGCAAGAAGAAGAAGAAGCGGATAGCGACTCCTCTCTTCTCGGAATTCGATTCCGTTTTCTTGGTGTCATCCCGAAGAGAACTCGGCGTGGACGCGAATAGAGGCGAAGCTTCCAAGGGACGTTACGGTTGGATCTCGTCCCTTTCTTCGAGTTACGCGAGGTACTTGGTAAATTAGTTTACTATTTCGCAAAGTTTTATTTTATGATTATGTCAACACACCATAAGATTGCATGCTAGATACGAAGTTAAAATAATTTAGGAAATTATTTTATGCAAATTCTTCCGCTGCATGTAAAAATTTAAAATTTTACGAACTCGTATCCTTGTCGACATGCACTCGGTCCCTACATTTGAGAGGAGTGAAGTTTGGGAGTTAGTTCCTAGGCCCACTGACTGTACCATTGTAACCACAAGATGGGTCTTTAGGAACAAATTAGATGACCAAGGTAAAGTCACTAGGAACAAGGCTAGATTGGTAGCTAGGGGGTTTAACCTAGTTGAGGGATTAGATTATGATGAGACCTATGCCCTCGTAGCTAGGTTAGAATCAATTAGAATTCTACTAGCCTATGCCGCTCACATTGGTTTCACACTTCACCAAATGGATGTGAAGTCGGCATTCCTAAATGGGATCAGTAAGGAAGAGGTTTATGTAGAACAACCCCCCGGGTTTGAGGACCCCAACTATCCAAGACATGTATTCAAATTAAGGAAAGCCTTATATGGATTGAAACAAGCTCCCCGGGCTTGGTATGAGAGACTTTCCTCATTTCTAGTGTCTAAGGGGTTTAGGAGAGGAACAATTGACCCTACATTATTCTTAAAATCTAAGGATAAGGATATATTTGTTGCCCAAGTCTATGTAGACGATATTATTTTTGGGTCAACAAATAATGACCTCATACAAGAATTCATCAAGTGCATGGAAGATGAATTTGAGATGAGTCTTGTAGGAGAGTTAACCTTTTTCTTAGGCCTTCAAGTTAAGCAAACTAATGAAGGTACACATGTATTTCAAACCAAATATGCTAAGGAGATGTTAAAGAAATTTGGTTTAGAAAATGCTAAGGAAGCATCTACACCCATAGGAACTAATGTGAAAATGGATAGTGACATTGAAGGGAAAATGGTAGACCCTAAACAATATAGGAGCATGATTGGTAGCCTCCTATACCTAACCGCTAGTAGACCCGACATACTTTTTGCGATAGGTATGTGTGAAAGGTACCAATCTTGTGCCAAAGAGTCCCATTTGGTAGTAGTCAAGAGGATCCTAAGGTATGTGAAAGGTACCCTCAATGTCAGACTTTGGTATCCTAGAACCCCTAGTGTTGATCTAATTGGATACACCGATTCAGACTATGCGGGGTGTAAGCTAGATAGGAAGAGTACAAGTGGAGGGTGTCAATTCCTTGGATCTTCCTTAGTTAGTTGGAGTAGTAGGAAACAACCATGCGTTGCCCTATCAACAACGGAAGCAGAATATGTGGCAATGGGTGGATGTGTTTCCCAACTCCTTTGGATCATGCACACCCTAGAAGATTATGAGCTACATTACACTAAGGTCAAAGTCTTGTGTGATAATGTAAGCACAATCAATTTAACTAAAAATCCGGTTCACCATAGGACAAAACACATTGAAGTGAAACATCACTTCATTAGAGACCATGTGGCAAGGGGAGACATAGAATTACACTATGTTGAATCAAAGTCGAACCTAGCGGACATTTTTACCAAGTCTCTTCCCGAATCGGAGTTTACATCCTTAAGAAGAGGCCTTGGAATGTGTTTTGTGGAAGTATAGGATGAACTTGGAGACATTAGCTTTGAAAAAGGGTGCTTGATCCATTAGGGTGATACATTTGGCTCACTTATGCTTGTGGCACATTGTTGAACCATTAAAAGTATCAAAATATCAAAACTAGACCAACTATGGGGGAGACAAGTGTTTAATCAATAGACACCTTGCTAAAAATCATAGTTGGACATTTTAAAATTTTGAAAACCATTTATGTTCTACACACTGTGCCATGCTTTTAAAAGTCATATATTTGTAAAATTGGTTTCAAAGTTTGATACAAAATATAGTTATTTTCAAAACTTTTAGATTTTTATCAAAAGTCATGCATGTTTGAAATTTTATATGGTTTAATATTTTTCCCTGATAGAGTATAACATTTCAAACATGTATGCAAAATTTTACAATTTTTGGAATTTTCTGGGAGTTTCTGAAATTCGACAGAAAAGCTAAAATTTCAGACTGATAGCGTATCAGTCGACTGCCCTATGGGCAGTCGACTGGCACGACTATTTTCAGCTGCTGTGAGAAATTTCAGAAATAAATTATTCTCACATTTGATGCCATAGGTTTGGGTTGCTTGAGGCAATCTTTTTGATGGTGTCAAAGGAGGAGAATGAGTGATTTAAGTTAGAATTTTAACTTGAAATGGATGGTTTATGGTTTCTTTCTAACTTAGAATTTGAATGTCAAAATGGAGAAGACAGACATGGATTAAGGGGGAGGTACCTCTTAGGTTATGATATGTCTTATATTTTAACATTGCTATTGTTAAGTGGAAACTTAACTTGGATTTAGATTAGAATTGAAAATGGGGAGAAGACATAGATTAAGGGGGAGGTTACCTCTTAGGGTTACTATGTCTTATGCGTTTTCAATTGTTGTTTGTGCTACTGCTATTTATCTCTAACTTAAACATATTGCCACACATCAAAAAGGGGGAGATTGTTGAGGCAATCGACCCTTAAATGATTGGAAGATCATGGTTTTGATGCATGAGCGAATAGGTTTAAAGTTAGAGTGTTATGTTGTATTTGATTTGTGTGATTGAGTTTGTAGAACTTGGAGAATCACACTTGGTGGACCTATCCGAGGGACGAGAGCCGAGGGAGGAGAGCTCCAAGGGCAAGCCGGGAAGTGGACTTCAAAGGGCACACGTGAAGGGTGGCATGGAGGCAAGCCAAGGGAAGGCTTGCGTGCGCATCCGAGGGACGATAGCTAGAGGAAGAGGACTTCAAGGGGCAAGCCAAGGGAGCAGACCTGAAGGCACACGCGAAGGAGAAGGTTCGGAGTGGTTGGAGCTGAGCTGGGAGGCAGGGCAGTCGACTGGCCCATAGGCAGTCGACTTCCAAAACCCACAGAAAATTCGCAGCTTCGGACCAGTCGACTGGCCTTGGGGCAGTCGACTGGTATACCCCGAAACTAGCCGTTGGCTAGCCGTTGGACATCATTTATTGCTGGGGCAGTCGACTGGCCCATAGGCAGTCGACTGGTGCGGGGCTGGACAGACTGCGAGTCTGTCCTTTTTTACCTATAAAAAGAGCTCCTCGTTACACGTGCATGTACGGTTCCATACAGTAACGAAGTGCTGCCAAATTGTAGAGTGATTTTCGCTTCCTCCATCATATTTCTGCATCTGTAAAGAGGAAGATTTTGCTGTAAAGGTTTCCCCACCTCAAGGAGACTTTTCGATAGTGAAAAGTGGTGCTCGCGGCGTGGATCCTTGGACTAGTCACCCATCTGGGTGGATACCAAGTAACTGATAAGTGTTAGCATTGTTTATTTCTTTTACATATTATTTCCGTTGTACTAACAACTCTGTAGAGATCAGAACGATCCTGAAAAAGTGCATTCACCCCCCCCCCTCTGAACGCCTAGACGATCCTTCACGAGGAGCTGAAGGCAACCTCGTCGAGTTGTCGGTTTTAGCCAAGCCTGAGGTTGGGGAAGTTCTATCTATGTATTTGGCTACCTCAGCTGAGTCGGTCTGCATGGTTTTGGTCAGGCAGGAGGGAGCTAAGCAACAACCTGTGTATTTTTTTGCCCATTTACTGAAAGGAGTCGAGTGCCGGTACACGACACTTGAGAAGTTGGCATATGTATTGTTGTTAGCTGCTCGAAGGCTTCAACCTTATTTCCTGGCACACCCAATAGTGGTCTTGACTAACAGCAACCTGGGTCAGGTGGCCTCACATCCCGATGCATCAGGACGACTGATCAAGTGGACAACTAAGCTGAGTGAATATGATATCCAATACCAAGTACGGTCGGCTATCAAAGCGCAAGCCTTGGAAGATTTTTTGAGTGAGTTGCATTCGGAAGAAGTTGAAGAGGCCTGATAGATTTATGTGGATGGCTCGTCAGCCCGGCCAGGCAGTGGGATCAACATCTTGATGGTTTCCCCAAAGGGGGAGCAGTTGCATCTATCCGTCCAACTGGAATACCGAGCCACAAACAATGAAGCCGAGTATGAAGCCCTTATAGCTGGGTTGCAGGTTGCCAAGCATGTGGGAGCCACCCCGGGTAATACTATACTCTGATTCTCAGCTGATCACCTAACAGATCTCTAGTCGGTTCGAAATCAACAGCAACCGGTTGCAGGCCTTTGTGGAGGCCTATGAGAAGTTGAAAGTCGGGTTCCAGGAGGCGCAGATACAGAAAATCCCCAGGGAAAGCAACTTTAGGGCACACGAGCTGGCCAAGTTGGCCAGCTCGGTCAGCTCTTAGGTACTTCCTCAATCAAGTGGTCAAGCAATGATGGTGATGCATGTGGAGCAGCAGACTGAGCTAGAGCTGGGGACAGACTGGAGAGCGCCGCTCATTGCATATCTAATAGAAGGGGTCCTCCCAGTTGATCAGGAGGAAGCTCGACTCCTCAGAAAACGAGCCATACAGTACTCAATGGTCGGGGATGTGTTGTATAAGAGGGTCTTTGCCCGACCTCTGCTCAAGTGCTTGGGTGAGGAAGATGCTGATTATGTGCTGAGGGAAATACATATGGGAGTTTGCGGAAGTCATGAGGGAGCCTGAGTCGTGGCCCGGAAGGCACTATTGGCCGAGTATTACTAGCCGACTCTGCAGAAGGACGCAGACAAGATGATTTCTACCTGCCTGTCCTGTCAGAAGCATCACTACCTTCCTCACCGACTGATGGAGATGATGAAGGCATCCATAGTCTCCTGCCCGTTCGACCAATGTGGCATGGATATCGTGGGGCCATTCCCGCCCGCTGTAGCTCAGAAGAGATTCCTACTGGTAGCTGTGGATTATTTTTCCAAGTGGATAGAAGCTGAAGCCCTGGCGCGTATCACCGAGCAAGCTGTGATCAAGTTCTTATGGTAGAACATCCTGTGTCGATATGGAATTCCTCACAAGCTAGTCTCGGACAACGGGAGGCAATTCCAAGGTCAGAAAATACAAGAATGGTGCTCGGACTACGACATTCAGCAGGCTTTCACTTCTGTGGCGTAGCCCCAGAGTAATGGCCAAGCAGAAGTGGCCATTCAGGAGATCATGAGAGGTCTGAAGACCAAGCTTGACCATGCCGGGGGAACCAGGGTAGATGAGCTGCCGAGTGTCTTATGGGCTTTGAGGACCATACCCAAAGAAACCACGGGTCACATGGCCTTTCAGCTGGTTTACGGAAGTGAGGCTGTGGTGCCGGTTGAAGTCGGATGCGAGTCCGACCAACGAAGGGCATATGACGAAGATAACCCAGAAAGGAGGCGCCTGGAGTTGGATCTAGTTGAAGAAATTTGAGACAAGGCAGTTGCTCGCATGTTCGCCTATCGCCAGAAAATGAAGCAAAGGTATAACCGGAAGGTGTTGCCGAGAGTGTTCCAGGTCGGGGACCTAGTTTGGAAAAGGGTCAAACTGGTCTGGGACATCAGTAAATTGGAGCCTCAATGGGGAGGACCTTTCAAGGTTGTGCAGAAGCTGGGCTCAGGAGCGTATTACCTGGAGAATGAACAGGGGAGAATGAACGGGCGGCTTTGGTAGTCGGCGGCGCCAAAGGGAGAGGCAAGGGGAGCATCCAGATTTGGGTGATTAAGGAAGGAGATTCTTCTCCTTCTTCTTCTTCTTTATTCTCCTCTCGAGGTCGGCTACCGAGCCAGCAAAGTCTTCGAGACTCCGACGGTCGGCGGCGCAAGGGAGAAGGAGATAGAGGGCCGACGGCGCAACCCTATTGCTAGGGTTTGGTTCGGCTAGGTGGGAAGAGGAAAGTGTGATTGTTTGGAGGCCTCGGTGATCTCGGTTCGTGGTAGATCGTCGCCCACACGATGTCCGTGAAGGGAGGGACATAAGGTAGAAGACCGCGAGGTGATCGGAAAGGTATATCTTTCCCTATGCTCCGTTAATTACCCGTATGTCAATATTGTGCCATGATCGTTTGTCTCGTCATTTTATGTTTGTTAATTTATTCTTTTGATTCCGAATCATGATGAATAATTTATTAACTGGACCCCGACCACCAACACAAAAGCCGGCCATCAACTCGTTGCCTTTTCCGCGGTCGAACGGTCGAGCAAATTACAAGGCCGATTTTGGTAATTGGCTAAGTTGTAATTTGGATTGTTTGATACGACACGAGATGGTCGATGGGAGACGGGTCTCCATTCGGATTAATTTTTAATCCGTAGACATGGAGATGTCTCTCGGATCGACTAGGTATTCGCTAAGGAAATCCGCCAAGCCATACCCTACAACTGGTATCAGAGCTGAGGTTTCCGACTTTGTGTGTTTAGGATTGGTTAATTTTTGCATTTTCATACATTCTATTTTGCTGGATGATGTGTGAATGTGCGTAGGCTAACTTTGTGTTGCGGATAAAGATTCCAACTTCATGGCCAAATATGTGTTGTGTGATTGATTTGCAAATTTTTATAATTAATTAATCCTCGGGGTTGACGAGGCTAGGTATTTAATTTTTGTAATTAAATACACCACATGTTTAGCTGAGTTTTTTTATTTACAGTTGATATAGATTTCATGTACACTCCTTCGAGGAGTATAGGATCAATGATGTAAATAATAAGCTATTCATTTCGGTTTGGAGATCCCTCAAGGTAGCTGCGTAGAAGATAGAGAGGAGCGGACGAAGTGACAACACGATTGGAGGCGCATTAGAGACCAAAGGCCATGAAAGTTGAAAAATCTAGGATTTTCTTTATTTTATTTCATGTTATTCGTTATGTGCTTGGTTGTGTGGTAGTGCTAGTAAAATTCCTCGAGATAAATTACTAAGTGGGAGAGGGACACTAAGGGTCCCGTGGCTTCCATTACAATTCGACAAGTGATGCAAATAAGTCTGCGCGTCGGCTCTGAGTGCCTTCCTCTCCATCGGATGGACTTGTTCTGCGGATCACTGGGTCAAAAAAGACTATAGAAAATTATTAAAGAGTGTGTGTACTTCCCCATCGGAAGACACATAATCGAAAATAATTTTCTTAGTGTCGTATAATGGTGCACACTTAGATGTGAATAATGGTATCCTCCCCATAGGAGTCACTGCTATTATTTCGCAGAGCCGAAGAGAACCAACTATCGATCTTACTTGTCAGAAAGTTAGGTTGACAAGATAGTAAGATTGATGAGTAAAACCTCCTCTTACGAATGTAGGGATTCAAATACGTCCACACCATCGTGGCATGCGAATTTCTCGGTGTATAGGGGTGTTGGTTGATTTCAAAAATTAATTATTTTGAGGAATCAATTTATTTTCGATTTCTAAAGTAGTATATGTTGTGATTCTTAGGGTTTTCATAATGACCTTTACTCCGCTAGCAACAATTCTTAAGGACAATAAACTTACTGGCCCAAACTACATAGACTAGAAGAGGTATCTTGACATTGTCCTCACTGCTGAGGAGTACAAATTTGTACTCTTTGAGGAATGTCCGAAAAAGCCTAGAGAGGACTCTGGTGAAGAGTCAAGGGAGCGTTATAAGAAGTGGAAAAAGGTAGATGAGATGACGCGGTGCTACATTCTGGCATTTATGTCGAATGTGCTGCAACATCAGCATCAGGCCATGGCCACTACTATTGACATGATGCTGAACCTTAAAGATCTCTTCGGTCACCAAGGTCGAGCTGCTAGGTAAACCGCGATGAAGAGTCTGAAGTTGACCACTATGGTCGAAGGGACACCCGTAAGGGATCATGTCCTAAAGATGATGACTCACCTCAATGAGATTGAGGTACTGGGAGCACAGATCGACTAGGAATCCTAGGTCGATATTATACTCCAATCTCTGCCAAGGAGTTTTGAGCAGTTCAGGCTCAACTATAATATGAACAAAAGGGATTATACGTTGGGTGAACTGCTAGGAGAACTCCAGGCGACAGAGACCCTCTTTTGTCAGAACTCACAGGCCTTAGTGACTCAAAAGATTTCTTCTTCTCAGCTGAAAGACAGGAAGAAGAAGAAGAAACGAAGAGGGTTCAAGAAGGCAGTAGCATCGCAAGGACCCCGGACTGGCATGAAGAAGCCGAAAGGCAAGTGCTTCACGTGCAAGCAAACTAGGCACTAGAAGGCAGATTGCCCCCTTCGTCAAAGCAAAGGTATTTCTTAAGCCTTAGTAGTTGAAATATGTTTAGCGGTGCAATTTACCAGTACTTGGTGTGTAGATACGGGAGCCACTGACCATGTCTACAATACTTTGCAGGGGTTCCAGGAAACCCGACGGCTAGAGGATGATGAAATCGTGGTCTACATGGGCGATGCTACAAAGGTGGCAGCATTGGCAGTGGGAGTTTCTATTTATCTTTTGAGAGAAATAAAGTATTAGTTCTGAGAGATTGTCTTTTTGTACCCTCATTTAGAAAGAATCTGATTTCGATTTCTAAGTTAATAAAGGATGGATATTCTGTTGCTTTTAATAATAAAGTTGTTATTAAAAAAAATAGAGAGATTATCTGTTTGGGTACAATGGTTGGCAATCTGTATACTCTAGAACCAATGACTCCCACGATGCATACTGAAGTAAATAGCTCATCATCTAACTTGAATAAGAGAAAGGACCCTTCTAAGATGAATCAGACATATCTTTGGCACTTTAGGCTTGGTCATATTAACCTTACTAGAATTCAGAGGTTGATAGTCGATGAACCCCTAGGTTCATTGGTGTTGGAGGATCTCCCGACCTATGAGTCTTGCTTGGAAGGTAAGATGACCAAGAGGCCTTTCAAGTCAAAGGGGTATAGGGCCAATGATGTGCTAGAACTGATTCATTCTGATTTTTGTGGTCTTATGTCAATCCAGGCTAGAGGTGTCTTTGAATATTTCATCACTTTTATTGATGATTATTCAAGGTATGGGTACACTTACCTGATGTGCTGCAAGTTTGAATGCTTTATAAAGTTGAAAGATTTCAAGGCTGATGTGGAGTAACATTGAGGTAAAAGTATCAAGACACTGCGATCTGATCGTGGTGGCGAGTACCTCTTTGGAGAGTTTAGGACCTACCTATCAGAAGTTGGGATTCAGTCCCAGCTAACTGCACCCGGTACACCCTAACAGAACAGAGTTATAGAAAGAAGGAATATGACTCTTATGAGAATGGTTAAGTCAATGATGAGCTATTCAGACTTACCTGATTCATTCTGGGGATACGCTCTGGAAACGGTAGCGTACATACTAAACTTGGTTCCATCTAAGTTAGTCCCTCATACTCCCACAGAACTGTGGATTGGGTCTTGGACATGTTCGGATTTGGGGTAGTCTAGCACATGTGCTGATGAGAGATACTGATAAGTTGAATCTCGTACGGAGGTACGTCTGCTTGTAGGCTATCATAGAGGAACGAAGGGTGGTCTATTCTATAGTCCTAAGGATCAGAAGGTAATCGTTAGTATGAATGCCAGATTCTTAGAGGGAGACTATTTGATGAACCATAAGCCCAAGAGTAAACTAGTGCTTGAAGAGTTAAGAGGGGAGGTTCCGACCTTAGGACCAATTGTACAAGAGGACACACCACAAGACACTGCACCGCGTGTCATTGAGGAAACACAGGTAGTGCCTCGTCGCAGTGGGAGGGTTGTGAGACAGCCTGAAAGGTTCATGTCTTTGGGAGAGTCTTCGGACTTGGTCTCTGGTAAACATGAACCGGATCCCTGGACTAATGACGAGACCCTCCAAGACAAGGATGCAGATTCTTGGCAAAGGGCAATGAACTCATGTCTGGGAGTTAGTAGAACCACCTAATGGTGTAAAAGTCAATGGATGCAAGTGGATCTACAAGAGAAAGAGAGGGTCAGACGGGAAGGTTGAGACCTTCAAAGCTAGGCTTGTTGTGAAAGGGTACACTCAGAAAGAGGGTATCGATTATGAGGAGACCTTTTCGCCGGTAGCCATGCTTATGTCGATCCGGATTCTCTTATCTATTCCAGCTTATATGGATTATGAGGTATGACAGATGGATATCAAGACAACTTTCCTTAACGGAAGTCTTGAAGAGACCATCTACAGGCAGCAACCAGAAGGGTTCATTGCAAAGGGCAAAGAGCATCTAGTGTGCAAGCTTAATCAATCCATCTATGGATTGAAGCAAGCTTCAAGATCTTGGTACATCCGCTTTGATGAAGTAATCCGATCATATGGATTTACTCAAAGTCCGGATGAGTCATGTGTATATAAAAGATGTGACGGAAACGTCGTGGTGTTTCTTGTACTTTACGTAGATGATATTTTGTTAATTGGCAACAATGCCAAAGTGTTATCAGACGTAAGGGTCTGGCTATCAAAGCAGTTTGATATGAAGGACTTAGGAGAAGCGGGTCACATCCTTGGGATCAAGGTCATAAGGGATCGCCAGAAAAGGCTATTGTGCTTATCCCAAGCTTCATATGTTGACACTATCTTGTCTCGTTTTAGCATGGAAAACTCCAAGAAGGGTTTCCTACACTTCAGGCATAGAGTTCCTCTATCCAAGGAGATGCGTCCGAATAGGGATGGCAATGGGTCGGGTTCGGGTCGGATTCTATATCCTCCGCACCCATACCCATCGGGTATACCAATACCCATTAAAAGACCGGATATCATGTATACTAATAATTTTTTTTCTTTTTATCCAACTATATCATTGAACAAAAGTACATTATAATTAACATTAAAGTTAAAAAAACATATATCCATAATTTTAAAAATAGATTAAACATATATATAATCTATTTCTAACATTAATACAAATTATTAGTAGGTTTTGGGGAAAAAATCTTTAATGTATATATGTATTTTTTATTTAATCGGGTATTCGGGTCGGATATCGGGTATTGGTAGTCCCTCCATATCCTCCTCCATTCGGGTCGGATGTCAGATTCTCCGTCGGATTCGGGTGCAATGGCCATCCCTACGCTCGAAAACATCAAAGGAGATAGAGAAAATGAAGGCGGTTCCTTATGCTTCGGCAGTAGGAAGCCTTATGTATGCTATGTTGTGCACGAGAGCTGATATCTACTTTGCCGTGGATATGGTTAACAGATATTAGAGTAACCCTGGACAGGGACATTGGACTGTGGTAATGCATATATTGAAGTACCTGAGATGGACTAGGGATTATATGCTGGTTTACTAGGCAGACCAATTAGTCCCTGTGGGTTATACAAACTCAGATTTCTAGTCAGATAGGGACAAGAGTAAGTCTACCTCGGGGTTTGTATTTACTTTAAGAGGTGGAGCAATTGTTTCGAGGAGTGTCAAGCAGAAATGCGTGGCGGACTCCACCATGGAAGCTGAATATGTAACAGCCTCAGAGGCGGCCAAGGAAGCTGTATGGCTCAGAAACTTCATCATGGACTTGGATGTGATTCCTGGATTGCCCAGATCTATCACAATCATTTGTGATAACAGTGGTGCAGTTGCAAACTTGAAGGAACCACGAGCTCATAAGGCGAGTAAACGCATAGAGCGCATGTACCACCTGATACGACAAATCGTAAAGCGAGGAGAAGTGGCTGTCGCCAAGATTGCATCAGAGGACAACCTGGCAAATCCTTTCACGAAAGCTCTTCCAGCTAGAGCTTTTGATCGGCATGTGGAAGATATGGGAGTTAGATGTATGGCAGTGAGAGAACAATGTGTTGGTGCAAGTTGCATCAATGATGTTCCTCTTTAAGTGTTTTAATGTTTGACAATACACTTAAGTCAGTGATACATTGAACAGACAAAGGGGAGTAAAAGAGAAATAAACTAAGCTGAAGAAAAGTCCTAGTTGATCTAGGCATCAAAACCCTAAGACCTAGAGAAGGGCTGCTAGGCACCTAGCGAAGGGCTGCTAGGTATCGTAACCTTAAGACCTAGCGAAGGGCGGCTAGGCACCTAGCGAAGGGCTGCTAGGTGTCGTAACCCTAAGACCTAGCGAAGGGCTGCTAGGCACCTAGTGAAGGAATACTAGGCATAAAAGACCTAGCGAAGGGCTGCTAGGCATAGAAGACCTAGCGAAGGATTGCTAGGCACCAGGCGAAGGACCGCTTGGTAACAAAGACCTAGCGAAGGGCTGCTAGGCACCTGGCGAAGGACTGCTAGGAAATGAAGACTTGGTCCGAGGGACTAAGCAACTTAGCCGAGCGATGACTAAGGACAGGAGTAGAGACGGGTCAGGGTTTGGGCGTCTCGAGGTCTGGAGGTATCGGAAGCTAAGCAAAAGTCCACCCGAAGGACTGGGTGGCAACCGTCTCCTGAAAGGAGTAGGTGAAGGGCGAGTTCTCGGGGATAGGAACTCGTGTCGGTTCGACCTAGGGTTTCGTGCAAATCCGAAGTCCGAACCAAGTCCTTAAGCTTAACATTATATGCATATATGCTTTGTGTTTGTGTATCTTGCAGGTAACAAGAACCGGAGACAAAGTAAGCAGAAGAAGCAGCCTTGCAGTGTTAATGCAGGGCGCCCTCATGCACCAGGGCGCCCTCATGCACTAGGGCGCCCTGGTCAACATGGTTTCGTTGCTGCGAGTACGAAGCAGTGGATAAGCGCTGACTGGGTTCAAGATGGGCGCCCGGAAGATCCGGGGCGCCCTGGTCAAAGCTGTTATCAGCTGCGGCGAGGTAGACGCAGGGATAAAGTTTGACCGAGTCATCCGGGGCGCCCCCAGCGTCCGGGGCTCCCCCAGGAGGCCTATATAAGGGGCCTCGACCCCTCTGCTTCAGATACAACATTCCAGAGCGATTCTGATCATTCCTGTTGGTGCAAGTTGCATCAATGATATTCCTCTTGAAGTGTTTTAATGTTTGACAATACACTTAAGTCAGTGATACAGTGAACAGACAAAGGGGAGCAAAAGATAAGCAACCTTAGCTGAAGAAAAGTCCTAGTTAATCTAGGCATCGAAACCCTAAGTTCCAGCGAAGGGATGCTGGGCACCTAGCGAAGGGCTGCTAGGTATCGTAACCCTAAGACCTAGCGAAGGGCTGCTAGGCACCTAGTGAAGGACTACTAGGCATAGAAGACCTAGCGAAGGACTGCTAGGCACCTAGTGAAGGACTACTAGGCATAGAAGACCTAGCGAAGGGCTGCTAGGCACCTAGCGAAGGGCTGCTAGGCATAGAAGACCTAGCGAAGGATTGCTAGGCACCAGACGAAGGACTGCTTGGTAACAAAGACCTAGCGAAGGGCTGTTAGGCACCTGGCGAAGGACTGCTAGGAAATGAAGACTTGGTCCGAGGGACTAAGCAACTTAGCTGAGCGATGACTAAGGACAGGAGTAGAGACGGGTCAGGGTTTGGGCGTCTCGAGATCCGGAGTAATCGGAAGCTAAGTAAAAGTCCACCCGAAGGGCTGGGTGGCAACCGTCTCCTGAAAGGAGTAGGTGAAGGGCGAGTTCTCGGGGATAGGAACTCGTGCCGGTTCGACCTAGGGTTTCGTGCAAATCCGAAGTCCGAACCAAGTCCTTAAGACCAATATTATATGTATCTATGCTTTGTGTTTGTGGATATTGCAGGTACCAAGAACCGAAGACAATGCAAACTTGTTGGAGGCCCTAAGCAGGGCGCCCTCATGCACCAGGGCGACCTGGTCAACATGGTTTTGTTGCTGCGAGTACGAAGCAGTGGATAAGCGCTGACTGGGTTCAAGATGGGCGCCCGGAAGATCCGGGGCGCCCTGGTCAAATCTGTTATCAGCTGCGGCGAGGTAGACGCAGGGATAAAGTTTGACCGAGTCATCCGGGGCGCCCCAGGAGGCCTATATAAGGGGCTTCGACCCCTCTGCTTCAGACACAACATTCAAGAGCCATTCTGATCATTCCGACCGACGACAACGCGCTAGAGACGAGGCTTTACGACCGGGAGGCTCCAGGAGGAAGTGTGCGACACTTCGGAGGTTCAGATCGGCCAAGTTTCAGATTCTTGTTCGGTTTGCTTTTAGTTATTCCGTATTTAACTTTCAAATTATTGTTGCTTGTAATTGTACACTGTAAGACGGGTTTTCTCCGCCTCCAGAAAGGAGACCAATAGTGGACTCACGCCAAGTACATAGGCCTTGGACGTACTGACCCTGGGGGGTTGGGAACCAAGTAAATAATCCCGCTGTGTCTTTGTATTATTGTTTTCTTCGTTCTGTTTGTTTTCCGCTGCTACTAACTCTGAGTCCAGAACGAACTAAAGTTTTCTACGAAGTTTCCGCGAGTAATTTTCACGGTCGATATTCACCCCCCCTCTATCGACGGCACCGGTCCTACAATTCCGACCGACGACAACGCGCTAGAAACAAGGCTCTACGACCGGGAGGCTCCAGGAGGAAGTGCGCGACACTTCGGAGGTCCAGATCGGCCAAGTTTTAAATTTTTGTTCGGTTCGCTTTCACTTATTCCGTACTTCATTTTCGATATTATTGCTTGTAAATCTTGCACTGTAAGTCGGGTTTCTCCGCCTCCGAAAAGTCCGGGAAGGAGACCAATAGTGGACGGGCGTTCCCGTGCATAGGCCTTGGATGTACTGACCCTGGGGGGTCGGGAACCAAGTAAAAATCCGCCGTGTCAATGTCTTGCTTTATTTCTTTTATTTACTTTTTCCGCTGCGCTACTAATATCCTAAGTCTAGAACGAAAGCTTTACGAAGATTTCCGAAAGACTTCCACGATTGATATTCACCCCCCCTCTATCGATGGCACCGGTCCTACACAATGTTGATGCAGTCTGACCCTGATTGTTGTTTTGGTGTTGACACCCATTTAAGTTTTGATTTAAGTCTGGTTAAACGCATGGGAATTAAGTCCTAGTCGCGGACTGGACATGAAATCCTAGCTTGGTGGGCTAGGTGAAAAGTGGTACGAAATCCTAGCTTGGAGGGCTAGGTGAAAAGTCCTAACTTGGAGGGTTAAGTGAAAAGTCCCAACTTGGAGGGTTAGGTGAAAAGTCCTAGCTTGGAGGGCTGAAAAGTTCTAACTTTGAGGGTTGAGTGAAAAGTCCTAGCTTGGAGGGCTAGGTGAAAAGTCCTAACTTGGAAGGTTAGGTGAAAAGTCCCAACTTGGAGGGTTAGGTGAAAAGTCCTAGGTTGGAGAGCAAGGTGAAAAGTCCTAGCTTGGAGGGCTAAGTAAAAAGTCCTAACGTGGAGGGTTGGATGAAAAGTCCTAGCTTGGAGGGCTAGGTGATGAAATCCTGGTGAGTGAAGCCAGGTCCTAGCTTGGGAAGCTAGGTTGAAGTCCCGGTGAGTGAAACTGGGAACGGAGCCTTGGTCCGAGGGACTGAGCACGAGTTAGGGGAGGCTGGGAGCCAGTTCTCTTGACTTAGAGTGGGTTTGGCCTTGCCCGGATCGGTCTGGTGACCGATCAGGGAAGTTAGCACGGAGTTCCCTCGTGGATCGGTCTGGTGACCGATCAGGGAGCTTCCAGTAACTTTGGCAAACCTACTGTTCGACTTCTGATCGGTCTGGTGATCGATCAGGGAGAAACCTTGATCGATCAGCCTGAACGATCAACTGTCGCTAGGTTTCTCACCCTAACCGATCAGACTGGAGCCTGATCGGTCAGGGAGTGCCCTGATCAGTCTGTAGACCGATCAGAACACATCCTGATCGGTCTGGTGACCGATCAGCCGTGTATTTCTGGAGGGATTGTGGCAAGAAGATTTCTGCATCGGTTTGGTGACCGATCTGGTGACCGATCATACGAGCTTGCGATCCCAGGTTTCTCACTGGGAACCGATCGGGCTGGAGTCTGATCGGTCTGGGATCATCTTGATCGGTCCGGTGACCGATCACTTTAATTCGAAATCGCTGTCAGATGCTCTGATCGCATCTGTTTTCTTTGCCGATTCTCTGATACACTGCTGATATGTTTTGATATGCATTGCTAAGCGTCTGTTAGAGTGTGTAGGTGATACAAGAGGATTCAAATACTCAAGGAGGGTCAATGGAGGACTTTCCATGGAGCAGGTTTGGATCTATTGCGTTTTCAGGTCTCAACGGCGTCTGGCGCAACTGGCAACTGACGAAGGCGCAGCTGGCAACTGACGGAGGCTCAGCTGGAGGAGTGTCCAGTGGAGTGAGTGCTCAGAGAGGTCAGTGGGTCAGGGTGTGGGTCAGTGGTGCTGATGGAGCTGGCGACGTTGAGCAAGAGCTTAAGAGACGAAGCTGGAAGCAGAGGAAAAGAGCGAACAAGATAGAAACTTAGGAAGTTTGGCTAGGCTGTGTTCGTGCTCTCTGTTGCTTTGTGCTTAAGCTTTCTACTACATTTTTGTGAGCTTTCCTTCTCGAGTGTCTCGTGTGCTTATCTTGTATTCATCTACTGAGGCGATTGTGGAGAGGTTGCTCCACCGAGAAGGAGGCTATTACTATCCTGGGTTCACCGGGGCTTGATCTGCCGACGATCAAGGGATCGCCCACCTTACGGGCACGCCAAGGAGTAGGGGCAAGTTATCCCCGAACCTTGTATATCACTGTGTTAGCGTCAGTTTGATTCCTTTCTCTGTTTTGTTCTTTTTGTTGTATTTTGTTTCCGCTGCTAACTTTGATCACAGAAAGAAGTTTTCAAGAGGGGCTTATTTGAGTGTCTGGCTACATTCACCCCCCCTCTATAGCCATCCAAGTTCCAACAAGTGGTATCAGAGCTTAGGGCTCTATTCACGGCTTAACATCCGAGAGCTTACAGCAAGATGGCTGGAAGAGAAGGGTTGAGCACAAACCGACCTCCATTCCTCGACTGTACTGATTTTTCATATTGGAAGTCAAGAATGGAGTTTTACTTGAAGACAAACATAAGCTTATGGTTCGCTGTCAAGGAGGGGTTTTTCCCTCCAAAGGATAATGAAGGAAAGGAGCTTGAGTTTTCCAAGTGGTCGGCTGAACAAATCCGGAAGGGGGAAGCAAATGCCAAAGCGGTGGTGACTTTGCAATGTGGAATGAACAAAGACCAACTAATCAAGGTAGGTCCCTTCTCAAGCGCAAAAGACCTATAGAATAAGCTTATCGAACTCCATGAGGGCACCCGGGACTCAAGAATAGCCAAGAAGGACCTCCTTCACAGTCAACTCCAAAATCTGTCCATGGAAGAAAACTAAAAGGTAAGTGAACTCCATGGAAGATTCAAAGAGATCCTCAACGGCTTACATTCCATCGGTGAAAAGGTAGAAAACCGAGACTTAGTGAGGTATATTCTCAAAGCTTGCCCGAGGAATATTTTGTGGTCATCCATGGTGGATGCCTACAAGGTATCCAAGGATCTTTCAATTATTAAGTTAGAAGATCTATTTTGTGAAATAGAGTTACATGAGATCTCTAACAAAAGTTCAAAAGAGAAAGGTATTGCTTTAGTGGCAGGTGACAACAAGAAGAAGAAGGAAAAAGAGGAGGAGGACATCCACTGTCACGTGGCTCCAGTGGCACTAGAAGAGTCAAAGGAGGAGAGTGATGAATCAAGTGACTCCTCAACCGCGCCTTCATCATCTTCGGATGATGAAGAGGTAATTTCTCCCAAGTTAGATAAGTGCTATAGAGCTATCACATGTTTAACCAAATTGTTAAAGAAATCTAAGAATAAGGTTAAGTCATTGAAGTTGGAAGTAAAAGAATTAAAATCCTCTAAGGTTGAAGATATTAATGACTTCCATAATGAATCCCTTGAGAATGAGAATAAGATCTTGAAGGGTGAAATTGAAAATCTCAAGATTGTTCTTGAGAAATTTTCAACAAGCTCTAAAACCTTAGATATGATCTTAAACTCACAAAAGGCGGTTTATAACAAGGCCGGTATAGGTTACCGACCTAAAGAACCAACCTTTGTATCATTAATGTCAAGAACCCAATTTAGGCCATCAAATGATTCTAGGGTTCAAAAAGTCAAAAAGAAATTGACTAAGGCATGGGTGCCTAACTCCCTCATTGTTGATGCTTTAGGTCCCAAAATTTGGGTACCTAAAACTTCCATATTTCGAATTGTATAGCTTAGGTTGAGAGGGAGCATCTATCAACATGGGTGGTTGATATTTGATGCTCCAAACATATAACCATTCCTAATTAGGAATGTACTTATCATTCCCTCAAATTAACATGATTGGTTTAGACTAACACATAACTTGCGGTTGCCATGGTTTGCTTAGGATAATGAGTTTTTCTTGTTGCAATTTATGTTTTCCTGCAAGTTATGGTTTATGATATGCCTTATCTCAAGCTTAAGGTGTTTTGTTTGGTAAACATGATCGAGTATGCCATAATTTTCTTGTGTGCGTTATAGAACATGAAGGCATGCTATTGAACAAGTATGGACACATGAATTAGTTAGTGCTAATTCAAAAATCACTATGAAAATCTCAAAATACATGATTAGACAAAGAACATGAGTTTAAAGCCTTGGCTTAAGCCTTTCTTATTATTTTAGAGATGAATCTAGATGAGTATGCCATGACTTTGATGTTTGGATGATTAACATTAATCTATGACATGCCCATTTTGATTAAGAACAAGATGAACACATAGCTTAAATTGATCATGATGTGAAATAAGCATGTTTTGGAATTTTAATCATCCATTGGAATTGACACAAACCTAATTTTGGTTAAGAACAACATGATCACATAGATTATGATATTTCAAGTTCCATGACTTGTTTGTTTTTCCACTTGACTGATATCAAACCTAATGTCATCCATATGCCTAATATTAATTGGCTCACTAGAATGTAAATTGGATTATCAAACTTGTTTGGAATAATCTGATCATGCTGTGATATAAACTTGTTTTTGAGACTAAGTTCAGGCTTAGTTAAGGGAAATGAATGTCTTGGATGTTTTTTCCCTTTGATATGAAAATATACATTTTGGTTAAGGGACCCCATGTTTAGAACCAAAATAAAAAAAATCTAATTGAGTTAGGGTTTGGGAATGACTAAGAATTGAAACAAACCTGATTTATGAAATCGGTTTCTGAAATCTGGAACTCAGAAAACATTCTATGCCGAACCTGATCGGTCCACCGACCGATCAGGGATCCCTCTGATCGGTCCGGTGACTGATCAGATCAACACTGATCAGTAAGTTCCATGATTGGGTCAAAATTCCTCAGTCCGATCTCCTCTCGTCGAATTGTATCGGTTTAATGATCATACTACAAACAAATATGATACGATCCGATTACAATTGAAACATATTTGATTATCCATTGGTACAATTCTGGTACTAAGGGAGCACGAATTTGTTCAAAGGGTAAAATATGGGTAGAAAATTTTAAGACCCTTGATTCTCAGAAATGTTTCTGGAACGTCAAGTATTAAAATGTTGATTTGATACAAACCTATGTTGGAATGTTCAAATTCATAAGAAAGGGTTTGTTGAGTCATGACTCTTGTTCTTAATGTCATGTTTCAGAAATGTTTCTGGAATGTCGAATATCAATGGAGTCTACACCCTTGTTTTGGAATGCAAATTGTTAATGCAGTATGATCAGGGACGTATCAGAGGTTTAGAAATTTTTTTGAAATCTGATCGCTCCCTAGACTAACAAGAAATATTTCTGTATCAAATAATCAACGAACCTGATCGGTCACGGAGACCAATTAAGACTATGTGTCAGATACAGATGCATTCCTTACTTGTCATGTGAAGCATATACGTATTTGACCATGATATACTTCTATATATGTCTTCACATGAAATTCTAAATGTTAATGCAGTCTGTTCTTCAATGAATCAGAATTACAGAAATTTTTCTGAAAACTGATCGTTTATAGATACATTAGAAATTTTTCTATATCGATCATCAGTCTGATGGAACTGCGATAATTGTTGTCATATGATGCATATACATTGTTGCCATGATACATTTATGGTATATGCCTCTCATATGCAATTCTAAAATCATCCTTTGACTTACTTGTTATATGAAACATATACATGTTTGACCATGATATTATTCTGTATATGTTTTCATGTGCGATTCAAAAATTATCCTTTGATTATTCTGGGTTTAGGGAGAGACCCGTGTTTGAGGGGGAGGTATATTCAAACTTAATAACCATACCCTTTTTGATGTTTGACAAGGGAGAAAAAATTGTTGATTAAGTTTAGGGTTATCGTAGGGGGAGGACTTTGAATTCTTTATGATAATTGAACTGCCTTCAATTGATCATCAATGTCTAAACTTAAATCAGGTTGTCAAATAACAAAAAGGGAGAGATTGTTGATGCAGTGTGACCCTGATTGTTGTTTTGGTGTTGACACCGATTTAAGTTTTGATTTAAGTCTGGTTAAACGCATGGGGATTATGTCCTAATTGCGGACTGGGCACGAAATCCTAGTTTGGAGGGTTGGGTGAAAAATCTTAGCTTGGAGGGCTAGGTGAAAAGTCCTAACTTGGAGGGTTAGGTGAAAAGTCCCAACTTGGAGGGTTAGGTGAAAAGTCCCAACTTGGAGGGTTAGGTAAAAAGTCCTAGCTTGGAGGGCTAGGTGAAAAGTCCTAGCTTGGAGGGCTAGGTGAAAAGTTCTAACTTTGAGGGTTGGGTGAAAAGTCCAAGCTTGGAGGGCTAGGTGAAAAGTCCTAACTTGGAGGGTTAGGTGAAAAGTCCCAACATGGAGGGTTAGGTGAAAAGTGCCAACATAGAGGGTTAAGTGAAAAGTCCCAACTTGGAGGGTTAGGTGAAAAGTCCTAGCTTGGAGGGCTAGGTGAAAAGTCCTAGCTTGGAGGGCTAGGTGAAAAGTCCTAACTTGGAGGGTTGGGTGAAAAGTCCTAGCTTGGAGGGCTAGGTGAAAAGTCCCAACTTGGAGGGTTAGGTGAAAAGTCTCAACTTGGAGGGTTAGGTGAAAAGTCCTAGCTTGGAGGGCTAGGTGAAAAGTCCTAGCTTGGAGGGCTAGGTGAAAAGTCCTAACTTGGAGGGTTGGGTGAAAAGTCCTAGCTTGGAGGGCTAGGTGATGAAATCCTAATCAGTCTTCAGCCCTGAGAGTTCAGTGAAGGATCGGTCTGGTGACCGATCCCTGATCTGTGATCGGTCAGTGTGACCGATCACAGGTTCAGATCCGCGATCGTACAGTGTCACTGGACCGATGACTTTAATTCGAAATCGCTGTCAGATGCTCTGATCGCATCTATTTTCTTTGCCGATTCTCTGATACACTGCTGATATGTTTTGATATGCATTACTAAGCGTCTGTTAGAGTGTGCAGGTGATACAAGAGGATTCAAATACTCAAGGAGGGTCAATGGAGGACTTTCCATGGAGCAGGTTTGGATCTATTGCGTTTTCAGGTCTCAACGGCGTTTGGCGCAACTGGCAACTGACCAAGGCGCGGCTGGCAACTGACGGAGGCTCAGCTGGAGGAGTGTCCTGTGGGCTGAGTGCTCAGAGAGGTCAGTGGGTCAGGGTGTGGGTCAGTGGTACTGACGGAGCTGGCGACGTTGAGCAAGAGCTTAAGAGACGAAGCTGGAAGCAGAGGAAAAGAGCGAACAAGATAGAAACTTAGGAAGTTTGGCTAGGCTGTGTTCGTGCTCTCTGTAGCTTTGTGCTTAAGCTTTCTACTACATTTTTGTGAGCTTTCCTTCTCGAGTGTCTCGTGTGCTTATCTTGTATTCATCTACTGAGGCGACTGTGGAGAGGTTGCTCCACCGAGAAGGAGGCTATTACTATCCTGGGTTCACCGGGGCTTGATCTGCCGACGATCAAGGGATCGCCCACCTTACGGGCACGCCAAGGAGTAGGGGCAAGTTATCCCCGAACCTTGTATATCACTGTGTTAGCGTCGGTTTGATTCCTTTCTCTGTTTTGTTCTTTTTGTTGTATTTTGTTTCCGCTGCTAACTTTGATCACAGAAAGAAGTTTTCAAGAGGGGCTTATTTGAGTGTCTGGCTACATTCACCCCCCCTCTATAGCCATCCAAGTTCCAACAAACAATAGTGTCTTTAAGTATAAGTTGGAGATTGTAAGATGTATATACTGAAAGACATGACGTTTTTTATATGAATATCTTTATTATGAAAAGAGAATCACGGCTACACTAGGTGTCTGTTTATAATAGTACATACACAAAGTCCAATTACTTTGCGTTGTAGATAACATGGTGTGTGGTGTCACATGGAAGATCATGTTATCAGTTCCTTGTTTAGTATAAATAAGAGGCTCACAACCGAGATGGAATTGGACAACCCATCAGAATGGTTGTAGTGTAATTAGATGTGGCTGGTCTTGACCATAGAATTACACTAGTGTGCTTTGAGTACATTGAGCAGGACCAAAGCCCGAGGTTATCCAATTTGTACTGACTCGATAATTGGATAGGATCTCAATTTATATTATGCAGTACGATCCCTTAATCCCGAAATAATAACGGGCATATATTATTAATTATTATTTCTTTAATTTACTAATAGGCGAGATCTATTCTGTTAGATCGATAGACCTGGTAAGTTGGGAGATAATATTAATAATATGATGTGCTGTTGATTATTGACGTAGGTTGTGTCCTGGTTAGTCGGGATGATGATGCCCCCTTGATGAGCTCAAAAGGTTCATCGTGCTAAATCCTGCAGGTAGATTTGATTCGACACGATGATAAGGTTGAGCGGTACTAATCAAGGATCCAGAAGTTAATTAATTTAAATTGTTATTAATTTAATTAATTAACGGACATTCGAGATCATAAACACGGGGGGATGGACGACTCGTAATATGTAGAGCCCATATGAAAATATGGGGGTTGGTGAAGAAGTTCAAGTAAGATCCTTTAGTGGAATGGATCTTAATTAATGGATCGGGTTTAGATCCATTAGTGGGACAAGATCCAACTCCTCCTCTTGGTCCCTACCTTAGCCCTATAAATACCTTATGAGACCATGAAACCAGAGAGACGATCCAATTAAACCACCCAAGGCATCCTCTCTTCTCTCTCTCTCGTTTCTCTCTCTTAGGGCGCCGAATAGAGGAAGGAGAGTTCCTTCCTCTTATTCTCACTTTTCTTCTTCCTTGGCTGCTGGTCTCTACCGAGGATAGGGAGGATTGTCTCCTCCCTTTGGTGGTGATCGGTGAGGAGAAGGGAGGCCGGTGAGAGGCGCGCAAGGGAGGGCTGGTGGGTGACTTTGGTAGTCGGCGGCGCCAAAGGGAGAGGCAAGGAGAGCAGCCTGATTTGGGTGATCAAGGAAGGAGATTCTTCTCCACCTTCTTCTTCTTTATTCTCCTCTCGAGGTCAGCTACTTAGCCAGAAAAGTCTTGGAGACTCCAGCGATCGGCGGCGCAAGGTAGAAGGAGATAGAGGGGTCGGTGCCGCAACCCTATTGCTTGGGTTTGGTTCGGCTAGGTGGGAAGAGTAAAGTGCGATTGTTTGGAGGTCTCGGTGATCTCGGTTCATGGTAGATCGTCATCCACACGACGTCCGTGAAGGGAGGGACATAAGGTAGAAGACCGCGAGGTGATCGGGAAGGTATATCTTTCCCTATGCTCCGTTAATTACCCTTATGTCAAAATTGTGCCATGATCGTTTGCCTTGTCATTTTATGTTTGTTAATTTATTATTTTGATTCCGAATCATGATGGATAATTTATTAACTGGACCCCGACCATAAACACAAAAGTCGGTGATCAATTCGTTGCCTTTTTCGCGGTCGAACAATCGAGCAAATTATAAGGACAATTTTGGTAATTGGCTAAGTTGTAATTTGGATCGTTCGATACGGCACAAGATGGTCAATGAGAGACGGGTCTCCATCAGATTAATTTTTAATCCGTAGACATGGAGAGGTCTCTCGGATCGACTAGTTATTCGCTAAGGCAACCCGCTATACCATATCCTACAATTGGTATCAAAGCTGAGGCTTCCGGCTTTGTGTGTTTAGGATTGGTTAATTTTTGCATTTTCATACATTCTATTTTGCTGGATGATGTGTGGATGTGTGTAAGCTAACTTTTTGTTGAAGGCATAAGATTTCAACTTCATGGCCAAATATGTGTTGTGTGATTGATTTGTAAATTTTTGTAATTAATTAATCCTCGGGGTTGACGAGGCTAGGTATTTAATTTCTGTAATTAAATACGACACATGTTTAGTCGAGTTTTTTATTTACAGTTGATCTAGATTTCATGTACACTCATTCGGGGAGTATAGGATCAATGATGTAAATAATAAGCTATTCATTTCGGTTTGGAGATCCCTCAAAGTAGCTTCCGTAGAAGGTAGGGAGGAGCGGACGAAGTGACGACACGACTGGAGGCGCATTAGAGACCAAGGGCCATGAAAGTTGAAAAATCTAGGATTTTCTTTATTTTATTTTCATGTTATTCGTTATGTGCTTGGTTGTGTGGTAGTGCAAGTAAAATTCCTCGAGATAAATTACGAAGTGGGAGAGGGACCCTAAGGGTCCCGCGGCTTCCATTACAATTCGACAAGTGATGCGAACAAGTCTGCGCGTCGGCTCTGAGTGCCTTCCTCCCCATCGGATGGACTTGTTCTGTGGATCACTGGGTCGAAAAAGACTATAGAAAATTATTAAAGAGCATGTGTACTTCCCCATCGGAAGACACATAATCGGAAATAATTTTCTTAGTGTCGTGTAATGGTGCACACTTAGATGCGAATAATGGTATCCTCCCCATAGGAGTCACTGCTATTATTTCGCAGAGCCGAAGAGAACCAACTATCGATCTTACTTGTCAGAAAGTTAGGTTGACAAGATAGTAAGATTGATGAGTAAAACCTCCTCTTACGAATGTAGGGATTCAAATCCGTCCACACCATCGTGGCATGCGAATTTCTCGGTGTATAGGGGTGTTGGTTGATTTCGAAAATTAATTATTTTGAGGAATCAATTTATTTTCAATTTCTAAAGTAGTGTATGTTGTGATTCTCAGGTTTTTCATAATGGCCTTTACTCCACTAGCAACAATTCTTAAGGACAATAAACTTACTGGCCCAAACTACATAGACTGGAAGAGGAATCTTGACATTGCCCTTACTGCTGAGGAGTACAAATTTGTACTCTTTGAGGAATGCCTGGAAAAGACTAGAGAGGACTCTGGTGATGAGTCGAGGGAGCGTTATAAGAAGTGGAAAAAGGCAGATGAGAAGGTGCGGTGCTACATTCTGACATCTATGTCGAATGTGCTACAACATCAGCATCATGCCATGGCCACTGCTAGTGACATGATACTGAACCTCAAAGATCTCTTCGGGCACCAAGGTCGAGCTGCTAGGCAAACCGCGATGAAGAGTCTGATGTCGACCACTATGGTCGAAGGGACACCCGTAAGGGATCATGTCCTAAAGATGATGACTCACCTCAATGAGATTGAGGTACTGGGAGCACAAATCGACGGGGAATTCCAGGTCGATATTATACTCCAATCTTTGCCAAGGAGTTTTGAGCAGTTCAGGCTCAACTATAATATGAACAAAAGGGATTATACGTTGGGTGAACTGCTAGGAAACTCCAGGTGGCAGAGGCCCTCTTTCGTCAGAACTCACAGGCCTTAGTGACTCAAAGGGTTTCTTCTTCTGAGCTGAAAGGCAGGAAGAAGATGAAACGAAGAGGGTTCAAGAAGGCAGGAGCATCACAAAGACCTAGACTGGCGTGAAGAAGCCGAAAGGCAAGTGCTTCTCGTGCAAGCAAACTGGGCACTGGAAGGCAGACTGTCCTCGTCGTCAAAGCAAAGGTATTGCTTCAACCTTAGTCGTTGAAACATGTTTAGCGGTGCTATCTACCAGTACCTGGTGTGTAAATACGGGAGCCACTGACCATATCTGCAATACTTTGCAGGGGTTCCAGGAAACCTGACGGCTAGCAGATGAAGAAATCATGGTCTACATGGGCGATGCTACAAAGGTGGCAGCAGTGACAGTGAGTGTTTTCTATTTAACTTTTGAGAGAAATAAAGTATTAGTTCTGAGAGATTATCTTTTTGTACCCTCATTTAGAAAGAATCTGATTTCGATTTCTAAGTTAATAAAGGATGGATATTCTGTTGCTTTTAATAATAAAGTTGTTATTAAAAGAAATAGAGAGATTATCTGTTCGGGTATAATGGTTGGCAATCTGTATACTCTAGAACCAATGACTCCCACGATGCATACTGAAGTAAATAGCTCATCATCTAACTTGAATAAGAGAAAGGACCCTTCTAAGATGAATCAGACATATCTTTGGCACCTTAGGCTTGGTCATATTAACCTTAGTAGGATTCAGAGGTTGATAGCCGATGGACCCCTGGGTTCATTGGTGGTGGAGGATCTCCCGACCGTGAGTCTTGCTTGGAAGGTAAGATGACCAAGAGTCCTTTCAAGACCAAGGGTTATACGACCATAGATGTGCTAGAATTGATTCATTCTGATTTGTGTGGTCCTATGTCAATCCAGGCTAGAGGTGGCTATTAATATTTCGTCACTTTCATTGACGATTATTCAAGGTATGAGTACATTTACCTGATGCGCCGCAAGTCTGAATGCCTTAAAAAGCTCAAAGAATTCACGGCTGATGTGGAGAAACATCGAGGTAAAAGTATCAAGACACTGCGATCTGATCGTGGTGGCGAGTACCTCTTTGGAGAGTTTAGGACCTACCTATCAGAAGTTGGAATTCAGTCCCAGCTAACTGCACCCGGTACACCCCAACAGAACAGAGTTGCAGAAATAAGGAATAGGACTCTTATGGGAATGGTTAGGTTAATGATGAGCTATTCAAACTTACCTGATTCATTCTAGGGATATGCTCTGGAAACGACAACGTACATACTAAATTTGGTTCCATCTAAGTTAGTCCCTCATACTCCCACAAAACTGTGGACTGGGTCTAGGACATGTTCAGATTTGGGGTAGTCCAGCACATATGCTGAAGGGAGTTACTGATAAGTTGGAATCTCGTACGGAGGTACGTCTGTTCGTAGGCTATCCTAGATGAACGAAGGGTGGTCTGTTCTATATTCCTAAGGATCAGAAGGTAATCATTAGCATGAATGCCAGATTCTTTGTGGAAGACTATGTGATGAACCATAAACCTAAGAGTAGACTAGTGCTTGAAGAGTTAAGAGGGGAGGTTCCGACCTTAGGAATAATTGTACAAGAGGACACGCCACAAGACACTGCACCGCGTGTCACTGAGGAAACACAGGTAGTGCCTCGTCGCAGTGGGATGGTTGTGAGACAACCTGAAAGGTTCATGTTTTTGGGAGAGTCTTTGAACTTGGCCTCTGGTAAACATGAACTGGATCCCTGAACCTATGACGAGACCCACCAAGACAAGGATGCAGATTCTTGGCAAAGGGCAATGAACTCTGAGATAGAACCTATGGAGTTGTTTAAACTCCATACCCTTTTCGGAGTTGTTTAAACTTAATAACCATACCCATTTCGGTGTTTGACAAAGTGGGAGAGAATGATTGATTAAGTTTAGGATTTATTGGGTTTGCTATAAATTTAATTATTGTAGGGGGAGGACTTTGATTCCCTTGCAATAGTGAAATTTGACTTCAATTGATTTCAAATACCTAAACTTAGAATCGGGTTGTCAAACAACAAAAAGGGGGACATTGTTGATGCAGTCTGACCTGATTGTTGTTTTGGTGTTGACATCGATTTAAGTTTAGGTGGGTAAGATAAGTTCGGCTTAAGTCCTGGTCGGGGACTTGGCACGAATTTCGGTGAGTGAAACCGGGTGACAGAAACTCTGGTGAGTGAAGCCGGGTGACGAAAACCTCGGTGAGTGAAACCGGGTCCCAGTGAGTGAAGTCGGGTGACGGAAACTCCAGTGAGTGAAGCCGGGTGATGAAAACTCCATTGAGTGAAGCCGGGTCCCGGTGAGTGAAGTCGGGACCTAACGAGTGAAGCTAGGTGGAAGAAATCCCGGTGAGTGAAGCCGGGTCCTAGCGAGGGAAGCTAGGTGACTGTGCATGAGTCAGCCAAGTGACTGGATCAGTCTGGAGTCCGATCAGGAGTTGGCACGAGCTCTCTTGTTAATAGATCGGTCTGGTGACCGATCCAGGGAGTCTAATCGTTCTGGTGAACGATCAGGAAGATAACAGAAACCTTCTATGTGGTTTTTGATCGTTCTGGTGAACGATCAGAAGGAGAACAGAGAGTTTAGGGATAAACCCTGATCGGTCAATCTGACCGATTTAGGGTCCTCCATGACCGATCAGGATGGCTCCTGATCGGTCAAGATGTGACCTGATCGGTCCAGATGTGACCTGATCGGTCACTGGACCGATCAGGGCATAACCTGATCGGTCAAGGGATCGATCAGGTGACCGATCAGTCTTCAGCCCTGAGAGTTCAGTGAAGGATCGGTCTGGTGACCGATCCCTGATCTGTGATCGGTCAGTGTGACCGATCACATGTTCAGATCCGCGATCGTACAATGTCACTGGACCGATCAGGCAGGAGCCTGATCGATCAGGATCTTCACTGATCGGTCTGGTGGCCGATCAGGGTCTTCACTGATCGGTCAGGCGACCGATCAATGTCTGAACTTTAATTTAAAAACGTTGTCAGACTTCTGATAACGCTCTAAATCGCTTCTGATTTCTCTGTTACACTACTGATTTACTTTTGATTTGCTGTGCTAAGCTTTTGTTAAGTGTGCAGGTGAGACAGGCATGACTTAAACCAAGAAGCAGGGTCAATTGGCGATGTTTGCTTCGGTCAGGTTTGTCTGTTTTCCCTTCGCAGGTTTCAACGGCTTTTAGCGCGGCTGGCCACTGACCGAGGCTCAGTTGAAGAGGTCTTCAGCGGATTGGGTGCTCTGTGAAGGTCAGTGGGTCAGGCTGTGATTCAGTGGGTGCTGACGAAGCCTGGCGATGATCAAAAGCAAGGCTTAAGATGTGACTGGCGAAGCAGAGAGGAGGGTAGAGCAACTGATCGAAAATCAAACAGAAACAAGAGAACGGAGAGTTGAGTGAAGGTTCTCACGTTAGGGTTGTTCTGTGTTGTGCTCTGAGTTGTGCCTCGTCTTTGTGCTATCTGTGCTCGTGCTCTATAAGGTTTCTCGAGTCTCTGTGCGTATTCATATATTATTCTTGAGACTGTTGTGGAGAGCTTACTCCACCGAGAAGGAGGTTTTTGTTTTATCCGGATTTCCGAGGCTTGATCTGCCGACAATCAAGGGATCGCCCACCTTATGGGCACGCCAAGGAGTAGGGGCAAGTTATCCCTGAACCTTATAAACCTTCCTTGTTAGTGACTGGTTTTTCTGTTTGTGTTATTTTTGTTTCTGTCTGTTTGCTTCCGCTGCTAACCTTAAGTGCAGAAACAAAAAGAAGCCAAAGTTGAGTGTCTGGCTATTCGCACACCCCCCCTCTCTAGCCATCCAAGGTCCAACATGTTTTGCCGTGGGCATGGTTAGCAGATATCAGAGTAACTCTGGACAGGGACATTGGACTGCGGTAAAACATATATTGAAATACCTGAGATGGACTAGGGTTTATATGTCGGTTTACCAGGTATACCAATTAGTCCCTGTGGGTTATATAGACTTAGATTTCTAGTCAGATAGGGACATGAGTAAGTCTACATTGGGTTTGTGTTTACTTTAAGAGGTGGAGCAATTGTTTGGAGGAGTGTCAAGCAGAAATAGGTGGCGGACTCCACCATGGAAGCTGAATATGTGGCAGTGATAGATTCCATTTTAGTGATCATTTGAGTGGCTTAAATCCTTGTTTGATCTATGTTTTTATTGCCAAAATTGTGAAATTGCCTAGGTTTTAGAACTTATTCATATTTTGGACTTAAATGCAAAAGTACACATATTTGAGTTAATTGGCCACTAAATTCTTGATTTATTTTTGTAGGCATCAAAGGTTCCGGGACCTAGAGCATATGGGGTCAAACTTGAGTCGGAAGTGAACCGGATCGAATTATCAAGCCTACGATTAATCCGGGTCGTCCGATTCGAGAGCGGCTAGATCTGAGCCATCCGGGACGAACTGAAGCAATCCGAGCTAGGGTTAGGGTTGATCAAGCTCTATGATCAAGATCTGAAAATTTCATCCCAATCAGAGCTAAATCAACCGTTGGATCAAGCAAGGAGGGCTCTGGAGCGTCCATTCACAGATAGAGTTGATCTGGACCATCCGTTGCAAATCTGGAGGATCCGAGCTACCACGAGGCAGATCCTGACCCCAGATCTTCATCATCAAAGTTTGGCTCAAATCAGACCAAGATCAGCCGTTGGATTGAAGCAAATCAATCACAGCCGTCCATTGGTTAACACTTAAGGAAAATTTCACCGCAGCTTACCCTTGTCGCGCTTTCAGCCTAGCTCCACTGTTCTTCACCGTTCTTCCTCGTTTCTTCATCGTTCTTCGAAATTCTTGTTTCCATGAAGGCGTGACCACCTCATCTTCACTCTCAGATCGAGAATCAAGTCTTTGGCGATTGGTGATTGAAGAATTCTGCTCATTTGCGCTGGAACAGAGGATTTCTTGGGGGTTCCGGCAGTTCTCAATCCGATCATCTTCTTCTCGACCACAATCCATTTCAAAGCTTCTGAACCACTTGTAGGGGTTCTCAGGTGAGCTCAGAAGTTTCCCACATCATCATCGCAGCTCCTCCAATCGAGATGGAGTGAATCGGATGAAAAATTCCATCAAGCGCAGATAAAGTTCAGAAACAACTTCAAAATCGATTGTCCATCGATTTGCTGAGCCTAGGGGTTCGAAGCCGGTTCTTGATTGACAACCAAGAATTTCTTGAGCTCGAGAGGGGTTGAGGTGTAGCTTAGATGCTTAGTTTTCATGTTTTGTAGCTGTAATCGAAATTCTGCGCATGTTCTATTTTTTGCAGTTTCTTTCCAGCAATCTTAGTTGTAATTCTGAGTTGTTTTAGCTAAATTAGGATTTAAACCTTCGAGATCAGACAGTTAGGAACCTGTTTGGTGATAGTTGGAGTTAAATTTCAGTTAAATCATAGTGTTAAATCTTGCGTGCCAATTTCCCTGCTGTGTGTCATTTCATTTCTGAAATTTTCATTCAGTTTCTGAGTTTGTCTCAGATTCCTGATTTTCTGAGTTGTTTCCGAAGTTCTTAGTTATCAATCTTTGCTTTAGCATTAGGTAGATAGAGTGTTTAGTTCAAATATCACTTAATTGTAGTTTTTCATAACCCAAAGTTAGTTTGCGTGCCACTCTTAATTCTGAAATTCCTGCAGATTTTTGAATTTGCTAGGGTTGCTTGTTTGCCAAATTGTCTCTGGTTTTCATCATTAATTCCTGCCTTCGAGTCCAATATGTGTTTGCTTAGTTAACATATAACTTGGTTTTGATTTTCTGCACTTGAATCCATGTTATTAGCTTAGCTAGCATCACATTTCCGAAAGTTTGATTTCATTACTGCATTTGCTTTTATTTCTGCATTCTTTTCCTTGCTTTTGTTTGTGTCTAAGTGAGCTGTTTCTTCATCATTTCCTGCTAAGTTCTTGAGTGATAGTTTGCTTTTCAATTTCATTCGGTCAGCTTGCCAAGTTTTTCATTGCTACTTGTTTAATTTCTGAATTTTGCATGTGTCTCCTTGTGTTAATCTAGTTTGTTTTCGAAAACTTCATAACTGCTTTTACCTCATTGCTTGGCATTTATTTTGGTTTGTTGCAACCAGAAAACTATTTCCCATTAAAAATTGGTAAGTGTTTATTTAGGGTACCATTAGTTGAATTCTTGGTGCCAATTTCTTTGTTTAGTTCCATTGCTCATTTTCTTTTATTTTCATTTCATTTTCATTTTCAATTAAAAACCAAAATTTCATTACTTATTTGAAACCCAAAAACGACATATAACTACAAGTTTGAATCAAGCACGACAACTATCCCCGAGAAAAATACGACCTGTGGCCCCTTTGCTACATTCTTATACATTTTGCTTGTAAAAGGGTTTCCAGCTTTAATTTACAAATTCTAAATTTGAGGCCCACATTCGTGACACATAGTTTGGGCCTGTCAGGCAGCCTCAGAGGTGGCCAAGGAAGCTGTATGGCTCAGAAACTTCATCATGGACTTGGATGTGATTCCTGATTTGCCCAGATCTATCACAAACTTTTGTGATAACAGTGGTGTAGTTGCAAACTCGAAGGAACCACGAGCTCATAATGTTGGGACCGGGTGCATGTTGACATGGATGCGGGTTCGTAATTTTAAAATTTAATTACGTGCAGCGGAAGATTTAGCATAAATAATTTCTCAAATTATTTAACCACACATCTAGCATGCAACCTTATGTTGTGTAGACATGATCATATATTTAAATTTTGCAGAAACGTAAACTAATTTACTTGTTACCTCGCATAACTCGAAGAAAGGGACGAGATCCAACCATAAGCGTCCCTTGGAAGATCCGCCTCTATTCGTGTCCACGCCGAGTTTTCTTCGGGATGACTTCGCAAAGCCACGAGTTTCGTGCCAACAAGAACTACTAGATTCTCCAAAGGCACGACAAGAATACCAAGAGAGAGATGGAAGACTAACCACCAAACGAAGAACGGAATCAAGATTCCGGGAGGAAGGAGTTGCGCCCGCTTCTTCTTCTTCTTCGGCTGCTGCTTGGTGGTGGTTGAAGCTCACGACAAAAAGGGGTTCTCCTCTTAGGGCCGGCGACACTAGAGGAAGAGAGGGAGAGAAGGAGAGGGAGAGGGCTTATTCCTAGATCTCTTGGATTGATTTCCAAGCCTTGCTTTGGCTCCTTTATATAGTGGCCTCTCAACCGCCAAGTCTCCTTTTAATATGGAATAAATTTTCATAAGAAATTTATCATATAAATTTTCTATGATTTATTCCATCATGCCAAGTTTTTATCATAATTTAATTCATGATAAAAAATCAACCATGTCTCCCTTTTCTTATGGAACAAATTTTCATAAGAAATTTGTTATATAAATTTTTCTTATCATGGAAAATCAATTCATAATTGATTTTATAAAATAAAATAAACTAATCAAAATTTATTTTAATTTCCATGAAAATAATAAACCAAACCTCGGTTTATAAAAATTTATATATATTATTCATAATTTAATAAAACAAACCACACTTGGTTTATTTTATAAATTAAACCAAACAATTTGGTTTTCCCCTTTGTTGTGGTCGGCCAACCAAAGAGGGTGGAGACCCTCTTTGGCTGACCACATCCAAGTCTTGATCCTATAAATTAAACTCATTTAATTCAACCAATAAGTCTTCAAAAGACTTAGCCATTTTACGCTTCCGATGCGTCTCTGAAAAGTTCAGATTCGACTTATCTCTCTTGATCGGAAAATCCAATTTTCAACTCATTTTAAATCCCTCGGATTACTCATAGTGCGTGTGACTAAATAGGCTTTCGATTTATGTTGGCTGTCTATAATTAACCAATTATAGAACGATCATGAGTGACACCTAGTAGTACATCATGATCCCCAATTAATCGAAAGATCAACGGTTGACCTCAGATATAATTCTGAAACCCTTCAGCAGCTTTAATGAATCGTGCCTCATTCCCTTCACCATCTTATACCCACTTGGTTCAGGACATGGTCTATTGTGTCAGTCCCCACTAGGCTGACTACGTCACACCTAGCCCAAGTAACATTTTCTCGTCCTACGGATTCTAATTACTCTCATGTATCTAAGAGATCCATACTCTGAACATGTCATGCTCTGGCTAGAGGCTTCGAGTAACAATCCGATGACAGACCTTGGGTATACATCTCCTCGCAAGGAGTGGTGAATCCTTTGTAGGCTGTTCAAACATCTTCGGGCACTTCGGTTTATACCCAATCATCCTGGGCCCACACCTCCTTGGAGATGCTTGCTTAAGATGTCAAAGTATAAGTCTCCATGACCAAGATGACTTGAACACCGCAAGTCAAAGGAACATCGCACTTAAGCTGCAATAAGAACTTCACTGACATGTCTATATGTAGACTACCATATGAAGTTTTACAGCCAGTCACTCCAATGAACTAGTTCCCTTAACTAGCATTCATGTTTATCTCCGGACATCCCAATGTCACCAGCCAGTGAGAATCAGCTGATTAGAGAATAACCCATGCTAGTTTCAACAGAATTGATAGTGTCCGTATTTATCAATTCATCGACTAGGGATAATTTCAATACTTCACAATTGCACATGTAGAGATAATCACTAGTTGTGAATTCGTCACAAATTCTCTCATGTTGTGAATTGTATTGCGGACATTCAGTAAATGAGTTTAAGATCTCAATCAAATACATAAACATGTATACTCAAATAGTGAATATCATTTATTAAAATAAATGATTACAATCATAAGGCGATTGCCTTAGGACACTTCTCTCATATTACTAACACATAAGGTGAGTAAACACATAGAACGCAAGTACCACCTAATAGGAGAAATAGTAAAGCGAGGAGAAGTGGTTGTTGCCAAGATTGCATCAGAGGACAACGTGGTAGATCCTTTCACGAAAGCTCTTTTAGCTAGATCATTTGATCGGCATGTGGAGGATATGGGAGTCAGATGAATGGAAGTGAGAAAACAACATTGTCTTTAAGTATAAGTGGGAGATTGTAAGATGTGTATACTGAAAGACATGACTTTTTTTTATATGAACATCTTTATTATGAAAAGAGAATCACGACTACACTAGGTGTCTGTTTATAATCGTATATACACAAAGTCCAATTACTTTGCGTTGTAGATAACATGATGTGTGGTGGCATATGGAAGATCATGTTGTCAGTTCCTTGCTTAGTATAAATAAGAGGCTCACAACCGAATTGGAATTGGATAACCCATCAAAATGGTTGTAATGTAATTAGGTGTGGTTGGTCTTGACCATAGAATTACACTAGTGTGCTTTGAGTACATTGAGCAGACCAAAACCCGAGGTTATCCAATTTGTACTGACTCGATAATTGGATAGGACCTCAATTTATATTATGGAGTACGATCCCTTAATCCCGAAATAATAACGGGCATATATTATTAATTATTATTTCTTTAATTTACTAATAGGCGAGATATATTCTGTTAGATCGATAGGCCCGGTAAGTTGGGAGATAATATTAATAATATGATGTGCTATTGATTATTGACGAAGGTCGTGTCCTGGTTAGTCGGGATGATGATGCCCCCTTGATGAGCTCAAAAGGTTCATCATGCTAAACCTTGCAGGTGGATTTGATCCAGAACAATGATAAGGTTGAGTGGTACTAATCAAGGATCCAGAAGTTAATTAATTTAAATTGTCATTAATTTAATTAATTAACGGGCATTCGAGATCTTAAACACGGGGGGATGGATGACTCGTAATATGTAAAGCCCATATGAAAATATGGGGGTTGGTGAGGAAGTTCAAGTTAGATCCTTTAGTGGAGTGGATCTTAATTAATGGATAGGGTTTAGATCCATTAGTGGGTCAAGATCCAACACCTCCTCTTGGTCCCTATCTTAGCCCTATAAATACCCTATGAGACCATGAAACCAGAGAGACAATCCAATTAAACCACCCAAGGCATCCTCACTTCTCTCTCTCTTGTTTCGCTCTCTTAGGGCGCCGAATAGAGGAAGGAGAGTTCCTTCCTCTTCTTCACACTTTTCTTCTTCCTTGGCTGCTGGTCTCTACCGAGGATAGGGAGGATTGTCTCCTCCCTTTGGTGGTGATCGGCGAGGGGAAGGGAGACCGGTGAGAGGCGCACAAGGGAGGGCCGACGGACGATTTTGGTAATCGGCGGCGCCAAAGGGAGAGGCAAGGAGAGCAACCGGATTTGGGTGATCAAGGAGGAGATTCTTCTCCTTCTCCTTCTTCTTTATTCTCCTCTCGAGGTCAGCTACCGAGCCGGCAAAGTCTTGGAGACTCTGGCGGCCGGCGGTGCAAGGGAGAAGGAGATTGAGGGGCCGGCGGCGCAACCCTATTGCTTGGGTTTGGTTCGGCTAGGTGGGAAGAGGAAAGTGCGATTGTTTGGAGGCCTTGGTGATCTCGGTTCACACTAGATCGTCGCCCACAAGACATCCGTGAAGGTAAGGACAATAGGTAGAAGACCGCGAGGTGATCGGGAAGGTATATCTTTCCCTATGCTCCGTTAATTGCCCCTATGTCAATATTGTGCCATGATCGTTTGCCTCGTCATTTTATGTTTGTTAATTCATTATTTTGATTCCGAATCATGATGAATAATTTATTAACTAGACCCCGACCATAAACACAAAAGTCGGCGATCAACTCATCGCCTTTTCCGCGGTCGAACGGTCGAGCAAATTATAAAGCCGATTTTGGTAATTGGCTAAGTTGTAATTTGGATTGTTCGATACGGAACGAGATGGTCGATGGAAGACGGGTCTCCATTCGGATTAATTTTTAATCCGTAGACATGGAGAGGTCTCTCAGATCGACTAGGTATTCGGTAAGGAAACCTGCCAATACCCTACATGCCCAAGCCTTGCGCTCAGCGTATTCCAGATTGGAAATATGAATGTTCGACTGAGCCACGGTCGAGTCTGCTGTCTCGACTTTGTAGCGGGCAACCTCCAACTATTCTTTAGAATGGGCCAGGCGGTCTTGAAGAACGACGACCTCAGCTCGCAGGTCGCTCAGGATGGATTCGCTGGAGACAAGTTGGGTGTGCTTGAGTCGGGTCTCCAGGAATTCCACCCGTCGTTCGGCTTGCGCCCGGGCCGTGGAGTGGGCCAGGAGTGACATAGACAAGCTATGACACGACCCCCAGAACTGCAAAAAAAGAGAAGGTCAAGAGATCCAAACGCTAAATAACAAGAAAAGAAAGGAGTTGATCTGAAGTATACCTGAGTGGCGTCGAGGAAGAAAGAGTCGGTCTTAATACCTGACCCGCGGTAGTAGGACCCCTCGAGCCCTTGCAAATAGCGATCCGCCAACGGCCCGTACAGTCATAGTTCTTGGCGTCGTACTGGCAGGTCATCCAGGGGCACTCCCAGGCGATAGTCAGATAGGGTCGACACCAGGAGGTGCATGGGGGGTTGGTTGATTTGACCTTTTGTTGGTGGAGACCCCGATCTCTCTGGTAATGGGATGTACAGGGTGCCGGACGAAACGTCACGGACAGGGGCTTCCCGTGGAGGTGATTCCCGAAGGGCTTTCGAGCCGACCGTCACCCTCTTCTTCTTCTTCTTGGGGCATTTGCTGGAAGAGGATCTGGCCGAGTCCTCAGCCGGGGATGGAGCCCGTCGACGCCTTGAAGCAGGAGGCTGCTCGCTAGCCTCTGGCAGTTCCGTCGCTGGACCGAGGGCTACAGTGGTTTGCTCCGGGACGGTCAAAGCTGGGTCCGTCGGAGTGGCCCCGGTCGGGGCATCCTCTTTCGCCTTCAGTAGAGAAGCGGCCCGAGCCTCCATCTTGGCGTCATCGAGCCCAAAGCCTTCCTCCAATGCTGTTGTGAGCATCATTGTAGCTGCAAGAGTAACACGATCTTAGTTAGAGATGAAAATGTTCAAAGAAAATATTGAAGTGCTTACCGAACGAGGTGGGCCGCGAAGTCGGCACGGGGCTGAGGCCAAAGGTGGAAAGGATCTCCTCCTTCAGCAGGTGAACTCCATGGAAATGCCTACCGCCTAACTTGGAGAGAGCCGACTGGTAGGCAGTGGAGGTGCGGTAATTCTTAAATAGAGGAGGAGAGGAAGGAAGATCTTCGACCCAGGTCGTGGGCTAGCTCGGGGTCGGGGTGGACTTAACAAAGAAATAGCGTTCCTTCCAACCTTTGTTAGAGGATGGAAGTTTCGCTAAGAAGGAAGTTTTGGCTCGGGCTTGGAAGAAAAAGTCACTCGACTCCTATTTTTTGGGGTAGAAGAAATAATAAAAGGTCTCAAGTTGGAGAGGTATCTTGTAAAGGGTGAAAACGATAACCGAGCCACACATCAGACGGATGGCGTTCAGGGCTAATTAGGATAAGGGTATTCGGAAGTAGGTGCAAAGGGAGGAAATAAAAGGATGAATGGGGAAATGGAGGCCGGCTTGTAGGTGGTCTCGGGACAGGGTGATGAAGCCAGAAGGTGCGGTATTGGGTCGGTCGGTCGGGTCAGGGAGACAAAGTCGGTGGTCAGAAGGAATTTGATAGTTTGACTAAAGTTGGTTGAGGTCATGGAAATGGAGGTCGGTAACCATGGTAGAGTACCATGGCTCGAGGGATGAAGAAGAAGATTCCATGGAAGAATAAGAAGGCAAAGAGACTAACCGCAGGGTGAGAGATCGCCGGAGAAGAAGGTCGAAAGGGTGGACTCGTTGGAACCCTAGCAGAGCGCGGAGCAGCATCGAGACGGTGTTGAAGGTAAAAAGTGATAGTAAAAACTGAGTGGTAAAGACCATATTTATAGGGTCTGGAGAACGACGCCTGCCGTCCGATGACGAGCCAGAGAAAAGGTGGGAACGGACGTGGCCCATTCGATCAAACCCATGGCGGGCACCGAGGCGATAGGGCACACGTGTGAATATGGTATTTGCGAAGGCAGGCGGCATACTCATCGTTGCTCGGGAGGCGAATGGCCCGCGGACACGTGGTTCAGGAAATTAAAGCGACAATTAAGGACAATGATATGGGATGATTCGGCAGGGGCCAAATGGGAGATGGAAGAGACATTTGATGGGATGTTTGCTGGCTGGGTGGACCGCTGACTCGGGCTCGACTGTGGAAATTGGCTACGAGAGCAAACCACTCGGGTGCGCCAGGTTGGGGCAAGAATGGCAGTCCAGTCAGTCGAACTCAGCGCCTCCTTCGACTAGATTCGAGGGGGATGCTTATGATCCCGACCCATGCTTATGGGCCTGGCCCATCCTACGGGTAGGTAGGCCGGGCAGCCTAGCGCCCCGTCAGTAGGGATCAAGGATCAGGGGCTCCCGAAGGCTCATCAAACGGAGGACTCAAGTAGGCGGTTCGGCTCGACTCGGACTCCGGAAGATCCACAAAGGCGAGGGCCCAAGTCAGAGGAACCTCAACGTGAGCCCTAGAGCTCTCCTATGGCGGGGATCCCAGTCGGCAAAGCCACGAGCTGCAATAGTACCGAGCCTACAGCCAACTCACTTCAGACCCAGTCGAGCTATTCTAGTTCTAGCACACCCTGACTCGGGAACGACCGTTGTGTTTAGTAATAGTGACCGTAGGGCCCGAGTTCATTCCCAACCGCCTGTTGGCACTACAAGTTTTGTCATGACTCACCGAAACACACACTCCCAGACACGAGATTAGTAGGAGAAGTACGAGGTTGGGGCAAACCTGATACCATTTAGGTCTGAATCGCGAGTATCTCTCTGACGCCATGATCTTCCTGCCATTCCCTGGTACCCCGTACCACGACTGCCTATGCCCGTGTCAGGCCGAGCGACGCCTGACGACGCTCGCCCATAATTTGACAACGTCCCTTTCCTTATTCCGGTATGCTACACAATACCTTGCCACCCTGGCTGTGCCTTACCCTGTCCTCGTATACGACAAAAGGTGGTAGACCGGGCAGATGCTGTTAGCTCCCCTGGCTATATAAGCCTCTCCTCTCCTCGTCCCCCAAGTACCCGTAATAGTATTTTTGCTACTTGTTCCGGAAGGAGTCGACGACGATAGCCCAGCACCGAGGTTCTGCCCACGTGGAAGCTGACAGGAGGGAAGGAACTTTACGCCCTGCGAGATCAACACGAGCGTTAGGGGAACATGTCGGAGGTTGTCCGGCGGAGCCCACTCTGACGCTCAAGTCAGTGTCATGATGGAGAGAAGTGTAAGACGGAAAAGAAAGTATGAATAGCAGAGAATGAACCCCCTTACCGGAGGTATTGGAGTATCTTTTATACCTGTGGCATCGGTCGTACGTGTCTCCATGCTTTTCGCCACGTTCCCCCCCCCCCCCCCCATATTCGGTTATGATGATGATGGTCGTATCATTTAACCCTCCCGTAATTATTGACGATCCCTATCCATGGAGCCGCAAATAGGGTCTGTTATTCGAGGTCGAAGGTGGCTTGGGCTTCACTTCCACGAGGTAACCTCGGGGTCTTCTGGCTCGGGGAGGGGGGGGGGGTCCCGGGCACCTTGCTTCCCGAGGTGGTCTCGAGCATGCGTCCTCTTATTTGATCCTCGGGGCGTGTCTACTTGCGGGGGGGGGGGGGGGGGGGGGGTGGTCTCGGGGGATCCCCTTCCTGAGAGGGTCTCGGGAGTTCCGGAAAAAGAGTCGTTCAGACTAGCTATATCCTGCCACATAGCTTCTTCGACCCATGTGTCAGCCATGGGGTACTCAACCCCATCACAAGTTCCTCCCTTCATGTATGATCGAAGGAAGTGTGTTTGACTGATTAGACTAGTGTGGTGATGAAGAAGCTATGTTACGGTGGGTCCCTGCCCCCACTACTACTTCCTTGGCGGCCCTTGGGGCCCTAAGATATAGCCTATGCCACCCAGGCCTCCGAGTGGTTTTTTGAATATGTCCCGCATTCTCACAAATTATGCGGCGACGCTCTAATGGCTATCTCCGACCCCTTATAAATACCTGGGGTCTTACAATGGCAACTCAATCGTTTCACTAATATAACCTCGCCACGTTGCACCTCCCCCTTAGTGTGGTGAACTCTTACCGAGGCTCACCGCGGGTCGTACGAAGCGACAGCCATAGGAGGTAGCAGCTCCTCGGGAGGACCAATCAGCACCATTGACGTGTCGCTCCCTTATTGCTTATAGCCGTGCGGATTCTCCCTATTAAAGTGGGTGGAGTCGGCGCCCTGCCATCTCCTTGCCCTATCTATTCTTCGAGTGTCTTCCTTCTTTGGTTATTCTTCTTGTCGCTGCGCCCCTTTTACAAGGGTAAGTCTCCTTCTGTTTTTTCCTCCCCAATTTACCTAAGCTTGATGGAGAAGAAGAAGAAAACCCTAGGCGACGATGAGCCCTCTCTGAAAGAGCTAGGATTCCATACGAAATGGTACGATATCATCTCTTCCCTGGTTAGGTTGGAATCCCTCCAGGCCACCCGCCAGATGTATGGTATCCCAAAAGACTGGGAGGTGAGAGTTCCTGTCCTAGGTCATCCACCGGTAACAACTAGTAAGGATTTTTATACCTTCTTCCTTGGGCAGGTAGAATTAGGGCTTTGCTTCTCTATCCCTCTTTTTTACATGAATGTGAGTAAATACTTTGGGATCCCTTTGCAACAAATGGCCCTGAATGCCTTTGCCCAGATGGGCGGAGCTGTTGTAGTCTTCAAATTTTTTGACATTCCCCTGACCCCCCGATTCTACCATTTCTTCTCTATTCCTATCAAGTCCTGAGGGGCATTTAACTTTATCGCTCCTTCCGATCATAGGTTCTTGGGGGTCTTCCTTCCTCCCACAAGGGGTGGAAGGAACGATTCTTCTATATCCAGCTTCCTGAGTGTCCCTTTAGCCCAATCCACTGGACAGCCAGTTTACCCCCGGTCCTCGATCTCGGCGATTTCCAGCAGGATGAGGGATATCAGAGGGCTAGGGTATCCTGGTCGGGATGGAGTTCCACGGGCTCCAACTGGTGCAATGTGAGGAGCTCCTCTATCGGGCTGAGCTTAGCCCGAGCGTCACACGCCTTAGCGTCCATTTTCGTAAGTTAATTTTTTGCCTGGTACGCTTCCTGGTTAATACTGATTGATGCCATTGTCTTTATTTTGTAGGCGATGTCATGTTCTCCCGAGTGATGAATCAACTCCTGAAGTGGGACCAAGCCAATGAACAGGCGCTGGTCCCAGGCTCAGCATCTTCCGCTTCTGCAGGAATCTCCACTGAGGGTTGCAAAGGCATAGATGAGCCCTCCGTAGACCGAGCCGCCCCAGAGGCCCCCCGAGATGTTGGAGCATCAGAGTTGCCGGCAGACCTCGAAGGGGGTTCAACTGTTTTTGTTGAGGCAATCTGTGGTCCGGAGTGACCAAGTGTTTTGATGTTTGGGCAAAGGGTTTAAGTTAGGTTTACCCTTGTTATCTCATATGTGTATGTTGAGTGTGTAGGTTGTACAGGTTACACATATGGACTTGACTGGACGACCTCGGTATGGTGAAGGATGGCATGGAGGCAAGCTGGAGGCTTACGTGCGCATCCGAGGGACTTTGGACAGCAGGGACGATGAGCTGATGGGCGCGGGCTTCGAGGCATGCGTGAAGGATGGCATGGAGGCAAGCTGGAGGCTTGCGTGCATCCGAGGGACGGGTGCCGAAGATGAAGAGGGCGTGAAGGCAACAGTCGAGGCTGCTGAAGAGGAGTCAGTCGAGTCGTGAGGGTACGATTGCTGTGTGATTGTACTCGGAAAATCCTAGGGTTCGAGTGCGGAATGAAATGTACTCGGGAAGGGTAACCTTAGGTATGTGAGTAGACCAGTCGACTGGCCTGAGGGAAGTTGACTGATGAAACTCACAGAAGGGTCTCAGCTTGGGACTAGTCGACTGCCCTGGGGGCAGTCGACTGGTAGGTGGCTGGTGAGTTGGCTAAGAATTCGAACGTTGAGATGCAACGGTCGAATTTCAGTGGCACCAGTTGATTGCCCTGGGGGCAGTCGACTGGTAGTGAGAGTTTCAGCCCGAGTCCTATTTAAAGAGGACTTCGTGGTGGATGGCACTCATGACGAAACAAGCTTGGTTAAGGCTTGTTAGTAGTCTCTTGAGTCCAGATCTTGTCGAAGAGTTTGTGGCGAGGTTTCTCCACCCACAAGGAGCGACGAGAGCTAGCCGGAGGTTATCCAGGGAGTGATCCACCGACGGATCCTTGGATTAGTCACCCATCTGGGTGGATACCAAGTAAACGGTTGATTGTTAGCATTGTTAATCTTTTCATTTGCATATTATTTCCGCTGCGCTAACAAATTTGTAGAGATCCAATCCGAAAAAAGTGCTATCCACCCCCCTTCTAGTGCGCCTACACGATCCATCAGTTTCTACTATCGAGGCCCTAGAGGGGGAAGCTGCACCACTTCCATCTATCACACCTTCAAAAACCCACACGCCCAAGAAGAGACGGTGGGAGCATCTATCCCAGAGGAATCGCCCCCTGAAGAGGTTGAAGAAGGGCCTACTCCTAGAGTTGTTGCGCTCTGCTTCCCCTGAGGATGCGTCTCCCCTGTCTCCGAGAGTTCGGGAAGGATCTTCTTCCCCCGCCGTTGAGGCCGCTACTCCCGTCGTCGCTGCCCCGGCTCCCCCGGTAGGCCCTCCGACTGCTCTTCGTGGCAAGGAGACGTCCAAGGACCTTCCCAGCCTCCACAGGAAGGCCCCAATGGAGAAGAAAAAAACGACAAGCCATTCCCAATCCATCCGGATAAAGGGGGTTGCTTCTGAGGATTCGCCGAGGGCTTCAAGTTCAGAAGAAGATATCCCTGACCCAAGAGACGTTCCCAGTCAGTCAGGGCCCCCTGCTGAAGGGATTCTTCCTCCTCCCGTTCTATCGTGGTAGGTAGCTGGATGAGCCAAATACCTGGGCCTATTACATCAATCTCTATTGACGATGAGTGTTTTGGCGCACTTCCTATTTATTTCTGTGTCTTCTGTATTGACTATCTCTGTTCTTGATGGTAGGTCGCCTCTAATTGTGCCGCCACGAGCCGTCTGTTGTCCTCCGGGGGGGGGGGGGGGGGGGTAACGGAAGACCTCCTTCAGCGAGTAGCGACGGCTGAGGCAGAGGCGGGCTGACCCTGCGAGCCCGTCCTCTTGTAGTTGGAGGTTAGTCAAGCGCTCCGGGCGAATATCGAGCACTATCTCAATACTCTGTTAGCATATGAAGATACTATACACGACTATCAAGTCCGAGAACTCCATGGGTCCGAGAAGAGTCAAGCCCTGGTCGAGGACCTGCAAAAGCTATCCCAGGAGCATGAGCAGCTCTAGGCTCAAACGATGGAGTTGCCCGATCAAATCCAACTCCTGGAGTCTTCAAAAAAAGCTCTGGGGGCTCGACACAAGGCACGAGAATGTCTGCTGGCTATGCAAGAGTATGACCTAGAGTTATCAGCCGCTTATGCCGATGACCTTCAGGAGAAGGTTACTCAAGCCGAGGCTCAAGCTTTAATTGTTGCCAGGAAGCTCCAAGAAATGTAGGAGGCTCAAGATTGTCTGCTCCATGAGGTGGCGGCATTGAAGACAGCCAAGGGGGAGGCTAAGGCCCAGTTACAGCAGCAACAGAGTGAGCACGTAACCCAACTATCTAGGGCTGAGGTGGAGTTCAAAGTTAAATTCCTACAATCGGAAGAGTACGTCGAGGTTGTAGCCGTGTAGGCATTGAAGCGCCTCAAACAGGGCTTCCATGGCTCTATCTGCCAATTGGAAAAGGATCAGCTACTGAAACCAAGTTTAGACTTGAGCGCTATCACTGTCCAACGGGTCTGGGATGACCTTCCTCCTGAAGAGCAGAATCTATAGAAACCTTCCTGACGTGGGGCATGGGCTCCTTGGCCACTTCTTGTCTGTTGCGTTTTCTTCTTTTTCAAATTCTCTCCGATAGTAATCGTTTCGACCCTGGCTTCCAACATTAATAGATTTTTTAAATATTTTTTAGTAACTTCTTGTTCCCTCTCGAATGATCAGTTTCTGGCCGGATCTGCGTAACACCTAGGCTCAGCCTACTCACTGAGAGGTAGTAGGGTTTTGCAGCTCCTGGCCGGGCATGTGCAGCACCGAGGCCAAGCCTACTCATCGAGAGGCAGTAGGATTTTACAACTCCTGGTCGGGCATGTGCAGCACTAAGGCCAAGTATACTCACCGAGAGATAGTAGGGTTTTGCAGCTCTTGGCCGGGCATGTGCAACACTGAGGCCAAGCCTACTCACCGAGAGATAGTAGGGTTTTGTAGCTCTTGGCCGGGCATGTGCAACACCGAGGCCAAGCCTACTCACCGAGAGGTAGTAGGGTTTTACAGCTCTTGGCCGGGCATGTGCAGCACCGAGGCCAAGCCTACTCACCGAGAGGTAGTAGGGTTTTGTAGCTCTTGGCCAGGCATGTGCAGCTCCGAGGCCAAGACTACTCACCAAGAGGCAGTAGAGTTTTATAGCTCTTGGCAGGACATATGAAGCTCCGAGGCCAAGCCTACTCACCGATAGGCAGTTGGGTTTTGCAGCTCTTGGCTAGGCATGTGCAGCTCCGAGGCTAAGCCTACTCTCCGAGAGGTAGTAGGGTTTTGCAGCTCTTGGTCGTGCATGTTAGCTACGAAGCCAAGCCTACTCACCGAGAGGTAGTAGGTTTTTGCAGCTCTTGGCCGAGCATGTGCAGCTCCAAGGCCAAGCCTACTCACCGAGAGGCAGCCTACTCACTGTTGGGGCAATCGGCCCTGAGATGATCTGGAGGATCATGATATTTTGATGAGTGGACAATATGATTAAGTTAGGATTTGTGTTGTTCTCACATGTGTACATGAGTATGCAGGTATACAGGTATACGTGGACTTAGTTGACGTCTTCAGGTGAAGGATGACATGGAGGCAAGCTGAAGGCTTGCGTGCGCATCCGAGGGACCATTGGATAGCAGAGATGATGAGCCGAGGGACACGAACTTCAAGGCATATGTGAAGGGTGGCATGGAGGCAAGCTGGAGGCTTGCATGCGCATCCGAGGGACGAGGGCCAAAGATGAAGAGGGCGTGAAGGCAACAATCAAGACTGTTGGTGAAGAATCAACTAGGTAGAGAGAGGCTGAGTATGAGTGCTTGTACTCAGGGGTTAAGCTGGGAGGGATTGAGTGCGGAGAGACTTGTACTCGGGAGTAAAACCCTAGGCTTAAGTGTGTACCAGTCGACTGGCCTAGGGGCAGTCGACTGGCATAGGCTAAAACAGGCTAGCAGAATTCGAACGTTACGATGTAACGATCGAATTTGAGTGGGACCAGTTGACTGCCATTTGGGAAGTCGACTGGTAGCGGCTGTTTCAGACTCGAGCCCTATTTAAAGGGGCTCGTTTTCTCCTATCTTTCTTGACGAAACCTGCTTGGATAAAGCCGGTTAGTAGTCTATTGTATTCACAAAGCGTCCAAGGTGTTGTGGTGAGGTTTCTCCACCCACAAGGAGCGACACGTGATAGCCGGAGATTATCCGGGGAGTGATCCACCGATGGATTCTTGGATTAGTCACCCGACCGGGGTGGATACCAAGTAAATCTGGTATTGTTAGCATTGTTTATTTCTTTTACATATTATTTTCGCTGCGCTAACAACTCTGTAGAGATCGGAACGATCCGAAAAAGTGCATTCACCCCCCCTCTGCACGCCTACATCGATCTTTCAGTTGGTATCAGAGCCAAGTTCCGCTCTTGATCGGACTAACCGCCGAGGGAGCACTTGCTAGAGGGAAAAAGGGGTCATGGAAGACAAATTGGGTGACGACATCAACTCACCACCATCGTACGAGCATGAAAATTTCGAATATTGGAGAGATAGAATGAAGATGTGGCTCGGGATGGATTGGGAGTGTAGAATGATCATTGAAGACCCATTCGAAATCCCCAAGGACAAGCACGACAAAAATCTTCGCCCTAGATATTGGACAAGTGAACAACAAGAACAAGCTAGGGCCAATGAGAAGGTAATAAATATTTTGACTAATATGTTGCCTAACCATGTGTTGAGTAATGTAGGGAAATATTCAAATGCATGCGAATTATGGAATAAGTTGGAAGAACTTCACAAGAACCTATCACAAGCTCGAGTAGTCGAATTATCTAAAGAAGTGAGTTCAATGGTCCAAGAGGACCAAGATGAGGAATTGTCCTTGCCATCAAATGAGGAACCATTCACCTCATCAAGAGAGGAAGAGGAAGAATTAGTATCAAGAGTTGAGGGGGAGGAGAGACCCTCATCATCACAAGAGCAAGAGACGACTTCCGCCTCCACCAAAGCTAAGTCAAAAGAGCATATCGTATGCTTCGGTTGCAACAAAAAGGGACACTACAAGGATAAGTGTCCGCTAGGTAAAAAGGAGGTAATTCCTAAGCCCAAATACATTCAATTTGAATCTAATATGGGTTGTAGGGATAAGGAAGTTCAAAACAAACGAAAGAGAATTCGGTGTTTCACATGTGGAGAGCTCGAGCATTATCATACAAAATGTCCAAGAAGTGGAGAGCTCAAGAAGATGGAGCACCTTAGGAAATGGGAAAAGGAGAAAGGGAGAGGAGCACTCATCAAAGGGGAGCACCAAGGATAAGGAAGGTATTCTCTAACCCAACTCATGCTTCAAGTTTTTCAATAAATGCTCAAGATGAATGCTTGAATGATAGAATTAGTAACAATTGTGTTCCCATGCGTGTTTTTGGTTTCAAATATCATAATAGAAATAGAAACACTTTCGCGTGCCAAAACACCAAGAATTTTGAGGTTCATGATAAATCAAAATATTCTAGAGCTAAGGTCCAAGAAATAAATCCTAAGAGAAAGGGGAATATGTTTAGAAAATAGGAGGATCTAGAAATGATCAAATTAGGTCTAGTGACCCTAGGGTTAGGAAATTGGAAAAAGAAAATCAAGTGTTAAGAGAAGAACTTGGTAAGTTGGAAAGAAACCTTGGTAGAGTAATTCAAGGGACCAAGAGATTGAACATGATATCAAAGGATCAAAATCATAAGAATGGTAGGCCGGTTTAGGATACCATTCTAGGAGGGCTAATGTTGATAAAGTATCATATTCAAGGATGCCTATAACAATGGTAGAGAAAAAGTCAAAAATGGCAAAGAAAATCCATTTAAAGGGAAAGAAAAGAAATTGACCAAAGAAAAGGTCTATCGGATTAAGAGAGTAATGGTGGAATGTCAAGAAGCACCAGAGGAGCACCGGTATGGTCTTGCTTTTGTAGAAAAGTTACCTAGGGAGGTAATTAGGGATAGAGGCTCTAGGAGTCAAGACTAGTTCCATGGTCAATGGATCTCAGGTGGTTTACTTCTAGGAGATTGAAAAGAACTACAAGGTGTGCCAAGAGGTTAAAAGGCCAAGGGTAGTCTTAATCTTAGAGAGTTGGCACACTTAAGGGAGGAGTTATAAAGGAAAAGGTGAAATTAGGATTCTAATTGAGACAAATTAAGTTTGATGCCTAAATACCATATAACTTGATGCTATGAATGTACTATGGATGATTATGGGGAGTAGCATCAAGGTAAGGTACAAATTAGAACTTTTGGAAAAGTTTTATGATATTTTTTAGGGAAACTCGGAGTTTGTACCAAACCTGGGATTTGGGATGACGTTGACTAAAATTATATTTTTCCCAAGTAAGTATAGGATCCACAAATACCCCTACAAGATTTCAAAATTTTTGAAAATTTGTGGAATTAGTTAGGCATTTCTGAAACTTGAACTGAAAGTCTGAAATTCAGACACCAGTCGACTGGCTGAAGGCCAGTCGACTGGCAAATCTCACAGAATACAATTACATCCCGACCCAGTCGACTGGCGTGAGGCCAGTCAACTGACAAAACCCACAGAATATAATTACGGTGTGGACCAGTCGACTGCCCTGGGGTCAGTCGACTGGTTCGCGGGCTCTATAAAAGGAGAGGGCGCACCGGGATAGCAAAATCTAGGGTTTTGGCTCATTTCTCCCGGCGATTTTCACCTCCTTTCAACTCCTCTTGTGTCCTAAGCTCCTCAAAAGCTCTAAAACTCTTCCCTAAGGCTTCCTCTAACTCCGATCTACCTCTAGGGTTAGTATAAAATCCCTCTTCAAGTCAACCCACGCGATTTCCAAATCTCACAATGCAAAGAGCAAATAGGTATGGTGATTAAAGTTCATTTCTCCATTTAGGCTTTGCATTGACACTAATATGATGATTTTTGTGTGTTTTTGTTTGCCATTTTCTCTTGTTGGGGGTCACTTTGGTATGCATACATGTGTTTGGTATATTAGGATTGTGTCTAAGCGATCTAGGGGTGAGGGGTCATCTCGGCCAGGTCCCCAAGGTCCAGAAGAGTCTAGGTTTAGAAGCTTGGAGTGCAAAAAGAGATTCGAGGAAAATGAATTTGTCCAACTACCCTGTCGGTATCTCAATAAAGCATATTTTGAAGATAAGGCACCTCATATTATTGAGATGATTACTCATTTCGGCATAGAACAACTTGTCTATTGTCAACATGATGTTAATCTTGATCTGTGCAAGGAGTTCTTTGCAAATTTGACTTGTCTTGACCTAGACAATAGAGTGTATGAGTCAAGGGTAGCGGGTGTCACCATTCCTTTCACACCAATGGTTTTAGCCAGTTTCCTAGAATGTCGGGCCTCGTACAACACAATACCTACTTTCCAAACATTGTTGAACCACTTGAGTTCCCAGGTGTAACTATTGATCAGATTCATGTCCACTACTTCAGAAGGCATAGACATGAATTTGAGCGAACTTTTGAATCAAAACCCATGAGTCCATCCAGTCATGTTCTGTACAAGATTGTGGTAGAGTGTCTCCTACCCATTGTCACTAAGGGGAGGGCAAGGATCCGGTTGCCTCACTTGGTGATGATGTATGCTCTTGAAAGGCGGCTGGATATAGATGTGTCACTGCATGTGTTTGCATCCATTTGTCACCTTTCCCAGAGTGTGAATGGGAAGATATACATGCCTTTTTGCCATATGTTGACTGAGTTCTTTCAGCTCCATTTTGGTATTCGAGTCACTTTTGGTCAGGTCCGACACCTGTCCAAAGACTATGATCAGATTGGCACCCGCCAGTTGTCTTTGGCAGGCATTGAGTCTAGACAGGGGGTATTCGTTTGGAGGGAGCGACAGGAGACCGCTGCTGCAGATGAGGAGCCTACAGAGCTGGTCACCCGCGCAGAGTTTACTCAGTACCGTGAAGATGTTCATGGGCTCCGTGCGGATGTCCACCAGATTCAGGAGGATGTTCACACTATTCAAGGGGATGTTCGGAGCCTCCAGCAGGGCCAGGCAGCGACTCAGGAGGAGGTGCACGGCCTCACAGAGTTCTGTCAGGGATTCAGGACCAGACAGGATGCTATGTATGAGATGTTGCAGCAGATGCATCTTGGTTATCAGGGTCCTCCTCCTCCTCCTCCCCCTGGCGGTGATGGTGACATATTTTTCTGATCAGACGGTGCAGTTGTTGGGATCCAGTGTTGAGAGTGCTCATTATTGATTTTTTTTTATATATCTCTCAAACGCTCTATATTATGATGACTGTGTTTGGATGTTTTCCGGGCCTTATGGTTTGGCCCTAGACATTATGATAGGCCATCTGTCATGGCCATGTTTGATGCATGAACAATCTATGGCGTCCTTCATTATGTAAATTTATGGATGTGACCCATTTCATTAGCTTCTATTCAGTTTTTATCTTGCTCAATGATTCTTTAAATATTGCTTAGATATCTCCAAGTATTAATGTGTGATTCCCTTTTATGCTCATTATTTATGTATTCATGATATGTTAACATTTTATAATGATTGCAATCTAATATGGGTTGATTGAAGATCAAAAGGATATCTTGCTTAAAAGAGATGATCATTAAAACATGGGGGAGTTATTGAAAATATCTATTTAAAAATTTAGGGAATCATTTTGAATATCAAATGGAGTTGCTAGAGAATGACAACTATAGGATTCCATCATTAGAACTCTAGTTTGATACAAATATGGCTTCAATTTGGGACTTTTTGAGTTTGTACCAAAAGTCAAGCACAGTTGATGATTTTCATGAACCAAATTTTTCTAGGGTAGGGTATACCTTAACAATCGTGCGTGCAAAGTTTCACATTTTTTCAGATTTTCTGGAATTTTTTATTCGTTTCTGAATTTCGTCTGAAATTTTAAAATCTGTCATGTCAGTCGACTGCCCTGGGGGCAGTCGACTGGTAATGTGGGCAGATTAGGTGTTTGTGATTTCTGAAGTTTTTTTTTTCAAAAATCGGATCAAGTCCTATTTGGCATCAAGGGTTGGGTTGCTTGGGGCAATCATTTTGATGGTGTCAAAGGGGGAGAATTTGAGTATTAAGTTAGGTATGAGTTGAAACTTAACTTAAGGCTTGATTGTGACTGTAGAGTTAAGTTGGAAGAATTTAACTCTAACTTGGGATTAGCAATAAGGGTTGAAATTTGGGAGAAAGCATAGGTTAAGGGGGAGGTTGCCTCTTGTGTGTTATGCTTGAATTTCAATTGCTTTTGCTATTATTACTGCTATATGTTTACCTAACTTAACATATTGTCACACATCAAAAAGGGGGAGATTGTTGGGGCAATCGACCCTGAGATGATCTGGAGGATCATGATATTTTGATGAGTGGGCAATATGGTTAAGTTAGGATTTGTGTTATTTTCACATGTGTACATGAGTGTGCAGGTATACAGGTACACGTAGACTTAGTTGACGTCTTCAGGTGAAGGATGGCATGGAAGTAAGCTGGAGGCTTACGTGCATATCCGAGGGATCATGGATAGCAGAGATGATAAGCCGAGGGACGCGGACTTCTAGGCGTATGTGAAGGGTGGCATGGAGGCAAGCTGGAGGCTTGCGTGCGCATCTGAGGGACGAGGGCCAAAGATGAAGAGGGCGTGAAGGCAACAGTCAAGACTGCTGGTAGAGAGTCAACTAGGTTGAGAAAGGTTGAGTATGAGTGCTTGTACTCAGGGGTTAAGCCGGGAGGGTTTGAGTGCAGAGAGACTTGTACTCGGTAGTGAAACTCTAGGCTTAAGTGTGTACCAGTCGACTGGCCCAGGGGCAGTCGACTGGTATAGGCTGAAACAGGCTGGCAGAATTCGAATGTTACGATGTAACGGTCGAATCTGAGTGGGACCAGTTGACTGCCATTTGGGCAGTCGACTGGTAGCGGCTGTTTCAGACTCGAGCCCTATTTAAAGGGGCTCGTTTTCTCCTATCTTTCTTGACGAAACCTGCTTGGATAAAGCCGGTTAGTAGTCTATTGTATTCACAAAGCGTCCAAGGTGTTGTGGTGAGGTTTCTCCACCCACAAGGAGCGACACGTGATAGCCGGAGGTTATCCGGGGAGTGATCCACCGACGGATTCTTGGATTAGTCACCCGACCGGGGTGGATACCATGTAAATCTGGTATTGTTAGCATTGTTTATTTCTTTTACATATTATTTCCGCTGCGCTAACAACTCTGTAGAGATCGGAACGATCCGAAAAAGTGCATTCACCGCCCCTCTGCACGCCTACATCGATCCTTCAATTTAGACTTCTTGTTGTAGTGAACATTAATTTATCTCTAATCATGTGTTTGGAGCACCCGTTGTCAACAATTCGTGTTGATAGATGCTCCCCCTCAACCAAAGCTATACAATTCGAAATATAGAGGTTTTAGGTATCCAAATTTTGGGACCTAATGCATCTTCAATGCATGATTTTGGCACCCATGCCTTGATCATTTTCTTTTAAACCCTAGGAACCTTAGATGATTTAACATGAATTCTTGACATCAATGAAATAAAGGTTGGTTCTTTATATCGGTAACCTATACCGGCCTTATTGTAAACCGCTCTTTGAGAATTAAGGATCATATCTAAAGTTTTAGAGCTAGTTGAAAATTTCTCAAGAATATTCTTGAGGTTTTCAACTTCGCTCTTCAAGCCCTTATTTTCATCCTCAAGAATCTTAACATGCAAGTCATCAATATCATAATCGTTAGATGTTTTCAATTGTTCTACCTCTAATCTTAATGATTTTACCTTGTTCTTTGACTTATTTAACAAATTAGTTAGATATGTAATGGTTCTATAACATTTATCCAACTCAGGAGAAATTACCTCTTCATCATCCGAAGATGATGAAACCGTGGTTGAGGAGCTTGACGGCCCCGAAATACTAGGTTAAAGTTATCACGAATTGTGGGACCATCAGAATTTAGATATTTATAAATGAAATGCTGGAAACCCTTTTTGCAATCAAGGAATGAAAATGTAGTAAAGGGGCCACAGGTCGTATTTTTCCTCGGGACTAGTTGAGGTTGTTTGATTCATGCTTGTATTTGTGTGTCGTTTATGAAATTTGGGTTTCAAATAAGATATAGGTTTTGGGTTGCAATCGGAAATTACAATGCAATGAGATACAAGATGCGAGCCACCAAAACTTGATACGCGAGGAATAAAACTTATGTATGCAAAAACCAACTGACATGCGAAAATGAATGAGATTTCAGGAATCAACTCAAGCAATTAGAATTTCACACTCACTGAAATGTTCAGAGATAATCAGAGGCAGAAATGAATGAAAGATTCAGAATAAGCCGAATGCAAATAGAAGTTGAAACCAGGTGCAATAACTCCCTGAAAGGTAAGTCTACTTAATTCCAATCAATGTTGACTCTTTACTTGATACAAAAGCAGGATTTAACAGCTTGATACGCAAGAAATGTAGAGATGATGACTGCAGAAACAAATGTGCAGAAATGCAGTACAATTCAGATTGCAGAATAAATGAACAAGGCAAGCTGAATTCAAATTCAATGGCAAGCCAGAACTGTGTTTAACTTGGCACTAATTCAATGCTGATTTGTTGCTTGATATAGGATGCAGGCTTGGAACTAAAATGCAGTAACTAAATGATCAATTCTGAAACCTCTTAATGCAGAAATGAGTGGAGGAAATCTGAAATAGAAGCAGAATTCAACAGTAATGAGAGCAAAGAGTTCAGAAATGAACTGAATGCTAAATTCAGTTCAAAAGCTGAAATTAACTATACAATTATAATGTTCAGAAAAAGGATTTGGAAGATCTGAAGCTCTCTTGATGCGAATTTCAGAGGCTCATACCCAGACTTGCAGAAATGAATACTGAATTGTATATCAAGAATGCTGAGTGAGTGTGCCAAAATGCAAGTGTGGTCAAGTGCTAGAGGCTAGCTGTACAAAGAATAAGCTAGAAACTGCAGAGATAGAACTGACTAATTCAGAATCAAATGAGTGAAGACAAACTTGAATGCAATGATGCAGCAGAAATACAAATAAGCACAAACTGAAACAAGTGAATGCAAGCTGACTTTGACGTCTCCAACTCTAAATTCAGACAAACCTAAAAGAGGCTAATGTTCATTGGCACGAAGCTCAGGAGCTACAGCTAAGAACTTGCAGAAATTAAATCTAAAACGCAAGAACAAAATTGATACAATAACATTGGCACGCAGCTAATGAGTTGATACGCAAGCAATAAAAGGGAAACGAACTGAAATTAAAGGTAACTAGACATTAACAAACATTCTAACTAAATAGGAAGTTGAATTGAAAGCTAACAACTAAGGAAACCATGCAGAAAATGAGATTAAAACAGCTGAAACAGAAATTGAAACTGAAATTGCAGAACAGAGCAAAAGGCTGATACGCAGCTGATATGCAAGAACTAAAATACGAATTCAACTGAAATTGAAACCAAATGTTCACTAAACAAGTTCCTAAACTACTTAACTTGACGATTGAACCCTAATTTAAACTGTAATAATGCAGTAAACTAAGTTAGCAAATCTGAAACAAAGACAGAAACAAAACACTGCAGAATTAGAAAATTACAGCTAGAAACAATGAAATTAGCTACGGAAAACTAATCCTCAATCCTCCCTAAGCTCAAAATCTTCTTGGTCGTCAAGCAAGAGCTGGCTTCGAACCCCTAGGCTCAGCAAATCAGTGGAAAATAATTTCTGAAGTCGACTCTGCTCAAATCTGCGCTTAACTGGAATTTACCATCCGATCCACTCTATCTCAACTGATGGAGCTGCGATGATGATTTGAGAATCGTCTGAGCTCACCTGAGAACCCCTACAAGTGGCTCAGACGCTTGGAAATGGATCGTGGATAAGAAGCAAGTGATCGGACTGAAGAATTGCCGAAACCCTCAAACAATCCCTTTCCGGCGCAAATTGAGCTGAATTCTTCAAGGAAACTATCACCAAGGATTCAGATTTTGATCTAAGGTAGAAATTGAGGGGTCACACCCCTTTGGATTGAAGGAAAAAACTGAAGAAATGGAGAAGAAACGAAGAAGACGAAGCTGCGGCGGAGACGCGACAACGCTGAAGGCTGGGAGAGTTTGATTAAATACATAAGAATGGACGACCCAGATTGATTTAGATGAATCCCATGGCTGATCTTGCTCTGATCTGATCCAAACTTTCTAGATGTTGATCAGGGGTCAGGATCTGCCTCGTGGTAGCTCGGATTCTCCAGATGTGCAACGGATGGTCCAGATCAACCTAATCTTTGAATGGACGATCTAGAGCCCTCCGAGCTTGATCCAACGGTTGAATGAGCTTTGATTTGGATGAAACCTTCAGATCTTGATCAGAGTGCTTGATCAACCCTAACCCTAGCTCGGATTGCTTCAGATGGTCCCGGATGGCTGAGATCTAGCCGCTTTTGAATCGGACAGCCTTGATTTAATCATAATCTTGATAACTCGATCCGGGTCACTTCCGACTCAAGTTTGACCCAATATGCCCTAGATCCATGAACCTTTCATGCCTACAAAAAATAGATCAAGAATTTAGTGGCCAAATAATCCAAATATGTATAAATTTGCAATTAAGTCCAAAATAAGAGTAAGTTCTAAAACCTAGGGCAATTTCCCAATTAAGCAATAAAAACATAGGTCAAACATGGATTTTAGCAACTCAAATAATCAATAAAATGGTACTTATCAACTCCCCCACACTTGAGCTTGAGCGTCTCGCGAAACCACTAAGTATGTATCCCTTTGGTTTTCTAAAGCATAATTAGAAGCAAATGAAAAGAAATTACCTAAGGTTGTTAATTCTCAAAAATCTAAGCTCTATGGATTAGTATCTTGTCCTTAAATCAACAACTTAGCCTTTTCATCCATCATGAATCATTGAGATGAATTTAAATTACTAGCCTTTCAAGGAAAATTTTGGTGGCTCTCTCCTTAAGTTCTAAGTTGATGATGAAAGTGGAGCTCATTCAAACACACATGCTTCTTGCACTATCATAGGCTTGCTTATTGTCTACTCTCCACCATTATTCATGATTAGGATCAATATCTACAAAAACAAATAAAAGTATGGAAAATGGTAAGAAATGGAGTAATACTCAAGGAAATGGAAAAATTTATAAAGTGGAAGACTTGAGTGCTCAAGAATGTTTCCAATGTGCTTTGCCTCTCTTTACAGTCTTCTAATGATATCAAAAGTGTGGTAAAGTCAAATTTAAGTAATTGCCTTTGATTTGGATGAAAAACCCTTCCTTGGTTTCAATGTGCCAAGTTTGCCTATTGCGTGCCAACTTGTTTTGTTTCCTCTTCTTTTCTGATTTTTTTTCTTTCTTTTATCCTCTAGCAAGGTCAGAATGTATCAAAGAACATATGATATCAAGTGAAATAGATACTCAACATAAAATTTTCACTCAACAACCCTTGTAACTCACTCTTGATACACTTCACCCTTTGTTGGCACACTACTTTCTTCCATTCTCTTTTTTTTTTCTGTTCAGCTGCAAATTCAGCTTCACTAAATCCATTTCAAGTCTCTGATTTCTTAAATAATCAACATCAGTTAGCATCACATAGACATGGAAGATTTTGATGTGTTCCACTTGAAAATTCTGCTCACAAGTCGAATTTCAGCCAACACACAATCCTTTTCAGGTTGATACTGATCTGCACAGCTCATTTTCATGTTTGAATTCCAGCACTGCCTGATCAGATTTCGGCATTTTAATTCAACTAACCTGCTGCGTTTCAAATTTCTGATGGCTGGTTGGTTGATGGACTTGTTCTTAATCCTTATCAGCAAAAACTGTTTCACTTCCAATTCAGATTAGTTTCGATGCAATTTCAGAAGCACTTGAATTTGTGTAGCTGCGGTTCAGCATTTGATGCCAAGCTGTTTCTGATTTCTATAGTAAAAGCTGCTGCAATCAGCTGAAATCAGGGTGGCCGAACAGCTTCAATTGGCTTTTGGCACAGAGTTTTCTAGCTTGTATTCAGCTTCAATTCAAACTTCTGATCAGTAAGTTGGATTTTCAGCCAAGTCTCTGCACTGCTGATTACATTCGACAGATAGATTCTGAGAGTTACTTAGCACCAATTTCTGCATTTGGTTCATTTCAGCTCAGATTGTGTTTAGCTCCACTTCACTTACTGATCTGCACAAGAAATTTTCTGTTTTGGCACAACCGTTCTGCCTTGGATCAGATTTGGCCAGATTTAACTCAGATTCCATCAGATTTTTGCATGAACTTAGCTTCCATAACTTCAACTTCCCAATTCTCGATCCAAGCCACTTGTGCTACAAACTCCATTGATTTCAATTTTTTTTTTCATGGCACCGTTTTTTTCTGTTTTTTTTCGTGCCATTCCTTCCCATTGCAGATTTTCTTTTTTTAGATCCACTTCACCTCCAATTCAAATTGGTTCCATCCTTATCCACTTCTTCTTGCTCACTCTTGACAACAAACTCAACTCAAGCTCATTCTTGCTCATGTGTTTCTTTTCATCTCTCTTTTCTTTTTTTCTCACTGAAGACTTCCTTCAGTCGGATTTGCAATGAAGAACAACTCATCTCCAATTCATAACTGAATTCTTCACTTGTTCTTGTTGCCAAGCTCAACTCAATTGGGCAAAATTTTTTTTTTATTTTTTTTTCGAATGAAGTGCCTCCTTGATACCAAATTTTTCCAAAAAGCTAGTCACTCCCCCACACTTAAATCTTTGTCTGTCTCGGGCAAAATAGCATTAAGAAACATTTCAAACAACAAGTCCATAGAAAAGTGAGGGTAAGAGTAGGAAATAAGTAAAGAAAAAAAATGGAATGAACATGATTTTTGCCAAAATTGATATGGAAAAGTAAACAAAGTGATTAGCCTCTATAGATGTGATCCAATCATTGAAATATGGTTTTGAAAGAACCTAAGCAAGTTCTAGAGTACAATAACATATGTGTGTCACAAATATAAGGCTAATTCTCACTAGGCAAAAATAATTCATCTCAAGTCATCAATTAAGAATCTAAAGCAAAGTAGTACTCAAGCATCCAAGATTTCATCCATTAGCTCAAACCTTAAGTTTTAACAACCAAATTTAATTTATTTTCACAAGACTCTAAAATGCTATGGAGATAACCTAGAGGGATACATTTATTCCTAGTCATGCAAGGGAAAGTACTAAAAGAAAAGACATGGTATTTACAATGACTCCTAATCATTCTACTCTACTTACGCATTTATTAGCAAGGACTCAATTTAAAAGAAAATTCTAGAAGTCATAAAAGTGAAACATGTAATAAAAGAAAATACTAGAAAGAACAATCTCCCCTTTATTTCTGGTGGGCGGAGTCTATCAAGCAGTAGCCTCCATCGTGGTAGTGGAGGAACATGGGTGGCTGAGAGAACTCGGACTCCCCCACACTTGAACTTTACAAAAATTTGCTCCGGTGGCCGCAGGCGATTCAGGTACAAAACCCATGTAAGAGGTGGAGTGCTTCGAATTAAAGTAAGATCTTCTCCTCCTTCTTGATGACTCTTAGAAGTCCTTCCAGGTGGTTGGAGTCTGTTCAGATGGAGCACCCACTCCAGAAGTCTTCTAGACCCCTGCAAAATAATGTAATACCTCTCTCAAACGTGCAGGGTACAAAGGAAATAAAATAATATCAGTTTCTACATGAAATGAATCCAAAACTGCATCATATCCAATTAAATCAAATTCAGGTATCTCAATGAATTTTTCATAAGTAGTATCCTCCAAAGGTATATCAAGAAACTTATCACAACCCATGAAATCAATTTTTCGCACATCAATAGTATTTTCACAATTATTTCCTATCAAGAATGTATCAAGCAATGTGTCACAGCCAATGAAATCAATCTCAGATACCTCCATAAGTTTTTCACATTCAACTTCAGTATAAGATATAGCAAGAGATTCATCAATAAATAACATCAATCTCAGGCACTTCTAAAAATTTTTCACAATCCATATCCACAAAAGATGTATCAAAAGATTCATCATAACAAACTACATCAATTATAGGTGCCTCTAAAATTATTTCGCAATCCAGTTTTACAAGAGACGTATCAAGTAATGCATTACAACCAAGGAAATCACTTTTTGGTACCTCTATTGGATTTGCACAAGCAATTTCTACACAAGGTATATCAATAAATTCATCATAACCAATAAAGTTAGCACTAGGTACCTCGCTGCATTTTTCTGAACAAAGAGGAGAAATACTTACCTGAGCGTGCTGGAGAATACCTGGAGGTTCTACAAGAGTAGATGTATCCATGGCCTCCTCCTGATCAAGTACATGCTCCTCTTCAGATTCAGGTTCTGGTGGACACTCAACTAAAGCAGGTGATCCTTGGGTGCTTGCTTCCACCATGCAAGTCCCTACACTTTCTGGTTCATTCTCTAAATCTTGTGGTGGTCCCTGGGGCTTAGTGCAATCCCCTACACCTATGGAATCATCTCCTATGCATGCTTCTCCTGTAATATCTGCAACAACAACATTAGAAAAATTAGGACCATCAATAACACTACCATCACAAAACAAAAGTCTAGAATGGTCCTGTGGAGCTTCAGTTTCTTCTTTTTGAGCTAAAAATTTGGAAATGGATTTTGAATAGGAATCTCCGGAGGGATGCATGCTGTAGGTGCCCTATATTTAATGATTTCTTCTTCTTCTTCTACTAATTTTGCAAGATCACTTGAAGAAGGACTTGGCCATGCACTAGGGTCACCTTGAACTGATATAAAATCAACTCCGGGGCTCTCAGAATTACAAGCAACTTGAGAATATAACTGTTATGATCTTTGGGCTTTTATCTGATTCAAATCACTAGCCAATTGTCCCATTTGGCTTCTGAGGTTTTGAATTCTTTGTTGCACAATTTCCCCAAACCTTTGTTCTTGAGCCTCAAGCTCTTGTTGGTCTTGAAAAGTAACATAAGGCTGCTGAAGACCAAGAGTAGGTTGTGCATGCTGAAATGGAAATTGTGGGGGCTGATCAAATGGTTGAACAGGCTGATTAAACTGCTGAAAATTTGGTTCACAACTTGGTGGAGATTGCTGAAAATTGTAGCCCTGGAATTCTTGGATCTGAGGTTGAAATTGTGGTGGTGAAAACTGAATTTGAGTGGGCTGGAAATTCTGGTTTTGAAACTGAAAATTTGGATCGTATGGCTGTGAATATTGAAAAGGTTGTTGAAAATTTTGTGTGGGTTGAAATTCTTGCTGCCATGGCTGAGGTTGAGGCTGAAATTGATTATTTCCATGCTGAAAACTTACAAAAGGCTGCTGGAAATTTTGGTTAAGATGCTAAAATCCTTGGTTTGGTTGAACTTGATGGAAGGGTGGTTGCTAAAAATTTTGATTATCTAAACACCCTTGCTGAATTCCTTGAAGAAATGATTGATCTTGTTGATAGGGTTGCTGAAAATCGGGCTGAAATTGCTGCAATGGTTGCTCAAAATTTTGGAATGGTGGCTGCCCATGCTGAATTTGTGGCTGGAAATTTGATTGATTTTGCTGAAAATTTTGGAAAGGCTGAAAAAACTGATTTGGTTGCTGAAATTGCTGGAAAGGCTGAAATTGTGGCTGAGGTGGCTGAAATGTAGGCTGAATCGGCCGCTGGTAAGTAGATGACTGAGCTTTATGTTTTTATTGATATTCCAACACCTTACACACATTTTTTAACCCCACCAGTGCATCTTTGAGCTCTGTATAGTCCTCTGGTGAAAACATTTGGATTTTACAGCCCTGTCACACAACAAACAAGAAAAATGGCAGCAACCGTATACAAAAGATAAAACAATAGAAAATAGAATCAAATGATATGCCCATAAGTACACAAACAAAAATCAAACAAATCAACTAGTTGCTTCCCCGGCAACGGCGCCAAAAATTTGACGGCCCCGAAATACTAGGTTAAAGTTGTCACGAATTGTGGGACCATCAGAATTTAGATATTTATAAATGAAATGCTGGAAACCCTTTTTGCAATCAAGAAATGAAAATGTAGTAAAGGGGCCACAGGTCGTATTTTTCCTCGGGACTAATTGAGGTTGTTTGATTCGTTCTTGTATTTGTGTGTCGTTTATGAAATTTGAGTTTCAAATAAGATATGGGTTTTTGGGTTGCAATCGGAAATTACAATGCAATGAGATACAAGATGCGAGCCACCAAAACTTGATACGCGAGGAATAAAGCTTATGTATGCAAAAACCAACTGACATGCGAAAATGAATGAGATTTCAGGAATCAACTCAAGCAATTAGAATTTCACACTCACTGAAATGTTCAGAGATAATCAGAGGCAGAAATGAATGAAAGATTCAGAATCAGCCGAATGCAAATAGAAGCTGAAACCAGGTGCAATAACTCCCAGAAAGGTAAGTCTACATAATTCCAATCAATGTTGACTCTTTACTTGATACAAAAGTAGGATTTAACAGCTTGATACGCAAGAAATGCAGAGATGATGACTGCAGAAACAAATGTGCAGAAATGCAGTACAATTCAGATTGCAGAACAAATGAACAAGGCAAGCTGAATTCAAATTCAACGGCAAGCCAGAACTGTGTTTAACTTGGCACTAATTCAATGCTGATTTGTTGCTTGATACAGGATGCAGGCTTGGAACTAAAATGCAGTAACTAAATGATCAATTCCGAAACCTCTTAATGCAGAAATGAGTGGAGGAAATCTGAAATAGAAGCAGAATTCAGCAGTAATGAGAGCAAAGAGTTCAGAAATGAACTGAATGCTAAATTCAGTTCAAAACCTGAAATTAACTGTACAATTATAATGTTCAGAAAAAGGATTTGGAAGATCTGAAGCTCTCTTGATGCGAATTTCAGAGGCTCATACCCAGACTTGCAGAAATGAATACTGAATTGTATATCAAGAGTGCTGAGTGAGTGTGCCAAAATGCAAGTGTGGTCAAGTGCTAGAGGCTAGCTGTACAAAGAATAAGCTGGAAATTGCAGAGATAGAACTGACTAATTCAGAATCAAATGAGTGAAGACAAACTTGAATGCAATGATGCAGCAGAAATACAAATAAGCACAAACTGAAACAAGTGAATGCAAGCTGACTTTGACGTCTCCAACTCTAAATTCAGACAAACCTAAAAGTGGCTAATGTTCATTGGCACGAAGCTCAAGAGCTACAGCTAAGAACTTGCAGAAATTAAATCTGAAACGCAAGAACAAAATTGATACAATAACATTGGCACGCAGCTAATGAGTTGATACGCAAGCAATAAAAGGGAAACGAACTGAAATTAACGGTAACTAGACATTAACAAACATTCTAACTAAATAGGAAGCTGAATTGAAAGCTAACAACTAAGGAAACCATGCAGAAAATGAGATTAAAACAGCTGAAACAGAAATTGAAACTGAAATTGCAGAACAGAGCAAAAGGCTGATACGCAGCTGATATGCAAGAACTAAAATACGAATTCAACTGAAATTGAAACCAAATGTTCACTAAACAAGTTCCTAAACTACTTAACTTGACGATTGAACCCTAATTTAAACTGTAATAATGCAGTAAACTAAGTTAGCAAATCTGAAACAAAGACAGAAACAAAACACTGCAGAATTAGAAAATTACAGCTAGAAACAATGAAATTAGCTACGGAAAACTAATCCTCAATCCTCCCTAAGCTCAAAATCTTCTTGGTCGTCAAGCAAGAGCTGGCTTCGAACCCCTAGGCTCAGCAAATCAGTGGAAAATAATTTTTGAAGTCGACTCTGCTCAAATCTGCGCTTAACTAGAATTTACCATCCGATCCACTTTATCTCAACTGATGGAGCTGCGATGATGATTTGAGAATTGTCTGAGCTCACCTGAGAACCCCTACAAGTGGCTCAGACGCTTGGAAATGGATCGTGGATGAGAAGCAAGTGATCGGACTGAAGAATTTCCGAAACCCTCAAACAATCCCTTTCCGGTGCAAATTGAGCTGAATTCTTCAAGGAAACTATCACCAAGGATTCAGATTTTGATCTAAGGTAGAAATTGAGGGGTCGCGCCCCTTTGGATTGAAGGAAAAAACTGAAGAAATGGAGAAGAAACGAAGAAGACGAAGCTGCGACGGAGACGCGACAACGCTGAAGGCTGGGAGAGTTTGATTAAATACATAAGAATGGACGGCCCAGATTGATTTGGATGAATCCCATGGCTGATCTTGCTCTGATCTGATCCAAACTTTTCAGATGTTGATCAGGGGTCAGGATCTACCTCGTGGTAGCTCGGATTCTCCAGATGTACAACGGATGGTCCAGATCAACCTAATCTTTGAATGGACGATCTAGAGCCCTCCGAGCTTGATCCAACGGTTGAATGAGCTTTGATTTGGATGAAACCTTCAGATCTTGATCAGAGTGCTTGATCAACCCTAGCCCTAGCTCAGATTGCTTCAGATGATCCCGGATGGCTCAGATCTAGCCGCTTTTGAATCGGACGACCCAGATTTAATCATAATCTTGATAACTCGATCCGGGTCACTTCCGACTCAAGTTTGACCCAATATGCCCTAGATCCATGAACCTTTCATGCCTACAAAAAATAGATCAAGAATTTAGTGGCCAAATAATCCAAATATGTGTAAATTTGCAATTAAGTCCAAAATAAGAGTAAGTTCTAAAACCTAGGGCAATTTCCCAATTAAGCAATAAAAACATAGGTCAAACATGGATTTTAGCAACTCAAATAATCAATAAAATGGTACTTATCAGAGCTCCTCGATTCGTCACTACTTTCTTCCTTTAAATCCTCTAGTGCCATTAAGGCAACGTGATGGGTGTTCTTCTCCTCCTCCTTTTCTTTCTTCTTCTCCTTCTTCTTCTTTCTTCGGTCCCCTGCCACAAAAGCCACACCCTTCTCCTTTGGGCATTGGTTAGCAATCTCATGTAGTTTCATATCATAAAATAAATCTTCTATCTTAACAATGGATAAGTCCTTGGATACCTTGTAGGCATCCACCATGGATGACCACAAGACATTCCTAGGAAATGATTTTAGTACGTACCTTATAAGGTCGCGATTTTCGACCTTCTCATTAATGGAATGTAAACCGTTAAGTATTTCTTTGAATCGGCCATGGAGTTCACTTACCGTTTCGAACTCCTTCATGGTGAGGTTTTGAAGTTGGTTGAGGAAAAGATCCCTTTTGGCTATCCTTGAATCTCGGGTGCCTTCATGGAGTTCAATAAGTTTGTTCCAAAGGTCCCTAGCACTGGTGAAGAGACCTACCTTGATCAACTGCTCCTTGGTCATCCCACACTGCAGGGTGACTACAGTTTTCGCATCGGCTTCTCCCTTCCGAGTTTGTTCGGCATACCATCTTGAAGAGTCAAGTTCATTTCCCTCAGTGTCTTTTGGAGGGGTGAATCCCTCCTTCACAGAGAACCACATTTTGATGTCCGTCTTGAGATAATATTCCATTCGCGATCTCCAGTATTGAAAATCAGCTCCATCGAAGAAGGAGGGTCTGTTAGTGCTGAAACCTTCCCTCATCACCATTCTTGTAAGCTCTTCAGATGTTATACCGTTGGCAAGAGCCTCAGGTGTTGGATCGAGAGAACCGATAGAGGGGAAGGTGAATATCGGAAAGCGTTCGGATTTAAGATAGAGAATTTGCACAGCGGAAGATAAAAAGCAAAACACGCAAACACAGTGATTTTTACTTTGTTCGGAGCCTAGGTCGACTCCTACTCCAAGGCCCACGATCGTTGATCGTTTACTTTGGGCAATTCTATATGAAGTGCAATAGCAGTTTATAAAGATTGATTACAGAATAAGTGCAATAAATTAAAATTGAACTCTTCTTTATCGACGTCCTAAGTAGATGGTATTTTCGGAGCAGTTGGACGTCGTCGGCGCTTGAGTCTCGTGTCGGGAGGTTTCCGGAGCAGAGCGCGGGAGCAGAAGAGCGTAGAAGCATCGAATGAAGTTGTTGTTCTGAAGCCTTGGTTCGAGGGTCTTTTTATAGGGCCTGGGGGCGCCCGGAACGTCGGGGGCGCCCCCCACGTATCGGTCGATCCACCTTTTGCTCGGTCAACGTATGATCTCTTCGAATTCGGGATCAGCTTTGACCGGGGCGCCCGGAGTGCTCAGGGCGCCCGTATTGACCGGGTCAAGCTCTCATCTCTTGGCTTCAAGGGGAGCCGCTTTGGCAGTTGGCGCTGGGGGCGCCCGCAGCATGCGGGGCGCCTGCGCGATGGGGGCACCCGAAGCATCCGGGGCGCCCCGACAGTCAACTGTCGACGCGGTTTTTGCTTCTGCTGGTTGGTCTTCACCTTGGGGGCGCCCGGAGCATCCGGGGCGCCCTGCTCAGCTTCTGCCTCACTCCTTTGAGGCTCTCTGAGCTGCAGACACTCAGTCCTTCGGTCCTGCATCCAGGGTTAGTCCAAAAAGCAGTAACATATTAATTTTTATACAGCCTTAGCTGTCTTGGTTCTGACTTTGGGTCTCCAAAATGAAACCCTAGGTCGAACCGACGCCTACTGTTCCCTCGATGGGGAACGCGTCCTCACCTACTCCTCTCGAGAGAATTTACCTAATGCCAACCATTCCTCTGGTTGGACTTTTGCTTGGCGGTCCTTTGCCAGGTCTTGGATACCGAGCTGTCCTTCGCTCGGTGCCTAGCATTCCTTTGCTAGGGCTTCAATCCCAAGCTGTCCTTCGCCTGGCGCCTAGCAGTCCTTAGCTAGGGCTTTTCACCCTGGCATTCCTTCGCCAGTGCCTAGCATTCCTTCGCTAGGGCTTTTTGCCCTGGCATTCCTTCGCCAGTTCCTAGCAGTCCTTTGCTAGGGCTTTTTACTCTGCACACTAGAGTGACATATTAGATAACAAATAAGACTTAACTTTTGAACCCTGTTGCCATTATCAAAACACAGGTTTGACTTGGGTGCTTTCTGCACCAACAATCTCCCCCTTTTTGATTTATGACAACCTTAGTTCAAAAAGTTAAGTTTAATCAAAGCATGTAAAAAATTTTGTTCCCTCCCCCTAGAAGGATTCTCCCCCTAGATTTTTCAAAAATTCGTGGGGTCCTTAGTTTAAGAAAAAATTTTTTTGCTTGGAGTTATTTCCAACAGAAGGCTTTTGTATTTTCAAAAATGATTTTTGTACTTTTTGAAAACTTAAGTTTAGGTTCTTGGACAACTTCAATTTTAAAAGTACATAGAAGAGTTCTTAGAAGCATGAGTTTGGAGTATTTAGAAAAATTTTGAAGCCTTAAGTTTTAAAGTACTCAAAGTTCTTTTGAAAGCTTTAACTTAAGTACTTAGTAAAATTTTAACAAAACTTAAGTACTTAGTAAATTTTTGACAAACTCTAGTACTTAGTAAAATTTTGACAAGCTTAATTACTTAGAAAATTTTTGAGAAGCTTAAGTACTTAGAAAATTTTGAAAAGCTTAAGTACTTAAAAAATTTTGAAAAACATGGTTAAGTATTTTTTGAATAAGGATAGATTTTGAAATTTTGAGAGGCAAAAAAATAAAAAATTTAAAACAAAATTTTAAATAGAAAATTTTAAATTCTCTCCTTTCTTATCTCTCCCCCTTTGCCATATATCAAAAAACAGATAAATATAGCAGAAATTAAATTTCATAAAGGGAATAACTTTCATAAAGGAAAAATATTTGCATGATTTTGCTGTACTGAACCAATTCATGATAAGAATTAAACTAAATCAGCTAATTTTCTCTTGTAGGGACCTGTCTAACCCAATTAGCTACTTACTAACTGTTATAAACAATAGTTTTTGCTAGTGTTAGTCAAGTTAAGTGTTTCTGTTCAAGTTAGAGTTTCTAAACTTGACACTTAACTTGATTGCTGTGTTAGTTGTATTTAGTGCCCCAATTACTGCAGATGCACTGACTTAAAGCATCTTGAATTAAGGCAAAGACCTAAGCATCTCAACCCTTTCTAGGTTATCAATCAAAAGTACCCTAAGGTGTTTGTGAGATGCTGGCTTCTAAATCTATAGGTGCATGCAATTCTAGGGTTAGGGCCTAGGCTAAGTCCATTTGCGAAAAATCCCTAGTTTTGAAAGGGGGTGGTTTAAAAAATAACACTAAGTCGGAAAAGATTTAAAAAAACTGATTTTAAAACCAACAGTTTTTCAAAATTCTTTTAGAAACTGATTTTTAAATAAAGAAAAAAAAAAATCAAAAGTACAGTTAATCTATTCTACAGAGCAGAATCCTAACTGATCAAATAGGACAGACCAAGTACTCATTTCCATAAGTTAGCTAGTCAAATAGAACAGAACAAGTACTCAAAATCGAACACAGGTATACAAGTCAGGCATAAGTCAACCCTACTAAGTAGGGGCAGTCAAATAGTTACTAGTACAATGCTAAGCAAATCTAGGACGAGGGACCGGGATGATCAGAGGAGCCTGGCTGCCAGGATCGAAATAGGGTCATCATCTCGTGATACTGTGCATCTCTGGCCTCCCTCTCAGCTCTGAGGGCACTCATGTAGTCGGTGTAGTAGCCTAGATTTGTCTCAATGTTCTCGGCATGATTGGCCTCCATTTCCTCTCGGAGGCTCTGAACATGTGTCTCCAGCTGTGCCACTCGATCGTAGAGTGTCGGTGGAGCGGGCTCGTCTATGTGCGCTCGGGCTGCTACCGCTATATCTCTGACGTCAAAGTCTACCTCCTCGTCTGAGTCGATCGGAGCCCCGGCCTGCTGTCGTCTCCAACTCAGAACGCCGGTGGCCGATACCTCTAGACCCGTTAACGAGAAGTTCCTAAATCCTATTTCATCAAAGTCGGTCATAGCGGTTATTTCACCCACGGTTATGTCACGACCGTGGTGATGAAGGAGAGAGGTGATGATGTGGCAGAATGGAGTGCGCACTCGTCCCTGGGTCATAACACTGGACGCATGCAGAATAGTATGAAACATGTGTAGTCCAATGTCTATGTCAAGGTGATGGACTAGGGCGTACAGAAGGAAGGCATGAAAGGGTTTCATGGTCCCGAGATCTCTAGTGGAGAGTGGTAAGATACGGCGGACCAGGACTCTGTACAGGGCATAGTCCTGTGCCTGAAGTTCAACGGCCTGGAATCGTCTATTTGCAGGGTGTGCTTCCCTATAGAAATAGGAGTGGATAGTGTCTAAGGTAATGTGAGAGTAGGGAGGATCAAATGGAGGACTCCTAGGTGGATAGCAGCAGAATGTGGACTGGGAGGGTCATAGTCCAAGGAATCGGTTCAGCAAAGTATGGGTGACAGACAGAGGTATCCCTTGAACAGTAGTGTAAAACATGAGATTATCTTGTCGAATTATGTTATTGTAGAATTCTGCACATAAGGATTCATTAATAGTATGAGTGCAGAAGACAAGATTATCTAATTGATAGAAGTTTATAATATTCATGGTTAAGGGGCATGATTAGGTAAAGAAGTGTCTATTAAGATAGCTTGTTTTAATAGGCTTGTAAATGGTTTGTGCAAACTTATTACATAATTCTAGGGTAGGGAACCTAGGGTCAGGACTTGGTTCGGCACCGGGGTTGGCCGGGTTTGGTCGACGTCTTCTAAGAGAAGGAATTTAAAAGAAGTATGAAGGTATTGCATTAAAATTAAAAATTAATTTAAATGCAATAAAAAATTATATCGGGCAGCTCGGGGAGGCATGGTTGAGGACGAGAGCTTGCAAGGTCTCTTGATCTTCTTTGTAAGGAAGGAAGGGTGGAAGATTGTTGGTTTTTGGTGTGGGAAGAGAAGGGGATTCGGATTCCTTTTATAGCCATTACATTGGGGGCACCCGGGAGCTCCTGGGCGCCCGAGACAGTGGTCACTGCTAAGGCAGTGACTGCGACTGGTTGGGGGCGCCCGGAGTGGCCCGGGCACCCTCGTCAGGCTGCTTTTGCAGCTTTTGCTGCATTGAGTGTGAAGGGGCGCCCGCGTGGTTCCGGGCGCCCTGGTCAAAGGTTAGTCTCAGCTTTTCTCCCTGAGAGAGGGAAAAGGCATGGTGGGGGCGCCCGTGTGGTTCCGGGCGCCCGGGACTGTATAGGAAAAGACAAGTTATATGTCTTGTCATCGTTTGACCATGGTTTAATCGATTTGACCATGGTTTAATTGGTTTGACCATGGTTTGAATTGCTTTGACTGCTTTGACTTGTGGTTTGACTATTTTGACCATGGTTTGACCATGTTGACCATGGTTTGACCATGACCTTAACTATAGGATTAACTCATAATATAAGAATTTCCCATTGAGTCTTAATCTTACTGTCTCACCCAATCTAGGATTTTCAATCATGTTAGCCTTATAAGTTTTGTGAGACAGGTTTTGATAAGTGAAATTGTTTTGAAAAAATTATTATTTATTTTGAAAACCTTAAATTAATTTTTGAAAACAGTTAAGTTTATTTTGAAAGGAAATGTTTGAATCTATACTTAACTGAAAATTTGTGTTAGATTTGAATTTGACAAAAAGTAATTTGAATTTGAAATTCAAAAATTGGCTTCCAGGTCTTGGCGAGGCACTAGGCCTTCTTTGGCCGTAGCCTTATTGGATCATCAACCCTTTTCTTGACAAAGCCATTTAATGAAATGTCATTTTCAAAATTAATCTTTGAAAAAGTTCTGGTCTAACTAGTTTGGATTTTGGATCGGTAGCTTCGGCTAGTTTCACCAGTCTAAAGAGACCAAGTGAACTTGATCTTATTAGAATTGGTTTCCCTAAGGTACTATCATCTCACCTCCACCCAATACTATGTTTTTAAATTTCAGTTAAGTTTGTTCAGTCCTTATACTAACCTAAGTCTAAGCATGGTAAATTGTAGAAATTTAAATAAACAATCAGTCAGGCAAATTTCAATCAAGAATAAAATTCTATCTAACAATAAATATTGTTTTCAATTTGGCTCCCCCTGGACTATAGCCACGATAATGGTTTGGCAAGATGTGAATCTTGTCCTTGGGGATCCAATATTGATTTGATCCAGTTTTGTTGGTTCAGCATAGTTTGGTACCCATGCCTGAACTTTACTTCTGGACTGATTCAGTACAGCAAAGTAAGATCTTTGTCGGGATTTGGTTCTATAGCCAAGTCCGGATCGATTTAGAACGGACTTTGTTTCCAAGAATCATGTCAAGACCCTTGGAACCAGAAGTGAATCGTTCTAAGGCAGCTCTAAGATCCTTAACCTGAGTTTTCAGGGAGGAGTTCTCTTTCTCAAGTTTTTCAACTTGAGTAGGAGTTCCTTCTTGAACTTTCGGTTAAGGATTTAGAGTCAGCTCCCTCTTTCAGGAGTTTTACTTCCTGTCGGAGGGATTCGACTCGGAGTTTGGCTTTCGCCAAATCTCGAGAAAGATAAGAAATAAGTTCATTTAATTGACTTCTATTGAAACCACTTACCTTGATTTCGCCGTCTTCTGAAAAGGTTAGTCTGCCGTCGTCCTGTTCTGATTCTGACTCGGTCTCGACTTCTTCTGAGGCGGTCA